>VDFB02271358.1:776743824-776813271 GCA_007258455.2 Sequoia sempervirens | reverse complement strand
TAAGATCCGTGAGTTAATTTTTGTGTTTCCCAGTCACTTTGTGCTTGTATTAAGGAAAATATTTGTTGTACTTATCATAGGGCTTGTTGATAAACATTTTAGGGCTATAGTTTATTTAAATTGTGAGAAATTGCAATATTTACTTCTATAATTTCATATCTCTGGTTAGTCCTAGCTATTTGAAGTGTGAAGTTATAAGAAGCCCTAGTTTGTCCAAGATGGCACCACCGAAGCAACATTCTGGCCAAATTGACTATTTAAAAAGAAATATGTATGATGATTTCCTAGATCAATTTCCCTTGTCAACAGATGTTAGAAAGAAGGGATTGGTTCTAATGCGAGGGAAAATCCTTGGGGAGGGGTTAGTAGACAATTGTTCCAACATAGTTGATGCTAGGGTTCCTCTCATAGGTTTGGAAATGTTCAGATTGTGGTATGGACAGAGGAATTTGCCTCACCCTTTTTCAAATGGATGGATGTACGGTATGGGGAAGTTGGTGGTACCAAATGTTTTCCATGATGTAGACCTGCTTAGGGCAGTAGCTACAAGATATGACCCTGTCACATAGGTAATTAGGGATAATGATGGAAAGGTTTTGTTAAGCATTAAAAAAGATGATATTTAACAGATTTTTGACTTGAGTGAACTGAGTGAGGACTTGGTTCCTATCAACCTTGAGGAAATGAAGTAGGAATATGCAAAGTTGAACTCTCTTTTTAGAGCTAAATTGCTTCCACCTCATCTGGCTAGGGCAGGAGGTTCAAGATTTCATATCAGCCACAGTGACTAGGAACCTTTCAAATTAAATTGTTTTACAAATCATTTCCTGGCCAATTTTTATTCATTCTATTAGATTTTGGGTTTCAGTCCTGGTGCAATGATGCCCATTGCATTCATGTTAATGGGGGTGCAAATACAACACCCTAACTTCTCTGTCACATATGACTTTGCTTGTTTCCTGGTTGAGAGGATACATGAGGGGCTATCAAAGCTGTAAAAAAATGATACCGACACTCAATTATTTTGGTATTCTATGTTGATGTATATGCTTTTATTCAAGAATGTTGACTTCTTCTATAAGAAGATGAAATTAAGGCAATCAGTTGATGGAGAAAGATTGCCAATATAGATATGGGTTGCAGATTTATCTTGTAATAAGGAAAGCACTAGTTATGTGCAATTTGATAATTGTTTTACTTCCAGATTGAGGGTTAGATTGATGGTGAATGTACCTAGGATTCCTAAGGAATTACATGATTTCCTCAGGCCAAAGGGGAGGAAGCCAAAATTAAAAGTCAGCCATAATTGGGGTGACATTATCCCATACCCAATCAACACTGTTTTGAGGATATATGGTTTAGCCCCTCATATGCTGCCATACAATGTGCCACCAAGAATGGTGTTTGCAAAAGTTATGTGGCAGATAGGTTGCATCCATGAGGACAACCTCACAGGGAGGGTTAAGGGAACATTTTTCCCTGATTATCATTTAAGATATGGTCTAAAGCAGTAGCATGATCCTGAGGGTTTCTTTACCCTTTTTAGACAAAGAATAAAGGCTGGTAAGTTTTTACATGAGTTCAACTTTCCTGAGGACCTGATCAAAACTGAGTTCAACCTAAATAAGCAGGAGTTGAACAAGGAGAAATGCATATCTTATGATAAGCTATTAGATATTGTGCACAACATGGATCCGAAATATGATCCACTATTGGAGTTCAGTCCCCACCATAAGAAAATTGATTTTCTAATAGAGAACTTCACAAAGATTATGGGCACTTTGAGAACCAAAAAAGTAAACTTAGAACTAAGTCTAGGTGTACAAGAACAAGGTGCCAGACCATTTGAAACAAGGAAAACATACTAGCCTACAGAAAAGTGGCCCATTTATAGGAGAAAAAAGGATAGCAGCTGTGGATGTCAAAATCTGCATAGGGTTAGTATTTTAAAACCAAAATAATCCTCAACATCCCTATGAGATAATGAAACATGTTAGATATGCTAAGTAAGATATTAAAACAACAAGAAAAAACAAATAAGCATACAAACAACATGAATCAACTTCATCTCATAGTGGATTGGTGTCACATGTGCTAGTGACCCTTTCCCAATCCTTGATAAAAGCTTAAGATGATGTAAATGCAATAAAGATGATGAGCAAGATGAGTTCTCAACTTAAGAGAGTAACCTTGCATAAAAGTTGTGGATCCAATGAATGAGGATTAAGCCTTCTTTTATAGATTTTATTGATGAGAGATTGGCCAAGATAGTGAATGTGGGACTAAAGATCCTCCAATGAGAAGAGGACACTTGTCAAGTGCTGATAGACCAATGGTTATGCAAGATTTGGGAAGAGTGCCCATGAGAGGGAGAATTTGAATTCAAATTTGGCAATTAATTTTGAGAGGGGGACAAGAAAAACAGCAATAAATGCAATGTTGGAGGGACAAATCAACTTGTCATGTTGAGGGAAAATGAGGGTTTTTTAATAAATCAATAAAATTGATTTATTTGTGCAAGTGGAGATATCTAGAGAATGCAAGTGGGTGAGATTAGCATTTAATCAGGGTTAGATTAAATAGATGATTATTAGGATTATTTTGACCTCTTTGACTTAGATATTTGATTTATTTAAATCAAGAAGGATGGAATATGTATTATGATGGATGTTTGATTTATTTGATTAAAAAGGTTGATGATAAGTTTGATTTACTTGATTTAAGTTGATGACTTTAGGAGATGGAGATTAATGAAATTACCTACAGAATGAATGAAGGTGAACCTGATTAATTGATGAATGGAACTAATGTGAAATCTAGTTTAGTTAATGAATTAACCTAATCAAATGCAGAATGTTAATTTTGCATGTCTACATTTTGCCCCTCTTTGAAGCAATGTACTTTTTTCGTTGGTTCAAATAATAACTTGCCGCGATCAAAATTCAAAAAATTTCTGATTTTTTGAATGCCCCAGCAGAAAGTACACTGGTACATTGCCCCCTCAAAAGATCGAGTGAAAAGATTTGATTTGAGGGTCAATCTCACGATAAAGAGGTTCAAAATAGATAGTTATGGATGATGATGCAAATGAAATGATTTTAAGATGCTTAGAATAACAAATCTATATTATCCTAAACAACTTAAATGATTATATGATGTGAGATGGATGAGATGGGTGATATGATATGTTGTGATATGCAATGGATGATTTATGAGATGCTTAGACTAACAGGTCTATATTATGATGATGATATGCATGTGAGATGATATGTAGAATATGATGATTTATGGATGCAAGATGAATGCATAATGGATGCATGATGGATGTATTGGTGATGATGATTAACTATTCATGTTGTGATGTTAGTGCGGAAGACATTAGATGATGACAAGAGGGTCCAACAAGCCAACTTTATGAGAGATGATGATGATTGATGATGAAATGAATGATTTATCAAGGTTAGGTTTAAAAGGGTCACTTACTTATGTTTGAAATAACATGCCTAATACGATGCATCAAGGTAAAGAACCGGGATGGCGTTATTACTTAAGTAAATGATGGATTTTGATCAACAAATAGATGAGGAGTATTCTTCACGACGCTATGCGACGTTGCTAGGGTGCCTTTAGAAATTTCAGTATCTTGAACTTCAAAACACGGAGAGAGGTATAACCAATCAGTAATAGGTAACAAGCCATCCAAAACATCCTCCTATAACCTAACAAAGTATTCACCAAGTTATTTACAGAACATCCAACAGCTATGGACAAAAGAATAATGATCATTTACTGATCCTATATCTCAATCCTTAGTTAGGATATAATTGGGGGTCCTTGGACTAAGGCGCGTAAGATAAGTCAAAAGAAAAGATAAAAGCACACAAAGTTGTTCTTCAATACCGCCTTAAGGAATCTGTTTTCAGATGATCGAAAACTTATTTCCAAAGATGTGCTTAGCATAGGAAGGATACATCCAAGGACATGTTGGTGGGCAGTGAGCATCATTTCTTATCAAATGTTCTGCTACGATAAATAATGCCCCTTGTAGGAAGGATTCATCCTAGGACATGATGTTATCAGATGATTGATATGGGACTGTTTGGATGATGGACTATCGACACAAAGTCTTGACCAACTTGTTTACGTACTGACTGAGACTTGAGACTTGACGCTTTTGAGTTTTACTTTTAACCTGCTAGACTTGTTTCTAACTGTTTCACCAAAGGTTGAGGATGAAGATCAGTTTATTATGTTTATTGCGGGTGCAAGCGAGATGAGGCAGATGGATTTTTTCAAATATTTGGATGTTTTTGATGTTTTGCAATGTTTTGAGGCTATTTTTGGTATTTTTCGAGGTTTTACAAATGTTTTGGTTTTTGATTTTCCAATGTTTTGGGATTTTCTAAGATTTTGACCAAGAGACTAACCTAAAGACCTATCCTAGGGGCCTCGAGGGTTGATCGACAGATTAGCCTTGCCTACGTTATACACGCAGAGACCACGTAGTTTGACTCACGACTTGACCAATTTACATATGAAGATATACATGATGCGATGTCAGTTTATTATGACAGACTCCTGTAGGACTGACCTAAATGTCTCAGGGGATGATCAAAGATCAACCTTGCCTATGTTCAAGCTTAGATATGACGTAGTTCGACAAGACGACCTTTTTTTTTGTTCTTTGAATGAATTTTTGACTTGTTTTTGGATTTTGATATGTTTTGGATGTTTTTGGATTTTTTGATATTTCTGATCTATTTTTGGACTTTCACGTGATTTTGACGATTTGGATATGCACATGTGTGCTGCTATTAGTTCTTTGTTTGGGATTTGGTTGAAAACCAAGCTAAGGTCGATCGATTCAGTTGATGGATTGATGATAATGATAACATTGTTGAGGATGCACAACAATGCAATGATTGATTGATCAAGATTGACGATGATAACATTGTTGAGGATGCACAACAATGCAAGGATAGTGTTAAGCAACACAAGAATATCCTGATGATTTCTTGATTGAATTTGATTGATCATGATTGATGAAGCTTGATTTCAAACAAAATATGTTTGGATGATTTGATGTGATGTTGAAGCACGCCTTAGATGTGACTGATAGTGATTATTTGGATTGATGGTCAATGAATGATGAAGATTGATAAGGAATGTCATCTTGTCAAAATATGCCATGGGCTAATGATTTGGATTTTTTTTTGCTCACAAGTGCTTTGACCAATTTGATTTCTCGTTTGCCAATGTTCGGATCACCACATAAGTTGGAAGATATATATCAAGATTTATTCCCGAAGCAAGATGTAAATATCTACCTTCAATGTCTAGCAATGTATGGAATGTTATGGATGGATTCTCAAGTAGGTGTATGGATAGATGGATATGGATTATCTTGCAATAAGATAAGGTATTTGGATAACGAATGCTCATTTGGATAATGCTTTCATGGCTTGGATAATGTTGGATAGCATAGGATCAATGAAAATGACCCATGTCAAGATGTTTACCATAAGCAAGCGTAAAGTGTGCCCCAAAATTTCACCAAGATCAAGATAACTTGGATGATGGATGCAGATATATGCGAATGGATTGGATAAATGGTTCATGGATGGATGGATTTATTATGGATAAGATGGATGGAATGCTCGATTTATTACGGATGGGATGAGATGCTTTCATTTGAATTGGTGCACGTAGATGCTCGATTCTACTCATGATGCCTATTTGCTAGGTTTTCATCATGGTCTTGCCCAAAGCGCCACCATAGTGGTTTTCACTAGAGGACAATTTTTATCTTTACTGTTTTCAATCCTTTTTCTAATTTTTTTGGATTTTTTTGGATTTTTTGCTTTTTTGATTTTTTTGAAAGATTTTAAGCTCATGTTGAATTATGAGGTGTTGCTAATGTAGATTCCCCTATCATAATGTGCCATCGATATCCTACTTGAAGGAGCTGCTTTACTAAGATACGTGCACTTGAATGCAGCTTTTAGGATTCTTGATCTGCTTCGTCGATATCAGAGTTAACTTTGTCTTTGTGTGCACATCGCGATAGAGTGCCCTTTGAATCCTTATGATGAAGGGTCATTGACAATACATGGTCAATTTGAAAATTGGATATCATGTGTGGAGGTGTGGATGGAGTGTGTTTAGGGATAAAAGATGGATTGGTTGACAGCTTGGAATCTTTGACTCTCCAAACTTGGGAAGATGAGCCATGATGGGTGGATATGGAAGTGTATATGAAATTAGGACCAACTACTTGATACACTTTGTATGTCGCTTGAAAATCCTACTTTTTCTTTTGCGAACATCTTTGATGGATACTTTTCCCTTTTTTTATTTTGCCCCATAGTTTCTTTGACTAATGGAGTTTGATAGGGATGATATTTCTTTGTATTCTTTGGTATCCATTTGTATTTGATTTGTCCATTATCCTTCTCAGTTTCTTTTGATTTGATAATGTTCTTTGTACTTTGATTCAAATATTTCTTTTGATGTTGGTCCCAATTCATGGATGGGGTGATGGGTGGATGAAGATTCATGACATGGCTAGTTGTAGTATTGACACTAGTTTCATCATAAGTATTCTTCATGCTCCCTATGTTGACGTTTGCTTGAGATGAAGTTGCCCCCAGTATGGTGATAGTATTACCTTTATTCCTTGATTCTACTTGTTTTGAGATATCTTTTTCAGTAAACATGCTCTGACAAATGACCATTGTAGATGACGTTGTTTCAATTTGTTGCTCTACTAACTCTGGATTATACTATTCTTTATTATTTGCTTCCTTGAGTGGATAATGTTCGATATCTTTATTCATGATGTTCTCAGTCTGACTTTGGTACATATTTGATCTTGATGTTGACCACTCTGTTTGATTATAGGAAATAGTAATCTGCTATTTTTGTGTAACAAAATCTTGTTCTAGATGAGAATCATCTACGTGTCCATCCATAGAAAGCATCTCATAGGTAGATGGAGGAGTATGTGCTACATGGATATTATCGTCTTGCATAGATAAGAGAGTATCTATTAGATTATTGTAGTATCTTGAAGATACAAATTCTTGATCTTGAATGATTTCATAGTTGCTTTTGACATGCTTTGGATCAATTTCTTGACATGGGTCAGTTTCAAAGAATGGATTGCTTAAAAATGGTTCTTGGATATCTTTATTAGGCATAGGAAGTAGCTCAATATCTTCTTGATCTTTGAGTGGACTTGGCTCAGGTGTCAAGTTGAAGATTCCTTCAATATCGGCAATCATGAGATCGAAGGATGTCGATATGTCTTGGAAAGGACCATTGCTAGACTTGGGTGAGAGATATTTATCATGCTTTAGAATAAATTCTTGAGATATTCCCTTTAACCCATTAGGTAATGTAGAAACATTTTCAACATGATTATTGGTCAATGCCTCATTGGATGAGGCAAAAGTATCTTTATTGATGGATTGATTTTGATCATTGTTTTCAACAATTGTGGTGGAGAGATTGACAATGTTATCATTGTCCCCAATAGCAATTATCTTTTGATCAATTAGGTCTTGGATGAGATTTTTTAGTCGAATACAACTTAATGTTGTGTGTCCCTTTGTTTTGTGATAATCACAATGGTGCTCCTCATTATACCTTGGTGGTTTAACTAGGGGTTCTTGATAGTTCCCATAGATGGGGAGCTTGATGAGATTTTCTTGTACCAATTGTTGCAAGACTGATTCGATTGGTCTCCCAAGTGGTGTGTATTGTCGCTTGTTTCTTTGTGAGATTTGCACTTTAAGTTGACCTTGTGGTGATTGATTTTGGAGATGTTGTGATTGATCTTCGACATGTGGGGGTTGGATTTGTTGATGTGGTTGACCATGATATCTAACTTCTTGACCTTGGAGATATTGTTGTGGTTGTGGACATAACTCAATGCTTTGATGACATGGATTAACCAATGGAAGATTGTATTGATTTTGGAGTGAAGATATCTCTTGGCCCAATAGTTCAATTAGTTTGGCATGTGAAGCAAGTTGCTCTAGTGAAATTTGATCTTGATTTTGAATTTGACTCCCTTGATTTGGATTTTGTTTAAGTGGATTTGGGATGTGTAGTTGTGTTTGATTTTGGACAATATTCTGATTTGTGATGATGGGTTGAAATTGACCATTGCTCATGTTTGGAATACTTGTGCTTGGTAAATTCTCATTTGGCTTGTAGGGATTTGATGGGATGATGTTGTTCATTTGAAGGCTCATGCTTTGATTGTTTGGTTGACAGACTTGTAGGTTTGGATTTAGATCTACCATCGGAAAAGGTGTTCCAAACTCTAATTTGGGCATACTCACACTTGTTCTATTGACATTTGTTGAAGGTAATGGTCCCATGTATGGATTGTATAAGTCTGAGTTTTGATGATCAATCAGCATTGTAAGGCTTTGAAGATTCAATTGGTTTGGATTACTCAAGATGTATGGATCAAGTTTGTATTCCATGTTCTCCTTGTGTTTTGACCTTGTTACAAAAGTGACCTCTAAGGTTCTTAGGACTAATGACGAGATGAAGGATGAAAGGTGTAAATGATACGAGTGTCGAACATATAGGAAATTTGGATTAATGCTAGACTTAGGTCTTGATTTTGATTGTTTGGTTTGGATGATGAACTTGTAAACCCTAAGATGTTGGAAGTGATCTTAGGATGAACTTGTTCAAAGGATTTTCTGAATTAATTAAATGTATGAGAAAGGATGCATTCCCATACACCTAACTAAACAAGGTGATTTTGATTTTGATGATTTTACCAAGTCTAGAATGGTGTTTCCAAAGCTCTAAAGTTGTTTGGTGGGATGGATTTTGATAAGTGTTTGGATGGATGAAGTGTTTGATTTGATCCTAAGAGACTTAGAGAGACTTTGTTTACTAGGCCAAGGTATTGAAGAACACACTTTTCTCTAAGGGCAATCAAAAGACCAATATGACCAAAAGATATCAAGCACATGTGTGGGGTCCAATTTGTTATCTTTGCTTAATGAGTACTTTTTACCACAAACACACTTCTTGATTAGGTTTCAAACTGAATGTCCAATGTCACAACTTCTTTTTGTCCCACAAAGTGTTATGTGGAAGTTCCAAGAAATCAGGACAAGGGTTGCCTAATGTTGACCTTTGTAGGAGCAAATTAAGATGTAAACCCAATTACTTAGAAACATCTAAGGACATAATCCCAAGGGTAAGCAATAGTTCTTGGGCTTTGTCAAAGGTATTTTCTCTAACTAAGGGGTTTGAAATTTTGATGATGATGTTGAATGTTGGTTTTGCAATGTTTTTGATAAACGCACTGTGTTTTCAAACCAAGAACAAGTACAAGCCCTATGGATGTGTAAGACAATATTTGTTGAATCCCCACTTGGACAAGTCTAGCTACGCTTATCTTTAGCGAATAGTTAGATGCTTGACCCCACTGGCTCCCCTCCACGGCTCATTAACGTCAATCAAGGCAGCCAAGCATCAACACCCATGAAACTCCCATGGCATGTTTTCCATTTCTACTAAAGACCGTAAAAGTGTGGGGTGGCTTCAGAATGACCGTTCTTGCACCAACAAATAGATTAAGGATTTTGGAAAATTCTAGCACATGGGTTCTAGTAAGAACTTTCCATTCGTGGAGATTGACCCTTTCGGCAAGAGTCCCCTTTCGGATCCATCTTGTCAGAATCAACCATGTGATGCTGGTGTTTAACCAATACCCACATTTATATCCCAGCTAGAAATACTCTTGGCTTTAGAATGTTACCGGTTCAGTCATTCCCTTGGGTGAGTACTTTTTCCCCAAGGCAGGCCCTCTAGGAGAAACAAAAGCGAGTAAAGACAAAATCCATAACTCAATCAATCTTTGATGGCACAAAGAAAGAGAATATACGCAAAAATTCCCCTACTCACACTCGCATAAGATATTGTTCAATTTTTAAACCCAAATTGAAGTGTGTATGGGCAATTATTTACACAACTTAATGTCACAAAAAGCCTTCTGATTCTCAAGATCACCGTGAGGTGCGAGCGAAGCACATACGTCTTTTGGTGATATTACTTTGTGTAAATAATTACAAAACAATGAAAGCACACATTCATTTTATCCTTCCAAAGCAATTGTGAATTTGTTTTAAGCACCAAGATGAAGTGTGAGTTTGCTTGTTCGATTTTAGCCCAAAAGTAAAGACTAGTCAGTTTCTAATGTTCAATTTTAATCCAACTTTGAAAAGATACAATGACCTAGTTGGCTTAAAACCAAAAATTAAAGCGGTAAAAGGCAGCTCTAGGCTCTAATAGGCATTAAGAAATGCTTTTCATTCAAGTTCCAACTCAATTGTCCAACTCCAATCTTGTTTTTGTGTTTGCTTGATTCCAATGTTTGATTATCCTACAAATCCTCCACAAAACCACAAAAAATAAGATTTATTACAATAACATCTTGACATAAATAAACACAATTTCAAACATAATGAATTTCAAAACAAGTGTTCGAAAGATAGAAACAAAATAGTTCAATAGTTATTGTAAAAAAATAACTTGTTAACCATTTTCCTTTGAAACTCACTTTCAACCTGTAAATGTCTTTCAAATCAGTTTTAAAATGATTTTATGACTTGCTAGTAATTTTTTAAAGAAAATAAATTACTTCCCTTATAAATGTTGCTCCTGCTGGTCACATAACAAAGTCTTCTTAACCAATGATATATTTTGAGACAAATACAACCTCACCCAATAAATGCATATCTTCAACAATTAAACCATTTCTAAATCTTCCCTCCCATATCTTTTGTATTTTTCAACGTTGGTGAACAGCTGCCTCACATGCTTTATTCTCAATGTTGCTAGCTTATTTTCTATCAATCACATCAAAGACAAAATGTAGGAGATATTTCCAGTGCCTTCACATTTTCCAAATGATTTTAACAAGTGAAATCAAAATTAAATAGATTCACCCACCTACAAAGAAAAATCAAAGCAAGTAAAAAAGAGCCACCATCATAATCGCAAGATTCAATACTAGTATTTACTCATGATACAGACATGATCTGCAGAGTATTTAATGTTAGAGATAATAATGTAAATGAAACCAACACTAATATTGAAAAAAAAAAAAAAGCAATATTTATGATGGCCTGAGATGCTTGGAGGATGTACGCCTCCCCTTAGAGACCTTGCACAATATTTATGACTTTGAAATCATTCATCAAGAATTCTATTTCCCTCCAAAATTTGTGTCCTCCAATTCTCATCATATAGTGAAATAAATCTGTTAGAGACCAAGCAACTAACATATACTTTGAGTCATGTCATAGACACTATAACCTGTACAAAAATATTGAAGAGAAAACACAAAAATTCTGCCAAGTCTTTTAAGATCTGGAGAGCACAGATTTACTGATAACAATGAGTAGGCATATGATTGTCTACCTTGGCCATGGGATTTGTACAGATGAAAAACAAAAAGGCGTAAGGAAATTCCAAGCAAATTCTAGTGGTAGATGTAAAATTGCGGCCAATGTTTGTAAAGCATACAGTCAATCAGCAAGTGTAAAATCAATGCTTCATTAGAACATCCAAGAAAATGCAATTAGAAGTGTAAAGTATCATCCAAAAAGCTTTCAGAAAAAGGCACTAAAACTACCTTCTAAACATATCATAAAGGATCAAAATCTAAAGTTGGGGGCTCGACGATCAAAATCATAAAGGCAACGTGTCTTTTCACCTCTCAGCAATTTATGATTCACAAAAGATGACATATCCAAGCGCCCTTTCCAACCAATTAATGTACCAAGCAGGTAAGATTCATTTGAATCTTGAAATCGTGCCAGTTATGCATTCATTGATTGTTGCAATGATGATTACGTTTGGCTGTTCAAAATTGGGCTTTTCTATTATAGATCAAAGCGCACCAGTTAGATCAATTTTAATGAGATAGAATAGCAATCATATTTAGCAAAAACTACAAAAACTAGAGCTTTATTCGACCCCACATAATAAGCAAATACTAAAGTGCACATCTCTTGCATCATCCTTCACTAATTGGCAATGTACTAGGTGTCTTTCATCTAAAGGTATGAATTTAGTTAAGGACAAACATTTGCACCCACTCTTCTAGCCTCTCATTATTTGAGAACATGACCACAAAATAGAACAAAGAGTTATTTGACAGAGTGCGCAATTAAAAGGAAGAAGCAGGAACCTGAACACCACAATGCAGGAACCATTTCAAGCGCATTTATCTTTATGAAAGATAGGGGGCACGATTTGGCTGTGCTGAGCTATTTTGAAAGTGTAAAACTATCCTCTACTTCTCTTGCATTGTGCGGCGTATGAGGACAGTGACAAGTTGCTTTGGATATCAATCAGCCCAGTATCAAAGGAACTTCTGAAAACCTGCAGCTTCATGCAGTGGAAGACCGGTGGAAGTAGAATCATCTTCAAAAGAATTGGAAACTATGCAGAGAGGGAAACACAAAAAATATCCACATATTGATCCAAAGTTATCAAAAGAAGAGAGGAAACAAGTTATGGCTGCATGAAGAAAATTTGAAGCTGTAGAACAAGCACAGGAAAGAGTAAAGTCAAAAAGAAAGCAGTGCAACTCTTCTTAGCTTGATTCACAATGTCAGACAAATTTCACAGGACCATACACACAATTTCAGTCAAAGATTTAAATCCCAGCTATTGCAACATTTGGAACTTTTGCATAAATCTATTGTAGATTCAATTTCCAAACAAAGAACAATTGACAGTGAATAGAGGTTTAACTTCCAATCAAATGCATTTGTCTGGTATAAAGTGCACCCCAATAGCCATTATAGATTTCTAAAATGCCATTACATACATTAGAAGATTACTAGACATTGCAGAATGTGCAACAACCTTTGGATCTTTAAAAAAAAATGAACCAAGGTTCGGGCAGGGGGTGTAAAAGATTCAACTAAGGGCCATAATAATCAGAATGCAGATTTGAAATGATAGCATTCAAAGGCATCTCAATCAAAAACTTTAACTATCCATGCATAAATTGCATATCTTCCAGCTGCTAAAAACAAAGATTTGATAACTTGAATATAATGCTTAAAGTTTATTTGAACAGAGATTAATCTTATGTAAACAGAAACAGAGACAGCATGAATGAAAATAGAGACTATATATTTCTATCCAATGCATGAAATAAACTTTAGCCCTCCTTCTAGCGCTAGAATGTGGATGTCAAAATTTGCATAGGGTTAGTATTTTAAAACCAAAAGAATCCTCAACATCCCTATGAGATAATGAAACATGTTAGATATGCTAAGTAAGATAGTAAAACAACAAGAAAAACCAAATAAGCATACAAACAACATGAATCAACTTCATCTCATAGTGGATTGGTGTCACATGTGCTAGTGACCCTTTCCCAATCCTTGATAAAAGCTTAAGATGATGTAAATGAAATGGAGATGATGAGCAAGATGAGTTCTCAACTCAAAAGAATAACCTTGCATAAAAGTTGTGGATCCAATGAATGAGGATTAAGCCTTCTTTTATAGATTTTCTTGATGAGATATTGGCCAAGATAGTGAATGTGGGACTAAAGATCCTCCAATGAGAAGAGGACACTTGTCAAGTGTTGATAAGCCAATGGTTGTGCAAGATTTGGGAAGATTGCCCATGAGAGGGAGAATTTGAATTCAAATTTGGCAATAAATTTTGAGAGGGGGACAAGAAAAACAGCAATAAATGCAATGTTGGAGGGACAAATCAACTTGTCATGTTGAGGGAAAATGAGGGTTTTTTAATAAATCAATAAAATTGATTTATTTGTGCAAGTGGAGATATCTAGAGAATGCAAGTGGGTGAGATTAGTATTTAATCAGGGTTAGATTAAATAGATGATGATTAGGATGAGTTTGACCTCTTTGACTTAGATATTTGATTTATTTAAATCAAGAAGGATGGAATATGCATTATGATGGATGTTTGATTTATTTGATTAAAAAGGTTGATGATAAGTTTGATTTATTTGATTTAAGTTGATGACTTTAGGAGATGGAGATTAATGAAATTACCTGCTGAATGAATGAAGGTGAACCTGATTAATTGATGAATGGACCTAATGTGAAATCTAGTTTAGTTAATGAATGAACCTAATCAAATGTAGAATGTTAATTTTGCATGTCTATAGCAGCAGTGATCAGGAAGAAGTGGACGGAAAGGGGATGCAAATTATGAAGTTGCCTTCACAACTAGGTCCAAAATTCAAAGTGCCTAGGGCAATTAAGATCATTGATTTAGAGTCATCACTAGAAGATAGTCCCCCATCACCACCATCTGAGCCAAGCCCTAAAAGGAAAAGAACTGATCAACCAAAGGAGAGTTTGATGGATGAAATTATTGTTACTAATCAGGACATGCAGGTTGGTATGCCTTCCCCTCCTAGGCCAGCTGAATTGGTTTTATTTGATTTAGATATGAAAGGAAGAAGTGTACAAGATGCACTAATGGAAGCATGTAAGGATTTTCTAGATGACAATTCATTTGTAAAGACTCTTGTATTCTTGCAATTGGTATGGAGAATGAAGTTTGAAGAATATCAAAATAAATGTAAGGAGAGAAGAGAACTAAGACCTGACAGGTCAGACAGGAGAATGATGAGGAAGTGAAAGCTGAATTAATGGAAGAATTTAAGAACATCACTCCTGAGGAAGGCATAAAATTGGTGAGTCATACTAGTGTATTGATTCTGCCTGAATGGGACATTGTAGATGCAATGGCCTTTAATGCTATTATGAAGTCCAAGCATCCCTTGCAAGAATTTGAAGAAGAAGTCAAGGCAACACTTCAAGATTCTACTTTCAGTGAAGAGTATGAAACCTTGGAAATTTGGGCATTGGCCCCATAAGCGAGAAAGCCAAATATTATAGACATTAATCCAAATTTTAGAGGGGAATTAATAATAAAGAGAGCTTCAGAGACCTCAACCACCAAGGCCACTATTTGAACTGTGAATGTGGCCAAATTGGCCTAAAAGACTGTTGAAAGGGAGGAGGCGGAAAAGAAAAGCCTAATGGAGAAGTATAACCTTTTGATTGAAGAATACAACAATATGCAATAGAGGAATGTTGAGTTACAAACTGAGGTGGAAAGGTTTAGGTACAGACAGATTGGGGAGACATCAAGTGCTCCAGGGACTAGTACATTACCTTCCACAGTAGGGTTAGTGCTTCTTGCTTCTCTAATTATTTCCACACCAAGGTCTCCCAGTCAGAATCCTGCCTTCACCCCTTCTTTAGAGGAAATTGATGAAGAAACAGAGTTCTCTGTTGATCCTATAAAGAAGCAGCTCTTGCAAAGAATTTATGAGTTACAGGCATCTTTGAGGGTAAGTGAGGAGGGATCTCTTTCAAAGAAAAAAGAGATTATTACTACTGTTTTAATGCATTTAAATGAAAAGGTTGATAATAAATTGCTATCTATAGATTCTTTATATTCTTTGCTATTAGATGCAATAAAGAATATTGATAGGGATCAAGAGGTAGTGATACCAATGAGTGAAAATTGGATCCCTAGGGCCAGTGATCAGGATGTCATGTAGAAGGCCTTAAGGTTTGATACAAACAATAGGCCCCAATCGTTAAAGCCTACTCATGTGTTAGTAAAATCATTGCAAGGTTTTCAGACCTTACTAGATGATTTGAGTAGGAAGATTAGGGAGTTGGTGAATAATTTCAATGATTGGGGTAACACATTGTTACCTAATATTATTGATGAGCTAGGGAAAATTAGGGCATTCCAGTAGTGGCAAGGTCAGGTAGGTGAGGTCATCAATGATCAAATTAAATTAATTTGTGATGAATTAGATTATGACTTGTTGGTGAACTATATGGATAAAATCATTAGTACCAGCTCATTTTTTTAATCTTTTGAAAGAGATGCAACTCAGGTAGCAATAAAATACACACCTTATAATGCCAAGGTGAATGAGGTAATTGATTTTGACTGGCCAACTGATGAAGAATATCAGAAGTGGGTAAATAAATATTTGACTGAGGAGGAATAAAAGAATGAATTACTAACAGGTGGTAAATTAGATGTTGTGGTTACAACGACCTCCAGTTTTTCTTTGATGGTGGTTTCGGCATGGGTTTCTTGTGTTTTTTGTTGTTGCCTCAATTTTCCTTAGCTGGGATGATGAATGGGAATATTCTCCAGGGTGATTGTTGTAACAATTTTTGGAATATCACCAGATGCTTCATTTGGCTAGTGACATGTGTACTTTCTAGCCCAATGCTTGTTTGCTCCTTCATTTTCTGTAAGAAGGATTTCAAGGCTAGAAGTACGGGTTAGCAAGTTAGATAATTTTTGGTCTAGTCTAGGTGAAGTTGTAGAGCAAATTGTAAAGTCTGATGGTTTTAGAGAAAAATACAATTTAGGTTCTAAGTTATTCTATAACCGGTTTTGAATTCATGGGGATTTAATGTTGTATAACAGTACTAGCATTTGAGTTGAAATGATAAATTCAAACTCATGTCTCTCCACTGTACATGCATATCTGAATTTTGAATAAGATGACTAAGGGTTGTTTCATTCATCTCACTATTGTGATGTGTATAATCCTTATTTTAGCTTTAATTCAAGGAATTAATTAAAATTCTTGAATGGGATTATAGGTGGATATGTTTTGTATAAGGATTTGATAAGTAGTATTGGGTGAGAATGCATACTAATAAAATTTTAATGCAATATTTTTAGGGATCTTATAAGTTATATGTTATGCATTAAATCTATCATAAACCTTTAGATGCTTATGAATTTGAGTCCTGTAATAGATATATGGAACTAATCTAAGTTGTACTTATTTGTATAGTCCAATAATTGTTTGTTTTTGTCTAGAGCTTGCTACAAATTGCAAATTAATTACTATATTTTACTATGGATTGTGTTGTAGTTATCTCATGCTCCACATAGTTGATATTATCGGTGAACAACCAATTTTATTCGATATTATCCTATTGTGTTGAGCTATTCAATGGGATTATCTATTATGTGTTAATGTTGTTTATGATATTGGTGTAGAGGTTGTAAACACATTAAGGGATCACCCTCCCGGGGTTTACAGAGCCCAAAGTGTGGGAGGATTTTTAAAGTCCTCGTCAGTTGGTCCAGGTCCTTCGAGTTTCCCTTGATTGGAATTGGCAATCCCATAGGTAGATTAGAAGACCAGCCTAGTTACAGTGTAAAAAATAAACCAACACCCTCTACCTTTAACCCTAAACCCTAAACCATTAACCCTTAAACTCTAAACCCTTAAACCCTCTACCCTCTATCTCTCTCCCACTCTAAACTCTAAACCTTTCCTTGGATTCTCTTATAATTTTCATTATTCTTATTTATTTTACACTTACATTTACAAATACACATACATATGCATTTACTGTTTTCATTTATTTCTCATGTAGTTTAATAGTTTGATTGATTTCATATTATATGTGTTGAAGACTTTAGAATTTCAATTACATTAATTTATGGATATGTTGTATCTATAACACTAAAAACCATATGCTCTTTGCATTTACACTTGCATTTAGAAATACACATTTATAAACATAGATATAGATTTCTTTAATGATATGTTGCATTTATTGTTCTAGGAGAGCATCCAGTAATTGCATTTACATTTACATTTAAAAATACATACATTCATACATACATACACACATACATACATATATATATATATATGTGCATGTGTGTGTGTATGCATATCATTTATATTCAGTCTTCAAAAACAACCCATTAGGTCTGTACATGGATAAAAATTCATAAAATAAGATCTCTCATACATGTTTTGTTGAAACCTAGGCTTGAACTTCTCATTTCACATGCTTTTCTTCACAAAACTCTTGAGGACAGCAGCTATACCTTCTTTATTTCATATCTTGCACCCTATTCATACATCCTAGAATTACAACAATATCCATGGGGCCTCTTACACAAGCTACAGTAATCACAAAAGTGTAAGAGCCCCTTTATATCATGTTTGGACTACAAAACCCTCAAAATAGGGTAATCGGGCTATATGCAAAGAAATGAAGCTTTCTAACTCAAATCAATGCCTTAAGCACTCAAATCAGATTCAAATCAAAGCTAACACATATCTTCACGACCTAGAATTGATTTCACATCAAAATATGGCTGCATGTGACCGTACAGTGCTACATAACAAGAAAAATATAGAAATTTTGAAGAAAAACACAATTTTTTGAATGTCAAGAGCTTGTATTTTAAATCCTCAACCATAAAGAACCATTACAATGATCACTTTATGCCTTTTAAATTCCTTTACACGTCAACCACTGAACAACCACCTCTACAACTAACTTTTTAATCTTTTATGATCACATGAAACATAAAACACACTAATTTCAAGGTTGTTAACATCACTATTGAAATGTTTTAATTTTTTGACCTTTCAAACATTAAAAAGTACATCATTAAATTAATTATGTAATGGCATAAAAATTAAAAACATCATGAATTAATTATGTAACCACATAATTCAAATATAATTCTATCAAGAAATTAATATCAAATAGATAATATAATCACATAACTTATACATTTCAAGGTCATTAATCTTCTTCTTCATCCAACTCTTTGTTTGTATCACCCGATCCAGATTCGACATTATAAGGATTGGTCATATCATCATCATTGTCATCGATATTAGTTTCGATAATGTCATCATTCACATGGATATCATCTTCATGAACATTAACTCCTGCATCATCATGATCTAGTCCCTCCTCTTGGACATCTTCGTCAGGGACATCATCAACTAATAGTTGATCCTGATCATCATCCACATCATCTTCTATTTCTTCGATATCTTCTTCTTCCACCACATTATACTTTACTGACCTTCCTCTTGGATCATGTCTAACAACAAATGACCAACCCAGTTTACTTGGAACCTCTAAGTAAAAATACCTACTCGCATTGGCTTGGAAGAACATAGGGCTCATTTCCAGTTCGCTCGATCAACCTTGTATTAACCATGGTAAATCCATTATCATGTTCAGTAATAGTTCTCTCAGGATCATTTTCATTCAATTGTAGCCTGCACCATAGGACGATGAACAAAATTAATTTGAAGGACTTAAAGTCACACTCAAGTATATCATCCAAAATCCCATAGTATCAATTTTCTTAGATTTCTGGATGTATGTCACTTCTAGATGAAACATTAGTCACCTAAAAGACTGCAGTTATACCAGATCACAAGTTTTCATGTCATCCAACATTTTGATTCAAAATTTAGTACCATTGGGTATGTGCAGGATCATGATGGGCCAAAAAGTGGCAATATGATGGGTATGTGGCTGACAACTATTTTTTTACCCGAAATTGATGAAACAAAAAGGGTTTTTAAAGGACATTCTCATCTTTCCACCAATATAAATTATGCTTTACTTTGAATTTAATAATTAATTATTATTCATTTTCTATTCAAATTATGATGAAAGTCTTGATTGATAGGTTGATTGAAAAAAATCTATAGCTTTCAAACGGTGTCACATTTTTTGAATCCAAAACATGTGTCACATTCTATGCTTCACATACTATAGGATTTAAAAAAGAAAAATTGAATTTCATAAAGTTTTGACCAAGTTAAGGTGGTCAGACATATGGGTTTTTATATTTTTTAAAAAGTTGTAATAAAAATTCATAATTAATTATTTACTTGGAAAAAAATTACAAAAAATATGCATCACATCGGGCAAGAGTCCTCTACTTATATCTAAAATATTATAAAAAAATATTATCATTTTATTGTGGTTAGGGTGGTCATCGCAACACCTACTCTTTATTTTTCCCTTGAAATTTAAGTACCATTGCATTGAAATTTTAAATTTTCACCAAATATTTTTATTTTTAAAAAAACCTAGTAGTTTAGAAACTACATTCAATTTCTACATATTCTATTCTTACATATTTTTGAAATAATATAGATAACTTATTCAAATTTCATCAAGTTGCCTAACTCGATTTTTCTGAATTTTGCCACTTAAGGGCCTATTTTTCCATGATGATCCTGCATATACCCCATTGCACCACATAGCCTTGTGGTGTTTCACCTGCAATATGTCAAACATGCAAAAATTATTGCAATATTGTCATTGATAAACATATTTATTCTTGGCCGAATATATGCAAAGAAAAAAACATATATATTCATCAATATAATTGAAAATAATTAAATAATATGGGTGATTAATATATTTATATGTACCTGTTTATCTCTTAAGCCATATGCTAAATCAATTTCCCTTTGTGTAACATTGGAATCTCCATTACAATGAGCTTCTTTAACCAATGAAGCCACACCTTCCCATGTTAATGCGCGACTAGATTGTTGACATCATTCAATCCATATCATCATCCAATCAAGATTGTTAGTGATGTACAAATGTAGTGCATCCCACTCTCGACCAATTGTATCAAAAAAAATTGAAATTCACAAATGACGTATAATTAGTTAAATACCACAGTATACGACCTTAATTTATAATTGATGTATATTGAAGATTAAAAATTAAATAAGTACAATATACATAAAAACCATATGTAAAATGTATTCCAATTAATCTCCATGACCATCTTATAATTACCTCTCACTTTCCCCAATCTACCTTTCCCCATCAGGTACTCCCCTTCAAATTTGTTAATGGAGTTGGGATCCCAAATGTGATCTACATGGATCTTTGTTGCAAACTTAGGAAGATATTCACTAATGTATACCATATATCCCTCCACCATAGAACCCACAGGATATGCTCTTTGTCTAACCAAAGCCTTCAAAACATTCATGTTCCTCTCAACCATCCACATTGACCTTGTGTATACAGGTCCACACAATTCAATCTCTTCAACTTGGTGTATGAGATAGTGTTTGTGTGCATTGAAAAATGTTGAAGGTAGACACTTTTACATTTCACACATTAGACAAGGAATTTTTCTCTTCCAATACTTGATATCTTCTTTATGGATTTTTTTAGATGATAACCATCTACAAGTGATTCAAGGCCCAAATGTATTAATGAGATTTAACAAAAATATACAGTATATTACATAACAAGTAAAACAAATGGCAATCATAAGATGTATACAATGAATTGAACAAATATTGCTACTTACCTCATGTATTTTCTAAGATCATATATAAATTGCTTGACATTGTTGTCAAAGTTGTCTGGAGAGAGATAGAGGTAGAATGTACTGCAACAATTATAAAATGATCTTTTCATTATTTTTTCAAAAGTAGTAAACACAATACACTTAAAAATACATGCATTATACAAGTGTATATAATATACCAGAATAATTACCTTAATGAAGGTATAACAATCATGTGTTTTCATCCCTGACCCAAATTCACCTTTCTTTGTTATTATATTGTTTATGTTCGCAACAAATCCTGTGGGAAATCAAATTTTTCGTATGACTTCTTTAATATAGTTGCTCTACTAGTCTGTTAATAGCCAAGGAAGGGAACTTATATTAATTTGGTCTCCATCGCTATTTAATTGAATGACATTTTTCATTGCATGATTGGCTCCTGAATGTCACTACAAAACTTGACAATTTTTTCTTTGTCATGCCTTCCATCCAATATTTTTCATAACATTTCTATTATATTCTTTCTGATATGCATTGTATCAAACAAATGCACAATTTGTAGCTGCTCATAGTAGGGCAATCTACTAAATTATTTGGGATAACTTTTTAGTCCCTGTGGAAGTCAGCCATTAATGCCTTGACGACCTTCATGAAGCATATAAGTTAAACAAATTAACAACAACAATCATTGTCAATTACAACATGAGTAAACACAACACAATATAAAATTATAAATTCAAAACATATCATATATGATAGATAAACAATTTGATCTGATGTATAACCTCGACGATTAATTCTATTATATTCCAACTTCTATAGGCGAGGTGTCATTCTTCATGGTTTTGATGTAGTCTCCTCTTTCCCATTGAAAAGATGTTTTTTAGTAGTTCGATACTTATTATTTCTATGGAGGAAGTGCCTATACTCATCAAACACCTCCTTTCCTAAACTTGTTGAACAATGAAATTTCATCTTAGGACCACAAATTAGACATGCAAATTTTCCCTTTGTTTGAAGACCTACAAGATCATATATAATTGGATTAAATATGTCAATTTTTATAATTATATATAATGAATAGATTATTTTAAAAACATGCATGATATCTACTTAATCAAATTAAATATTGTTAAAGTGCAGTTGAACATTATAACATACCACAAAAATATGTTAGCCCTGGGGCATCATGAATTGTCCATACAAGCATTGCATGAAATTTAAATTGTGTTTGTCCTATTGGTCTAGAGACGTCATACATAGTGACACCATTCCATAACTTAGTAACTCGTCGATAAGCGGCTCGATCTATACATTCATATCTTTAACTTGGTACTTACCTAGTTGAATGAACATAAACATTACATAATTATTATAACCATTTTACTACAATATATATAAATTAATGTATATGACTATTGAATGAAAAAAATATAAGTCATTATGCAACAAATAAGACAAATGAGATTCTACTACATTAAAGAAAATTGATGTAAACAAATACTTGGAAAATCATTGAAAATATTATGTGCTCCCTCTTTATTGACATCCATGGAGGAATGTTATTGTTGATAACAAAAATAGGCCACACTGAGTAAATAGATCTCAGCTCTCCAAATGGATTGACACTGTCCACTCCCAATGAAAGCCTGAGATTACGAGGTTCTTATTTAAAGTGTGGCCATTTTTCCTCCATGTCCCTAGATGCAGAACCATCTACAGGCATTCGAAGAATGTCATCTCCACTTCTATTCTATGCATGGTAATACATAAATTGCGCTAAGCTTTCACACCTAAATAATCATTGCATACATGGAATAATGGTAATATAATGAACCTTGCGAGGCACCATTTTTGTTAGTTGATATGTTTGATATCTACTAATATAACATTTTGGGCATTCTGTTGCAAATTCTTATTGTTTATGATATATAATATAATCATTGGGACATGCATCTATTGTTTGATACTCCATTTCGATATCTTTCATAATGGCTAATAAATATCAGTATGAGCAAGGTAAAATATTTTATGGTGGTAACAAAAATTTATCAATCAATCTACAACAAAAAATAATTTATTAATATAAAGAATATTAATGGTACATATTCCATCCTTTATTTACTAGTGATGAACTAACAACAATTAAAATAGATGAAAAAAAATGACATATATGATATACCTTAACATCCGTGAGATTGCTATGTTTGATAAACCATTCATAACCTTCAAGTTCAACAACAACAATACAGCAGAGATAAGAGTTGTTTGGGAGCCTTCATAAAGGGGCTCGTATTCCTTCTCAAGTACAAGTAAATCATGAACGTCATCAAAGTCATCTTTATCATCATGATTAGCTCTACCACTAAATGTGTCATGGATCAATGTATTCGTACCATCATCTTCAACTGTGTTTTCTGGTGCATGACCATCTTCTTCCATAGGATCATTAACTTCATCTTCGATATTCACAGCTCCATGTTCATCCGCTTGCAAAACCACATTCTCTAGGCTGTGATAATCCATATCATCTGCCCTAGGGCGCCCCACCTTTATAATAATGATAGACACAAATAAACCATGATCATGATCAAGTGATTATATATATATATATATATAAAATTTTAAAACGATATAAAAATTTATAAATTCAATCAATATAAACACATATAATGAATAACTTACCAATGGACGATAATCATGCCCCCCTTCAATGTGACCATGTTGCCTACAATGTTTCTTAGTTGTTGTGACTAAAAGTTGTCTCGTCTTTAAGCCCTTGCAATTATTGCAAGGACAATAACATTTCCCATCACCCTTTCTTTTCAATCTAGCCCACAATCTATCAAATGTCTCTTGATTTTGTTTTGGGCTAATATTATCTGACATGATTTTTTCTTTACTAGGCTTGACTATTTAGATCTTCAAAAAATATCAAACTCACACTCCGATAATTTTTATTCATAGACAGGTAACAAAATCTAATAATTTTGATATTTTACACCAAAAAAATTTGGCACATAACCACCCCTGCAAAAGAGAAGATAGTCTAAAGTTAATGACCTCAAAAAACACTTTAAAATGCTAATTCCAAAACTTATTAAATTCTGATTTTACTATGATTTCCAACCATTAAGACTCCTAAAATTAGAATATTGAACTTGATTGCAAACTTCCTACAATGATGGAGGTAGCGAGTTAGTAAGAGCAAGTGACCCATTCCTAAGGAGCAACAAGTCAGAATCATCATTGCTAATGTCAATACAGATTTATTCTTTTAGTTAAAGATGCAATGTGTCACTTCTTATGACGAGCTTATCCCTAGGGCCCTCAACATTGAGAGATCCCTAATTGCACAAGGAAGCACACACTAGTAGAATTTGGCAAATAAATGACTAGGTGACTAAAACTTTTAGTCACAACAACTAAAAATGACTAAATTCTGCTCATTTTTTGCAACTCAGCTATGAGTAAATAAATTACTAGTTTGGTCATTGATTAAAAATTATTTAGTCACACAAATAAAAATGACTAAATAGTTAGTCATTTATTTAGTCACAATCCATTTGAATAAATCATTTAAGGAATCAAGAATATAGCCCGCCAAAATACTCTAAAACTTTAATAATCATACCCTAAAACTTTTTTCAAAATCTTATTTTCAGGCGTAGCCCACAAGAATGGAGTTTTCATTTTAATAAACATACTCTAAAACCTTCATCAAAACATTATTTTCAAGCATAGACTACCAAAATGGAGAAGTGTTTCTATAAAGAATGACAGAGAACGGTGAAGAGATGTGCATGAAAGGAGGCATAGGATTCATTGTTGCTTATCTCATTCCTGCTCTGCTCAACAAATCTTACATTGTTCCCACTACTATTTGTAATCTAGGTATTTACTTGACATATATTTGCATAATCTCAAATTCTTTCAGAGGCTTTTGAAGTATCAATGTATCTTATATAGGGTTTAGAATTATTTCTTTTAATTAAAAAAATAAATAAATGATGTATTTCCCTATAATTAGATAATGTGGAGATCTCATAAATCCACCCCAGCACACTATCCTCTTTGGCACTATATTCATTACTCTAGCTACTAGGGTTTTTCATGTGACATCTTTTAATATCTTCATGACCGTGGCTTTTAAATAGATCTTAGTATTTGCTTTAATCATTTTCATGGTAACCCTTGAGTTCCATAATCCACCTTCAATCTCTTCTAAGAACGGTGTCTTAAACTAGACTGCATAGTATGCATATAAAGCAAGTCCCTCATACCTACCATTGTTCCAAACCACCACTCACTGCCTTGCTTAAAATTTTGCCTCCATAAGTACAATAGCATGTTTTAAAATCATGGTTGTTAGTGATTGACCATTAAGGTCACCACTTTCATCAAGATACAATGAGATTTTTGTCTTCAAACTCAAGGCATTATGCAAGATAACATTGTAAATTTTTTGTTGTGTATGATTTTATTTTCTTGCACATTACTTATTTGCTAACTTCCTTTAAGACTGGGTATTGCACCCTCAGCTGCAATCTCAAATAGCTCACTCACTATCACTTGAAGATTCCTTTCATGAGCATCCTTCTCTAAAATCAAACTATGCCCTATAGACTGCCTACTTACTACAAGGGACTCATTGTTTCATGGTATTGTAGTTCTTAAGATCCTTCAACCTTATTGACACTACACAGTCCACAAGGTATTATTCACTATTCTCCCATCTTTGATGAGTCTCAAAACACTGCTCAAACATGCAATCCACTACCTCCATTATACATTAATGGCTAAGAAGAAACATTGAACCTATGATTATCACTATTACTTCATTTGGAGAGTCATTCCTGATTGCATTTACCTTGTCTAACACTACCAAAAGCATTTGAAAAACCCTTAAGGTCAGCAAGGGGGTAAGGAAACTCACTGTTAAAATCTCCACTTTACTATGCAAGGTTTGAGCTTTATTATCTTGTCATTGCTCATCCTCTTTTTGACTGTCACATCTCAAGTGACTATCATTCTTCTTACCGTAGATTGTATTTACAAATGTCACTAAGCTACATAGTGTGCTTGTTATTGGCTATAATCTTTAGATTGCAAGATTTTGTTATTAGCTACAATGTCTCAATCTTTCTGGTATTACAACCTCACTAATCCGCTACAGTTATTGTTTATGTTTCTACGGAGGCCTAGGGTTTGTACCCTAATCATGCTCTTACCAATGCTTGTGTTGGTATTAAAAAACAACCTTAAATCTTGGGTCAGAAAATTAGTTGTCTTAACAAAATTGTGGTATGATCTTGGATTGTATCCTAGAGTGTGTGGGAAGCTTGTGTTGGATAGCATGGGTCTTGCTTTAATACTTTCCATAATGGTTATTAGCAAATCACATTATTATAGTTTGTGGTAACCCAAGATTACATTCAAGTATGTAACAAACTTGGTTTGTAGTTTAAGCTATACACTTTTAAGTAACATTCATAAAGTTTAGAAAATTTTGATCACTCTCTAGAATAGCCCATTAAACATGGGTTGTGCTTGAATGCACTACATAATTGATATAACACAACCACTCTGCATATCAACCAGAGTTATAGGCTCTTTATTGAAATAAGAGGTAATCACTCTTCGATCATGCTATAATTACATCTTAACCTGTTAAACTTGATACAACCTGAATGCACCCAATGATGATTGACACCTACATTATACAACCTGAATTAACTACATTATATGAGTGCCTCCATTTCTATCACAACATAGCCACATTAAACTTGGGTCACACATGAATGCATCATGTATTTGTTATAGCACAACTGTGCCACATGACCAATAGAGTTATGGATCACATATTTACAGTCACAAGAATTTGTTCCTTGGTTGTGATCTTATGGTGATTCCACACAACAAAATCTGGACATGAAATTCTCAAAACCCTAAACCTCTAAAAATGAAATCTGATGAGATGTTGCTTTAAAATATGAATTTCAAACTGGAACTACAAATCTACTTCACAACTAATTCTGCAAAAAGACAATGACTACCCTCAACCAAATATCTTCTTCTGATTTTTCCCAAGAAAATCATCCTTAGTTCTCCACAAACTGTCTCAAGTAGAGAAAAACAATGTCGCAATAAATCAGTGATCTCACTTTTCTTTATGTTAGCCACAATTTTATTTTTTTCTATTTTTCATGTTTGTCAAAATTTTGATGAAACTGATAGTTGACATTTTGATGAAACCCAGGTTCATTGAAATTTCAACGAACGTCAGGGATAAACTTTCAAAAAATTGAAAATTACACATTAAATTTTACAAGCACCCGATGATACATCAAATTATACATATTTTGTCGAACATTTTCATCGGATTTTGCAGTCAAATGAGTTAGTGTGAGTCCTTTGTGCCCTAAAAATAGGCTTCTTATAACAAGGTACACACCTCTTTGAGCTATAAAAACTCCCCTCATAGTTGCTATAATAGTTAGGGTCAATTTTTTATTGTCATTTATATCTTTTGGCCCTCATAATTGCATAAATTATAGTGATTTTTTGTAGAGAATTCTAGTGGTTTATCTTGATCTTGATAAGCCCTAATTTTTTGGCCTAATGAAACATTATTTATGTTCTCTATTAAAATTCAAAGCTAGACTAGGAGGTCTTTTGATAAATTTAGAGGAGATGGTTGATTGGTTGGTTGCACTATGTTAGGATAAGGCATATCTTCCAAAGGTACTTGTTTTTGTTTGGCTAGCCTTACATAATAAAATTATTATTGGGGATTGATTGGTGAAGCTAAAGCTACAAAATCAATATAAATGTGTAATATGTGACAACACTAATGAATATTCCAATTACCTTTTGACTCATTGTCCCTATGTAATAGAATACTAGTCAAAGCTATGTACACACCTCAATTGGTTGGAGTCCTTTCTTGAAATTCTCTTGTAACTTTTCCAAAATTTCTTGGAGCATTATCCTAAGGTAATCTTCTCATGTAATTGGATTGTTGCCTCCTCCCTTATTATATGGCATGAATGGAGAGAAAGAAACATGTGGGTTTTCAAAACAAAGAATTAAATATTATTGAGCTTGTCACAAGTTGGAGATTTCGATCTCTAAATTTTTCATAGTTAGAGCTATGTAGTCTTCCAATAAAAAAAGAATGTATCCAACTAGGATCAACATGTATTGTTTATCTAGAAACATATTAAGCTCCCATATGCACCTTAGACTATGGGTGCTAATAATATGGAAAAATATATAACTCAAGTAAGATCATCCTCTAAATGATTTTTTTAAACTCGACTTTGATGGGGTTTCTAAAGACAGTTTGAGACTTCAACTGCATAATATATGATTCAAGACTCATAGGACTCTTTAATAAGGGTAGCTTTTTTAAAAGCTAGATTGGGGAGAAATAGTTAAGCAAAGACCCAAGATTTGGTTCTAGGTCTCTCCCTCACTACGTGGTGTGACATCACTCATTTTTACATTAAGGGAGACTCACTGAGTATTATAAATAATATTCATAAACATGGGACATAAAATATTTAAATAAATAGAAAATATATCCTTCGCAATGTTTGAATGTGGTCAATGTGATATAGAAGTAAATGGTATGGTCGACTTCCATACCAATATATTCATTGACAACAATAAGAAATTATACATCACTAATGAGATTCTAGTTGTTGGGATTGTTTGAGCCTTGAAGTTAGTTTACAATGTATAAGAAGGCACAAGAAGATAACAAGATAGGTTACAAAGAAAGAAATAATTTTGAACAAGATTTATAACATTTTCTTAAACTACTAGGTTTTTACATAGAAATGGGGTACCAAAAGGGGGTCAAAAGTAGTCACTCTTTTTTTTCAAATTAGTATAAATAGATCTTGGATGAAAAATTGTAGATAGCCAAACTCATTTGAAAATGTGACAAAAATGAGATTTCCAGTACTTAGAATTTAGTTTTTAAGCTACTATTTTTTAAAAAATTATGGATATTAAGAGGTTCAAATAGGGGGCACACAAAGTGCTCCTACATTTTTTAGAAAAATATAACATGTTTTTTGATGTGCTCCCTCTAAAATTTTTAATTTCTTTTAATATTTCATAAATCACTTTAGTAAAAGAAATAGCTATCATATAGCTTATGCCTATTTTTTTGCTAATTTTTTAATAAATATAATATATTTTTTTACTATTTTTTCAATGTGGACACATCCTAAAACATGGAAAATTGTGCTTTCTCTCCCTTAATTTTTTTTTAAAAATTGATCAATTTTTTTAATGTGTATAAAATAGAGTTTATAATGTAGAAATATAAATTATTTCAAATTTGGATAAATGGATAAAAATGACACTAAAAATATTATACATAGATTTTTGAAAAAAAGGAAGACACTTGAAAAAAATGAAGTGATTTTGACTCATAAAACTACATAGTTGAATCCTAATAGCAATATCATAAAAAAATGAAGATCAAAACCTTAAGATATTTGAAATGTAGAAAAGTTTATATGATTAGAAAGGTAAGATATTGCTTGATATTATTGTATCATTTTTCATATCAAATTTGAAAATGTGCAAAACTGATGGAGAATATTCTTGAAATTTGGTTATTTTTCATATTTTGTAGAAAACACATATTTGGGTATTGACATATAAGTCCAATCCTAAAAGTTGATATTTTCTAAAAAAAAAAGTGAATAACACACTTGTGTTTCAAAATTAAAATAAAATTGTGGAGCCCTAACACACTCAAGTGATAAAAAGTGGTCAAAACCATTTTTTTCTCCCCAACTCTATACACATACCCTACTCTATTTGAGAATATTCAAACATATGAGTTTTGGGGATTGGTAGCTTGGCTTCCAAATGGAAAATTGAGAGAAAATAGATTTGACCCAAATTTTATTAATTCTCTCCAAAGATATGTGAAGGATCAAGCCTTCTTTGGCTCTTAGAAATGACAAAGTTGGAGTATTTCACAAAAGTTGTATACCTCTTTTGGTATGTGCTTAACGATTTTGTATTGGATGCCCTATGTTTTTGGAGTAAATCCTAAGAATTGCACATAATACAAGATGTATTTGTGAATCTATTTAGTGCCAAGGAAGTGGAAAAAATGGAATCTAGCTTGTTTTAAGCTTGAGAGGCTACAATTGGTCCTTTTGATTGGCTTTCCATTAGTAGAAAGTATCATCAAGAAAGTGATTGCCCAAGCATTCATGTTTGAATTTTGTCCATGGAGACTCAACAACGAGGTGGCACCAATCTTCCTCTTTACTATCATGGATATTATGTAGAAATTTGGGTTGGTTGAAGTGGTATCACAAGTTTATGTCCTTAAAGAATATCTTTCAAGCTTAACATGTGTCATTGCAAAGTATGTTCTCCAAGCTATTTTGATGGATCTGAGTAGAATTTTCACCATGTAGTCTAGGTTATTATTTCAAAAAATATCATAGATAAAGGATTGCTAAAGAGTGGTTGATGGTCAAGGGTCATTTGGGGATATCACACACTGATCAACAATAGTGGGTCTTCCTCTTTGTAACACAAAATGTTAGGATGAAGAAAATTGTAAAAGGAATTTATTCATAGTAAGGATTGAACTAGTAAGAAGTGGTGACCATTTCTAAAATGATAGCTTCAATAAGATTTTTTATTGGTAAATTAATTAAAAACTAATTCTAATTATTTTTCATATTGTTACATATGTTTATCTTATTATACTAATTAAAAAATATAATTAAATATAATTATTATTTTTTATTTATTAGACCCCTAAATAATTGTAGGGTATCTTTTATTTGTATTTATTTAAAATATCTAAAAAATATATACATTTATTTCCAAAATCTCTTTTTCATTTCATCATTATGATCTAAAAATATTTTATGATCAAAATATTGTAACTTTCAATTGATTGAGAATAATTATTAAGAATGATAGTATATTCCTTAATTAGACTTGTTGGGTCACAAAACAACTATTCCAAAATATTAGAACATGATTTAACTTTCAAGGTTAGGCATTGTCATTATGAACACAAAACCAAGGTTCATCCATAGATTATGGGGGGTTGAAGGCCAATGAGGGAGAGAGGATAATCTCTCTTACACTTTGGTCCCAACTTAAATCTATGATGGTATTCCTATAGGTGATCCTAGATGGGATTGAAGGTGCTAAAATGTAAAATAATAAAATAGCTTTGTAGTTGCATTTAGGGAAAATTCAACCTCAAAAATTGTCACTAGGTTAAATACTAGCCAATCACAAATATACTTCTTATAGAGCTCAAATAATAACATCATTACAAGATATGCAAGATGATGTTAGAAGGTCGTGATTTATAAAGTATTTCTACTGGTAATGCTCACAAAATTGATATTCTCCCTCTTTTTGTGATTGAATTATGAATTACAAAAATATGAAAATTAACTTCAAACTATTAGTTAATGATTTTGTTTATTTAAAATCATGATTCAATCATTTGTTTCTTAGGACCGGTGCCTATCCAAATGGATAACAAAGTCACAATTTACAAGTAGGGAGAAATAGTGAATGAAAAAATAGAAAGATTATCTAAACAGAAATGCATCAAATTAGAGAGTGAACATTAGACATAGAACATACTTAATCATCTAGAGTTGTACAAATACATTATAAACAAGAAATAGATTATCATTGCAAGGTTTACAATGTTTTAAAATTGTTGACATTTATATAAAATATCGCTTGTATTCATGTTAGAAAATATGACAAGAAAGATATTGGAGAATGCTTGAAGTTGATCGAAGAGACCCCAAATATCAGAGGGAGTGACTTTTAAGTCTCTTTGATGTAAAGAAAAATAGAAGGGGTGTGCAATCATCAATGTAGATTGTTTGCAACATGAGGAGTCTTCAAATAGTGGTGAGGTGTGTGTGGAGCCAAGAAGGTGTAGAGCCTACAAAAGAATGTTAATGGAGTACTATATCCTCAAAATTACAAAGTTGCCATACTGGAAAACAAGTGAGAGTTGTCTTTCATAGAGACCCTCGAGGATGCAAAGCTTCATTTAATTTACAAGGGGCATTGCACTCAATTTACAAAAATCCATCAAAAGGGTTATAGGAGTTGAAATTCTTGAGCCAAAGGCAAGGCATCTAGTGTTTCCTTCTCAAATTTTATCTATACTCATCTAAAATCTACTTGATTTGCTCCATTTTTTTCGGTCAGTAGAGCACATCACAAACAAAGTAGTCAAGGATGTATATTTATTGGATGATACTCTATTAAAGGCATGTCAAAATTATGATTTGTGGAAGGGGCAGGGATATGTAGGAGGTATGTTTCCTCATCATTTTTTGTTCCATAGAAATGCTTTTGTTACTATCTATCATGCAATTAAGAAGTCCTTGGAGATGCATAATTCAAACCATTTGTAGAAAATGTTAAATAGATATGCAAGGGAAGTTGATTTTGAGTTAGAAGAAAAGATAAGAACTAGGGTAAATGCAATTATGGTGTTGCTCACACACGACCAACATCCCCCAATGCCAGCTCAACCAGTGGATTCAGATGCAGATAGTGTTTCCCTTCGCCATCCTAATGTTATGGGTTTCAATCTGAATGCTCTGCCACCAGTACAATCTGATGTGGGGAATTTACATGAACATCTAGATGAAGATGGTGTTCAAGTAGATCATATGGAGGAATGAAGTCCGCTCCTTTAGAATTTTCATATGGAATTTTTCTCATTTTTATCTTCTCTGAATTATTGGATAATGTAATGAAATGATTGAATTGACCTTGTTTTGTTTTTTTCTTAGCCCAAAAGCATATTGTAAACTCTAGGTTTGTGGGTAAAATCTCAACATCCTCGTATACTTTGTATTACCAGAGGAATCAGGGAATAAATATGGGCTTCTGAGCCATGAATCTAAAACTCTTGTACATATTTACTATTAATATATAATATGTATAGGCCTATGGCATTTTATCAAAAAAAAATGTGACAAGAAAGAAAATGTACAAATTGTTTACAAATTCCTTTGAAGACATATTTACAACCTTGAAGATATTTTATCCTAAACATAAAAAACAATTATTAATAACCTTCCAATGTTTTGAAACTTAAATTATACTCTTAAAATCCAAACATTCAATAGTCAGTTAAGTGCACAAAGATGGGGGACCAAAAAGGGATCTTAAGTGGCCACTTTTTATCTAAAATTAGAAAAGGCTAACCTTGGATGAAAAATTGAAGATAGTTACACTCAAAATTTCAAGATGCAACAAAGACAAGAGTCGTAGTGCTATGAATCTACTTTCTTAACTACTATTTTTTTTTTTAAAAGGACATGAAGGGTTTAAAAAATGGGAAGCACACAAACTGCTCTTGTTTCTATCAAAAAAACATAACATAGCATTTGGTGTGCTCCCCCTAAAATGTAATTTTTTTTAGTATTTTAAAATTGTTTCGATGAGAAATTAGTTAACATGATGTAATTTATGATTAATTTTTTTGATAATTTTTTAATGAATATATGATTTCTTACAAATTTTAAAAGTGGACACATCTTGAAAAATAGAAAATTCAGTGTGCTCCCCCATATTTTTTTGGAAACTAATCAAAAATTAAAAAAATTAATTTGAATGTGAAAATAATAGAGTCTAGTTTGTAAACATGTAATTTGTTTCAAATTTTGATGAATGGGTAAAAATGACACCAGAATTATCATATGTAGGTTTTTGATAAAAAAATGGAGACACAAGCAAAAGAAATTAAAGATCAAAGCTTTGAAATATTTGAAACATGAAAAAATTACATGGTTAGAAAGCTAAGAAAGAGCTCAGCATTACTATGTCATTTTTTTTTACTTGACATTAAAAAAGTTCAAACCTGAGGGAGAGCACACTCAAGATATGTCAGTTTTATTAAATTTTGCAAAAAAAATTCTTTGGATGTTGAAATGCCAATCCAAGCCTTTGGGTTGGATGACCAAGTAAAATTCAACCCTAAGGGTAAAAAAAACCCAAGAAAAATAATAATGTGATTGCATTATAACACACTCACATTATTGTGAAGAAAAATACATCACAAAAACACGAGTGCATTATAATGCAAGCATGTTATAATGTGAGATGCACTTGTGTTTCTATGAAGACAAACTCTTTGTCTTTCTCTTCCCATCAGACTATATCTCTTTGTCCTTCTCTTCATGTTAGATTATATACATAAAATTTAAAAATTTATATATGGATATTTACATTCTTATACTTTAAGTTATATTTCATGTATATAGTTTTAGGATGTTTGAGAATGGTTTCATAACTATAGGAGTTATAATGCATATTCTATGTTTTGGCAAGTCTTATAATTTTTTAAACTTAGTCAAACTTTAATAATCAACAAGTCAAATTTTAGTAATCAATAGGCTCTTTATCATCTTGCTTTATCTCACTCTATTTATATCCCTTACACTCTAAAGCCCTCTCTCTCTCCTCCCTTATACTTCTCTCTATCTAACCTACCCCTCTCTACCTCTCCTTCCCTCCCTTCCCCCCTCTATCTATCTCCCACACTCTCTCCTTCCCTCTCTCCTCCTCTCTATCTCGCCAATCCCTCTCTACCTCTCCCTTACCCCCCTCTCTCTCTTTGTTTGTGTGTGTGTGTACCAACCTCTCACTCCCTCCCTTCATCCCTATTTCCCTCTCTTTATCTTTATCTCCTTATTTCACCATCTCTCTCACTCTCTCTATCTCTTTCCCTCCTTCCCTCCCTCTACTATCTACTCTCTCACACACTCTCTCTCTCTCACTACCTCCATCCCTCCCTCCTTCCCTATCTACTTGTTATTTCCCTTCTCCCTCTCACTATCTCTCTACTTACTTCTTCCTACCTCAAGAGAGATGGACAGAGGAATGGAGAGTGGAGATAGAGAGAATTAGAGAGGGAGAGAGGGTGGGAGAGAGAGAGAGAGGTGACATAGAAAGAAGGATGAGAGAGAAAGAGAGAGAAAGGTGACATAGAAAGAAGTGTGGAGGACAGGATTGGAGAGAGAGTTTTAGGAAGTGAGGGATGGAGAGGTAGGTAGAGCGAGAGGGAAGGAGGGAGAGAGAGAGGTGAGATAAAGAGGAGAGAGGGAAGGAGAGAGAGATTATGGGGAGATAGGGAGGGAGGGAGAGGTAGAGATGGATAGGTGAGATAGAGAGAAGTATAGAGGGAAAGTGTGAGGGAGGGAGAGAGAGAGGGAGATGAGAGATAAAGAGAAGTAGAGGAGGAAGAAGCTAGGGTGGTGGAGAGAGATGAAGAGGTCATTAGAAAGAGAGGGGAGAGATAGAGAGAAGTATAGAGGGAATGAGGGGGAGAGGGACAATGGTGAGATAAAGAAAAGTAGAGAGAGAGGTAGGGAGTGAGGGATGGAGAGGTAGGTAGAGAGAGGGGGAGAGGGGAAATAAAAATAAGTAAAGATGGAAGGAGGGACAGAGAGAGGTGAGATAGAGAGTAGAGAGGGGAGGAGAGAGAGATAGAGAGAGAAGGGGGAGGTAGGGAGGGAAGGAGAGGTAGAGAGAGATATGTGATATAGAGAGTAGAGAGGGAAAGTGGGAGGGATGGAGAGAGAGGGGGGTGGGAGAGAAAGAGAGAGAGGGAGGTAGGTAGAGAGAGTGAGGGAAGGAGAGGTAGGTAGAGAGAGGGAGATGAGAAATAAAGAGAAGTAAAGAGGGAAGGAGGAGGGAGGGAGAGAGTGGTGAGATAAAGAGAAGTAGAGAGAGTGTGGTGAGATAGAAAGAAGTAGAGAAGGGGAGAGAGGGGGGAGTGGTAGGTAGAGAGAGAGAGAGAGGTGAGATAAAAAGAATTAGAGAGGGAAGGAGAGAGTGAGAGAGAAAAAGAGATAGAGAGACAGGTAGAGAGATAGTTCTTGAGCTCAGAGGAGAGAGAGTGAAATAGAGAGGTTGAGAAAGGGATCTTCCAAAACCTAGAATCTGCATTATAACTCTTAGAGATCTGAAACCATTATCAAACATCATGAAACTATATACATGAAATATAACTTAACGTATAAGAATTTTTTTATTTTATTTTTTTTTAAACAGCAGGAATTGGGTAGCACGACCCCCTATAAACTGCAGTGTGCCTGGTAAACTTTTTAACGTGGCCGGCAACGCTGGCGCAACATGCCCTATGGTACCACGAGGGTGGGGGAGACTAGACCTCGTGACCAACCTCCTGCAACAGGAAAGATTTAGCCAACCGAGCTAGGGCCCCAACCCCATAAGAAATTAAATGCCCATATATAAATGTTTATTTCATTTATATAGTCTAACGGGAAGATAAACACAAAGAGATATAGTCTAATGAGAAGAGAAAGACAAAGAGTGTTTGTCTTCATAGAAACACTGGTGTGTTTCATTATAATGTGCTCATGTTATGTCTTTTATGGGACAAAAAAGTGTTGTGGCTACTTTTTGGTCCCCTATCTTTTTGCACTTACCAGTTAAAACCCTAAAAACCACCTAACACTCACAAAATTCCATTAAAAACAACAATGAACAACCCCTCAAATGAAAACAAAATAGGAAAATGAGTACTCCTAAATCCCATAAAAATTTGCAACAAATCCTACAATTCAAATCAACCAACTGCATCGATGGTAACTTACATCGTAGCTCAACAAAGCAATAAAAATGTGTCTACAATAACTTCTACAACATTATATCTCCTTCATTTGACTGAGAAGTATAGATTTGAAATGACACAATTCAAATCAAGCCATAATAGTAGACCTCATAATAGTTATAATAGTTGAATGAATACATACATAATTGTGGCTATGAAAATGGCCCATAGAATGTCAAAATCTTGGTTCTAACTTTACATTGGACACCGCCATAAAAATAGATAACATATTGTACTAATAAGAGCACCACACAAACCAAAAAAGGCCTATAACCAAAAAAGCTTTAAGAAAACAACAATTAACATGAGTAAGAATATAACCCTCGATGGCATTAAATAAATCAGCATAAGATTAGAAAAGCTACAACATCAATGTATAAAACACCCAAACTAAAAAGATTTAAGGTTTTAATAAAAGATTATAGAAGAAAAATCTGAGGAACCTCCCCAAAATGGAATGTTCCAACACCTCCAGCAAAACCATCTCCCAAAATTTAAATCCCCAAAATATAATATATAAGAAATCGGGCAGAAATTACCACTTTCATGAAATTCTCCAACCAGCGTATGCTGATTGACACAAATTGTATGTCCACCCGAAGGTGAACGGAACATCAAAAAGATGAGCTCAAGTACCTCCTAATAGAAATCTCCAGTTATCGTTCGTCAATCTGATGTTCTGAATGCATCTCGTCATTTGCTCCATCGCTTTTCACACACAATCTCATGTTGTTCAATGCATGCAAGTAATGCCCTCTATGAAATTTATTTTTCGCCAATCGATTTACTCCTGCTACTATTCTGCACACCTTCACATAGAAACTGTCTTCCTCCCATCATGCAAACTGCACTTTACCCACAGATATTTTTATGGTCCTCCATTACCACAAGAGCAACTGCCAAAACAACAACACCCAGCTACGAAAACACGAATTTCCCTATCGCAAACCAGCCAAATCCGCACACTCTGCAGAAATGGCAGGCTGAAAGAAGCCCTGAGCATTTTACAGGAAATGGAAAACATCCCAGTGGACCCTTCAACGTACGCTTCTCTTTTGCAGGCCTGCGGAGACATGAAAGCGCTTGAAGAAGGTAAGAAAGTACATACCCACATAATGTCGAATGTAATTGAACAGAGTGTTTTCTTAGAAACCAATTTAGTCACCATGTATGGAAAATGCGATAGTTTGTCCGGCGCTCGGGAGGTGTTTGATCGGATAAAAGAGCCCAATGTATATTCTTTGAATGCCATGATAAGAGGATATGCTGCACAGGAAAATAATGAAGCAGTTGTTAAAATTTATAAAAAGATGAGGTCCAGAGGGGTTGAGGCTGACGGGTTTACGTTTGTGATTGTTCTGAAGGCATGTGCAAATTTAGGAGTTTTGGAACTAGGCAGGGAAATTCATGAAGATGCAGCTAGGCTTGGGTTGGAGAGTGATGTATTTGTGGGGAATGCGATCAGTGCCATGTATGCTAAATGTGGAAGTTTGGAAGATGCACGCCAAGTGTTTGACAAAATGCCTGAACGAGATGTGGTCTCCTGGAATGGTATGATAGCGAGTTATGGTCGTCAAAAGCATTTTGGTGATGCTTTGAGGCTGGTTTGGCAGATGTTAGCCGAAGGGCTAAAACCTAATTCAACGACGATGGTCAGCGTGCTTCCTGTGCTGGCTCAGGTGGGATCGCTTCGGGGTGGGAAAGAGGTCCATGGTTGTGTGATTAGGAATGGGTTTGAGGAGGACGGACTTGTGAGAAACGGGCTGGTTAGCATGTATGCAAAATGCGGAAGCATAGAGAATGCATGCATTGTGTTTGACAAAATGCCTCAGAGAGATGTGGCTTCATGGAATGCTATGATTGCTGGTTATACACAAAATGGACGCTTTGATGAAGCCTTGGCGATTTTCAGAGAGATGGTACAGGTTGGTGTGAATGTCAGTATGCTGACCATTGCAAGCGTTCTTCCAGCATGTTCTTGTTTAGCAGCGCTGCAGCGGGGTAAGGAAATACATGCATATGCAGTTAGGAGAGGTATTGAATTTAACGTTATTGTGGCAAGTGCTTTTATGGACATGTATGCCAACTGCAGGAGAGTTGGAGATGCACTCCAAGTTTTTAGGAAGATACCTCAAAAGGATGGTGTAGCATGGAATGTGATGATTGCAGGCTATGTTCAAAATTCATATTTTAGTAGGGTATTGAAGCTTTTTTGTGAAATGCTACAAGAAGATATTTGGCCTGATAGTTTCACCATAGTAAGTGTTCTCTCAGCATGTGCGCGCTTGGTAGCCCTACGACATGGCAAAGAAATCCATGATTACATAATCAGACACGAGTTTGAGTCAAATACAATTGTAGGGAGTGCCATTGTAGACATGTATGCCAAATGTGGAAGCGTGGAAGATGCATGGAAATGGTTTATCAAGTTGCCTCAAAAAGATTTGGTCTCATGGAATGCAATGATTGTAGGTTATGGTATGCATGGGCATGGCAAGGAAGCCCTCACACTTTTTCACCAAATGCAAAATGATGGCATGAGGCCAGACGAAGTCACCTTTACTGCTATTCTATCGGCTTGCAGCCATGCAGGCCTAGTAGATGAAGGTTGGCAATATTTCAATCAAATTAGTCAAAAATATTACATGTCTCCCACCATAGAGCACTATTCCTGCATGGCTGACCTTCTTGCCCGTGCTGGGCACTTAGATGAAGCACATAAGTTCATAAAAAATATGCCATTAGAGCCTAATCGTACTATATGGGGTACATTGTTAGGCGCCTGCAGAAATTATTGCAATGTAGAGCTAGGGGAACAGGTTGCAGAGCGACTTTTTGAGATGGAGCCAGAAAATGAAGGAAATTATATTCTTCTATCAAACATTTATGCTGCAACAGGCAGGTGGGATGGTGTTCAAAGGGTGAGAAAAATGATGAAAGAAAAGGGTATTAAAAAGAACCCTGGATGTAGTTGGATTGAGTTCCAAAACAAGGTGCATGTGTTTCTTTCAGGAGACAAACGTCACCCTCAAACTGAGAAAATTTATGCAGTGTTAGATAACTTAACCGAACAGATGAAGGGGTTAGGTTATGTGCCGGACACAAGTTTTGTACTGTATGATGTTGATGAATTGGAAAAGGAACGTGCCATTTGTAGCCACAGTGAAAGGCTTGCCATTGTATTTGGCCTTATCAATACATGTAATGGGACACCTATTCGTGTTACCAAGAACCTTCGCGTTTGTGGTGATTGCCACAATGCCACCAAGTTTATGTCCAAGATTGCCAAGCGAGAAATTATTGTCAGGGACACAAACCGTTTTCATCATTTCAAGGATGGGCTGTGCTCTTGTGGGGATTATTGGTGATATTATTTCAATCGAGCAACAAGGTCATACATTTTTGCTCTTAGTATTTCTTTATTTCTATCTTCCTTATCAAAAAGAAATATTGGGAATAATTTTGTATTGTTAATGTTTGTTATTCATAATAAATCATGTTTTACCAAGAGCTAACAAATTCTAGAATTTGTTTCTTGAAGGAACTGAAGGTGATAACTTTAGATGGCAAGGTGATGGAAGAAACGAAGTGCCATCTAGTATCATTTTGAGTACGGGATTTAAATCCATAGCATCTCTTTCTTTGATATAAATTTGCTTTCTAGAGTTGAGCATAGCTTCCATGCAATTATGAACCCATCGATCCTGACAATCTCAGTGCCTCAGTGGTCTTGGATGTGCAGTGCTCTTTTTGTCAAGGGGTTCAGGGATGGAAAATAGCGATCTCACCTTTCTTTCACTGCTGATAATTTTGAGGAATTTGTTGAAGAAGAAATAAAGTACAAGCTTGTTGCCAAAGGAAAATGCCTTTTTTTGCAAATTTGTCTTCAACAATTATATTACAACCTGAAACTCTTGTTTGCTGTACAGGGTTTTGTTTCAAAAAACATTGATATGTTGCTTCATAGGCCCTTCGAAAAAGGTGGAAACAATACCTTTCCTTCACTGTTGATAACTTGAGGAATCCGTTGAAGAAGAAATGAAGTACAAGCTTGTGCTGTTGCCAAAGGAAAATGCGATTTTGCAAATTTGTCTTCAACGATTATGTTGCAAACTGAAACCCTTGTTTGCCATACAGGGTATTTCTTCAAAAATCATTGATATGTTGTTTTATGGGCTCTTGGCCAAAGATGGAAATAATTGTGAATTGGATGCTAGCTAGCTGGAAGTTGCATGATTCCATTTGCCACATAATGCCAACAGGGCAATATTTTCTATTACTATTGCCAGATTCAAAGTACAGGGACTGAGAAGTCCAAGAACAAACATTGGAAACTGGGGAGAGTTCTCCCTCGTCTTTCACTGCTGGTAATTTGAGGCATTTCTTGAAAAAGTAAGGAAGTGGAAGATTGCATATGGGGTCTGGGCAAAAAATGTAATATTTGCAAAAGTACATCTGTCGTCAATGATTATGTTGCAAATTGAAACATTTGTTAGTCGTATAGGTTCTTTTATATCAAAAAGCATTAATATGTTATCCTATGGATGCTTGGCCAAAGGTATAAACAATTAGAATTTGAATGCTAGATAGCCGAAAGTTAAATAATTCTGTTTCCACATGATACAGCATGGGGATATTTCTCATTAATATTTGTTGATTAAATACACAAATATGGAGTGCTTGAAGGGTGTCCTGGTTTATGGGTTAGATTCCTACCATTACCAATTGAGTCTTTGATGCAATAACTGTTTGTTCAGATTGGCACACATTGCAGCCATCTCATCAAATAGCCACTTACACTAATTTAGGCTATGTCAAGATTTGGTGTCAATTGAGACAATTCTTAAAGAGCTTCAATTTCTCTTAACTCTTAAGACCTTGGTTATACATGGCAGCAGTGACTGGATTATGTAAAGTCCACAGGGATAAGTGTGGGACAATCAGGTCAAAGTTGGATCCATCCTAGAGTTAGCCAACTGTACTCTCAAGAGAAATGGGTAGATGCAATATCCAGCAAAACCATCATAAACAGACTTACTGCTGAGAAGACTTCTTCAAAATCTCAGCTAGATGTTGGACCTTTTATTAGACCAAGACAGTAGCCCAATCTATAACTTTACACAAACGTGAACAATAGATTGTGGAGAAAGGCTTTTGTCCATAGTCACGGATAGACTTCAAAATAAGAGCTTCTGTGAATACCTAGCAATTATCGAGTGGTATTATATGTATTTCTTTTATTCCATTGTATGGAGGCTGATCTTTTGATGTAGATGGCAATATCCTTGTCATGCCTCACTATATTTTGTGGAATGTTTTAACTTTTATTTACCATCATTAAATTGATAGGAAAAAGGAGGTGTCCAAACTTTTGATTATTCTTAGAATCTTTATTTATTTAGTTGCCTATTTTATTATTTTATTGTTTGTGTACTTTATATGTTGAAGATAGCTCAAGAAATAGTCGGAAGTGGAAAGATGCTATTACAGGTGGAGTTGTGCATGAAGGAAATTTCTATTTCATGTTGAGTTTGCATGGAATGTGAGCTTTTTGGAGGTGCAATTGTATTTTGGCAGGTGCAACTTTTGTGCAAGTTTAGTGACAATTGGCAGTTGCAATATTGCATGTGTTGACAATTGGAAACTTACCGTTATGCATGTGTAGTGGTCCTGGCACTTTCCATGTTGCATCTTCAGACTAGTGTGTTGGATTTTAGAAATGTCTAATTAATGCATTGTAAGCTCTTGTATTTTGCAGTTGATAACCGTTATGTTGCTAGAATTACTTCAGAATTGAGAAGTGTGAAGACTCTTGCAAGAGCATAGCTCTGCAATTATATTGTAACTTGTTTGTTGTTGCTGAATAATATAATTGAGTTGTGTTTTGTAGTGTGGGGTTTTTCTCCCAAAAGGGTTTTCCCCACGTAAAATTATGTGTTATGCTTTTCATTGTTTATTTGTTTATAATATGTATGTGCATCTAAATCTATAACTGTTTAAGGTGTTTAAATGTTTTTTGCAGCTCTCTCCTGTTTAGATTGGTGTAGAAAGCATCTTCTGTGCACTCGGCTTCCTTTCATAAATAAATATTTGCATGGAGATTTATTAATAAGTTACAGTCAGTAATTGTATTGAAGTATTACCTTTGTTTCCATGAATGTTCTCACCTCAATTGATCATTGAGGTAAGACTCTGTTTTAGTATTACCTTTGTTTCCATGAATGTTCTCACTTCAATTGATCATTGAGGTAAGACTCTGTTTTTCTATACATCGGGAGGTTTTACCAAAAGTCTTCAAGACTTATTGTAACTGGCAGTAATGAGAGCTTTAATTATTCAACACGCCAAAGCAAGGAAATTACCAAAAGAGAATGGTCCTTATCCAATTCTTCCACGGAATTGTGTTGTCTAAAGACAAATATTAGATTACTTGTTAATTAAGAAAAAGCAAACTATTATAATCATGGTGAACTTGAACAAAAGATAGAGGTGATCTGCAGTTGTTTGTTATATATCTACTTGATATTATAATCTTCTCTCAATCGGGAAAGCAGTGGGAACATCTAAACGGTATATTATTCTTGCCTCATAATGATGGAAACGTCTAAAAAATGGAAATGTGTTTGGTATAACTTCTGTTGCCTCAGAACCGATAGTAGAGTACTTATGAAGAGAAAAGCAAACCATTATAGTTATGGTCAAGGTGTACCCTAGATAGAACTGAACTGTAATTTGTTACATATTTGCTTAATGTAATAAATATGTAATCAAACACAGAAACGATGGAAATGTCTTTCATTTGTCAGTGGCCTAGAAAACTCCATTTACCTTATTTTATATGATACAAGAAGGTTTGAACTAAGCATCCAAATTGTTGAAGAAATATACTGATTTGTTCGGTGAGTCATATGAAGTTTAAAAAAAAAATTCCAACAATATATGTAAACGATCAAACATCAAATTTCAGACACTCGTCTTTGTAATTGCAGGAGTAATGGTATAGAAACTACAACTAATTTCCCTTGACTGTGACGATAAGGACATGTAATTAAATAGTGCTTTTAATTTATATTGGTTGATAACAGAGATAAATTATAAGTGGGTTGATATATTACACTGGTTAATTCGATATGTATAGCATATATGTGTATCTAACATGTAAAAATTCTATTGCAGTTATTGATTATTAATCTCCTATCTAATACATAGATTATTTGACTCTGGAAAATTAATTCACAGCAAATATTGAAAAATAACACAACTGCAACTTCACCAATAAAAACTCATAGGAATAGAGAAGAAAACATTCACAATAATGAACACAATATTTCTAGGCAAATTGTCTGTGGAAAAACCCCGAAGGGATAACCACTACTGCAGATAAAGAATTTTATTAAACTTCAACAAATTAAGGAAATACATAAACTGCTTGCCTCTTACTAGCAAAGCTCCGGCAATATCTTTCTCCGGAAATTCTTCCCTCAATTTCTCCTGTTGAAACTCCACAGCTGCTATCCCCAACGCTATCACTGTGCCCTTGCTAACACTACAAGACTATTTGCTCTCATTGCAAATCTACTTGATATCACTGCAAGTCTTTCTCAAGTATATCTACTTGCTATCACTACAAGTCTACTTGCTTTTCAAGTGTATACTCCAAATGCCCATTGATCCCCTTTTATACTTTTCTCATTGGAAAACCAATGGCCATGATTTAATCTCAATCAATGGCTAAGATTAAATAGACTCTAACAACCCTAACTAACTGGATTATAGAAGTCTCTAGAGGAATCAATTATTTAATTACATAATTATCTAGACAACTCAGCGCTTTCTAGAAGTCTCTAGAAAATTATTAAATAATTAAATAAACACTTCTTGGGAATGGAGACACCTGTCCAAGCTACATAAATTAACACTCCCTCTTAGCGAGGAAGGTGTTCTGCATGACACCCAACTTATCTCTGAAGAAGATGAATTTTGCCTTCCCTAATGCCTTGGTCAAAATGTCTGCTACCTGTTGATCTATAGGTATATACTATAGTTGAACAATCTCGCGCTGTACACAATCTCAGATGAAATGATATTTGATGTCTATATGCTTAGACCTATCATGAAACACTGGATTCTCAAACAACTTGATGCAACTCTGAATGTCGCAGTGTATCATTGTAGTCTCAACCCTCTGACCAAACAAGGCCACCAGCAACTTCTGAAGCCATATCGCCTCACACGTCGCCATGCTAACTGCTATGTATTTTGCCTCTGTAAAACTCAAAGCCACAAACTTCTGCTTCCTGTTGTACCAAGAGACAACTCCTGATCCCAAACTGAAGCAACACCCTGAAATGTTTTTCTTGTCTATTGTATTGCCTGCCCAATCTGCATTAGTATAGCCTATCAACCTGATACCATCACCTCGAGTATATTTGATCCCATACTCAATTATACCACACAAATACCACAAAGACATACTTTGTCGTTGTCCAATGCACTCTCTTCGGCTCCACCATGAACTGACGAAGAGAGTTTACTGCAAAGGATATATCTAGCCTGGTGTTGACCGAATACATGAGAGACCCAATCATCTGTCTGTATAAGGTGGGGTCTACATCCTTCTCTCTGGATGAGTCTACCTTCTTCTAATTCGTGATCATAGGAGTAGACATGGCTCTGCAATCCTCCATCTCGAACCTCAAGATTTCAATGTAGTATTTCCCTTGTCCAAGGAAAATCTCTCCATCTGTCTGCCATACCTCCATGCCTAGAAAGTAGTGCATAAGCCCTAAATCCTTCATCTTGAACTCTGCTGCAAGGTCCCTCTTGCACTCCTCTATGAGCCCTAGTGAGCCTGTTAAAAATAAGTCGTCCACATATAGAACAAGAATGAGAACCTCACCCCCAACCACCAAGTAGTAGAGGTTAGCATCCGCTTCACTCTTCACAAAGCTCATTCCCTGCAAGTATCTATCAATGCGCTCATACCACACCTTGGGAGTTTGCTTGAGTCCATACAAAGCTCTCTTCAATCTGCACACGTGGGTTGTACTGTTGTGTGCCACAAAGCCCTCTGGTTGTTCTATGTATACCTCCTCTTTCAATTCACCATTAAGAAACGTCGTCTTGACATCCATCTAATGGATCTGCCATCCCATCTGTGCTGCAAGTGAGATTATGACTCATATAGAAGTATACCTAGCCACTGGAGCAAATGTCTCCTTATAGTCTATTCCCTCCTAAGAAAACCCCTTGGCCACAAACCTTGCCTTGTATTTCTCGATGCTACCATCTGTACCATGCTTGATCTTATATATCTAGCGTGATCCAACCACTGCCCTATTTGTTGGTCTAGGCACAACCTCCCACACATTGTTCTGCACTATTGAGGTATATTCCTCAACCATCGCATCTTGCCACACCTGCTATTGTGCGGCCTCCTGATAGCTAGAATGCTCACTATCTACCAACTGACTAACTAAAGCCATATAGTCATCATACCTGGTTAGTTGTCTCTACTATCTACTACTCATCTTAGGAGCTCCCACAAACTCCTGAGTATCCCTTTGTGACTATTGGTTCCTGCTACCAACTGTAGAGGATGAAGTATCAACCTCCATATCACCCTGATGCATCTCTTGGATTTGCTGCATCTGTTGCTTCATACTCTGCGAACTCTCAGCACTTGAGCTTGTGCTTGTACTAGTAATTGTACTCGAGCTTCCCTGTCCTTGATCTGGTTGAACGATCCTTGGAGCTTCAACTAGCTGCTTACTCTGATCATCTGCTAGCAAATCTCTGGACCTCCTGAATGCCTTGTCCTCCATGAACTTGACATCACGCCTAACTATAGTCCTCCTGGTCCCTGGAATAAATATCTGATATGCCTTTGAGGTTTCACTATACCCCACAAAGTACCCCCTCTCTGCAGTCTGATCTAACTTGGAACGTGTCGACCCTGGAATGTGACAATACGCCAAACTCCCAAATATCCTGAAGTGGCTGACATCTGGCTTCTTCCCTGAGAACGCCTCCTCTGGTGTTATCTTGCCCAATACCTTATGTGGAACCCTGTTTTGTATGTACACTGTTGTACTGCATGCCTCTACCCATAAATAACGTGGCATATCCTGGTCATGCAGTATAGCCCTTGCCGCCTCTGATATAGACCGATTCTTCCTCTCAGCAACCCCAATCTGTTGTGGTTGTAAAGAACAGTCCACTCTCTTTTGATTCCTTCCCTGGTACATAACTCTTGGAACTCTTTCCCTTTATACTCGCCTCCATTATCTGACCGAAGAACCTTTATCTTCCTCCCTGTCGAATTCTCCACAAGAGCTTTGAACTCTTAGAAGTGACTGAAAACCTAATCCTTGGTCTTCAAGAAGTATATCCAGGTCTTCCTAGAGAAATCATCAATAAAAGTAACAAAGTACTCATATCCTCTGAGAGACTTCATCGACATTGGTCCACATATATCTGAATGTACTAGATCAAGAACACCCTTGGATCTAGTGTCACTCCTTGGAAAAGTTGTTTTGCAAACTTCCCCAACACACATCCCTTACAAACATCATCATGCTCTGTGCTCACCTCTGGAACACCTGTCACTATCTCACGAAGCATTTTAAGTGCTCCATGATGTATATGGCCTATCCTCCTATGCCATAGCTCTCTTTGATCCCTAGAATTACTATTGCTTATTAGTGCCTTATGAGTATCAAACTACAACTTGTAAAGTTGGCTGCTCCTAACTCCAATAGCTGTGGGTGATTTCCAATCCTTGTGCTTGATTAACACACTTGCCCCTCTAAAGAGTACATTGTAACCTTTATCCTGAAGGACAGATACAAAAATCAAATTCATACCCAAGCCTGGCACATGCAACACATCATGAATGAGAATCCGCTTGCCATTCTTCCTCTAAAATAGAACAGTCCCTTTCCCAACTAGATTGAGTTTGGACATGTTACCCATAGAAATCTGCATTCTGATGTCCTCCTTATAGCTGGAGAAGTACTCTCTAACTCCTGTCATATGAAATGACACCTCAGTGTCTATATACCAAACACCTTGTGAGGTTGAGCTAGCCATACAAGCTATGAGAGCGAACTCATCCTCCATTCTACTAGAGAGCTCATTTGCACTTACTGAAGCTGTCATCTGCTTCTTGCCTTTCTTCCTTTGCAGGCAATTGTTGACATAGTGGCCAGACTCGTGACAACCATAGTACTTGACTTTAGATAAGTCCTTCTCACCTTGTGAATTCGATCCTTTGCTTGACCCCTTCTTCGCTTTCCCTTTTCCTGCAATGACAACGTTCTCTTGTTCCACCTCATTTTCTAACTCTTGCTGCTGGTACCACTGACAAGACTAAGTCTAAGTTCCTCCCAAGTGAAGTCACTCCAGAGTCGATCCCAACTCGACAAGGTGTCTCGTCCATTAATAACTTGAACAAAGACATCCCACTGCTTAGTAAACCCATTTAGAGCTATCTGCACTAGCTCGTCATCATCTGGTTTATCTCCAACAGCTGCCAACTCATCCTTGACAAGTCTGAGTTTGGTGAGGTAACTTGTCACATCTTCTCCCTTGTTCATTCGAGTATTCCTCAACTTTTCTTTGAGAATCAGCTACCGATTAGTGGTAGCATTTTGGTACAGATTCATAATGGCGTCCCACATCTTCTTCGCTGTATCTAACTCTGCGACATGTGGAACAATATGGTCCTTGACACCATCAAGAATTAGCCTCCTCGCCTTGGCATCTTCCTTCTTATGTGCTAAGAGCTATGTTGGATCTATAGGTACAGGTACAACACTGGTCAAATATTCCTTGATCCCATTCTCTTCCAGCAACAAAGAAATTTTGGTTTTCCTGACACCAAAATTTGAGGCACCATCCAATTTCTCTTCATCTCTTAAACCTGTTGAGGCCATCTCAAAAGATAAAAGCAATAACAATAAAAAATAATTTTGAAGAGGTAGAACTCGGTTTTTTTATAAACCCTCTTTCCTGCGCTGAGCTTTTTTTGCCCTCAAATATGCTCTGATACCATGTGAAAATTCTATTGCAGTTACTAATTATTAATCTCCTATCTAATACATAGATTATTTGACTCTACAAAATTAATTCACAACAAATATTGAAAAATAACACAACTGCAACTTCACCAATAAAAACTCACAGGAATAGAGAAGAAAACATTCACAATAATGAACACAATATTTTTGGACAAATTGTCCGTGGAAAAACCTCAAAGGGAAAACCACTACTGCAGATGAGGAATTTTATTAAACTTCAACAAATTAAGGAAATACATAAACTACTTTCCTCTTACTGGCAGAGCTCTGACAATATCATTCTCCGAAAATTCTTCCCTCAATTTCTCTTGCTGAAACTCCACAGCTGCTATCCCCAACGCTATCACTGCACCCTTGCTAACACTGCAAGACTATTTGCTCTCACTGCAAATCTACTTGCTATCACTGCAAGTCTCTCTCAAGTATATCTACTTGCTATCACTGCAAGTCTACTTGCTTCTCAAGTGTATACTCCAAATGCCCATTGATCCCCTTTTATACTTTTCTCATTGGAAAACCAATGGCCATGATTTAATCTCAATCAATGGCTAAGATTAAATAGACTCTAGTAACCCTAACTAACGGGATTCTAGAAGTCTCTAGAGGAATCAATTATTTAATTACATAATTATCTAGACAACTCAGTCCTTTCTAGAAGTCTCTACAAAATTATTAAATAATTAAATAAACACTTCTTGGGAATGGAGACACCTGTCCAAGCTACATAAATTAACATAACATGTATTTAACATGGATATTCTATAGCTTATTCACCAACACTAATATTAAATGAAAAGAAACAACTCAGTTGATTGTGTGGGTTGTTTCTTATGTATTTGCTTTGAAAAATAGTCAAAATTGTGCCTTACGAATGAGCTACTTTTATATATGAATAAATGAAACATGGAAGAAATTGAAGCACATCAAAACAAAGCTCACACCAAGCAGGTTATCATAATAAACACCAAACAAGTTATCCTAATAAACCTAATGTGCAGAAACTTCATAAAAATAAGGCCTTCTATTGCTTCTACATTCTTTTTATAAATACAAAACTCTTTACTTTTTTGATGTCCATAAGGACATCTACAACATGCTTCAATGTCCACACACTTGATTCAATTCAGTCTTTATCACTTTACAACTTCAACTCCCAAGGGCACTCAACCAATAATCAATTAATTGATGAATTCTCCCTTACTCAAATGAATGGAAAGGCCCCTACAGGGTGTACATAATTGAATTAAACCTGAATAAACCAATTAGTCAAATCCAAAAGGTCAAATAACATGAAGACAGTTTCCAATCACTCTCTATTTAAAAAAAACTGTTATAGGTTAAACTATCGCATATATCAATGATTCATAGCCACCATAGCACATGAAACCTTAATGACACAAATGAAGTTTGTATGAATGCAATTGTCACCTTACAATAGTGGTGTTTGTTACTATTTTCTGTTTTTGTTTTTGTTTCGAGAACTTCCTTCAACTGTTTCTTGGTCCCAAGGCATTTTCACCTTAGACCATTTGAGACCATTGTAGATGCCTATATCAAACTTGCGTACTCAATTTTTTTTAAAATTCTTGAGAGTGTTTTCAAGTCATACACTTAGTTGATTTTACTCAATAGTGGCTTAGTAAGTTGAACTAAACTTCCGTGATTGAGTTAACATCAAAGACTTCCTACTTACAAAGCTTTTGGGACTCTAAGGCTTAAAGGAACAAACAAATGGAGACTATGGTTGAAAAGAGAGATGGAGAGTATGGGAGGTGGGGAAAAGCAAATCCGAAGATAATGGAATTTGGGAAAAGTTAATGAAATGGATGGAGAGAAGGGATGAGGAGGAAAACCTACAAATTAATCAAAAAAATATATGGAAACTAAATGAAAATAACAAAAAGAACAGGCTCCCGTATTGAAAATAATGAAGATCAACCACCTAGTAATGAAGATATCCTTGAGACATCTAAGAACCTCCTAAAAACTATTTCAAAAATTGAGATGAAAGATAACACACCACTAAAAATTTAGAATTAGTGTAGAACCTTCATTCCAAAAATAACCCAAGTAAAATGAGCAAGTTTTTTTCTTTTAAGCATTAAAATGATGTGAAAGTATAGATTTTGTACATAAATTTTAAGAGGAAATGAATTAGATTAGAACCACTAGCCATTAATGCACTTGTCATTTAACTTTTTGAGGTATGAAATTAGAAAGATATTGCCACCACCTTGGTGTATGGAAGTTGGAAATGTGGTTAGTCCTAAAAACCCAAATTTTGAGAAAGCTTAATCTCTAAGGGGGGCATCTAATAGTTGAGGTCAATGTTCAAGGTGACTCTTGAGGCACAATATTTTAGGAAGGAAAAAGGAGATTGGGTATAGGTTAGAGGATAGGGAAAATTTTAAATAGTTTGATAAAAGCTGAAAGGGGGATTTAAATAAAGTTAAAATGAGGGAATGGAAGATACAAGAAAGGGAAGAGATTAATTGAAAGGAAAATTAATAAATGATGAAAGAAAATTAATAAATCAGAGAGGATCAAAAAGATAATAAGGATTAAAGATAGATGGGATAACTTAGAAGAAGGAAAACAAAGCAAACCCACAAAATAAAAAAGACACTAAAATAAAATAATAATAATAAAATTGCAAAGCATGCAGTTTTTGTAATTACAATTTCAAACTTCCTTGAGATTTATTTTAAAGCTTATAATTGAATGGCTTTTAGAATCTTCAATTATATTTATTTCAAGGTTTTTGGTTCCAAGCCTTTTTTAGTAAAATGTGGATGACTTGCAAGATGAGCCAATGAAACACTTGAAGAACTCCAACAATTTGCTAAAGCAATACTCCTAGAAGCCCTTGTTCCAAAGCCATCCTTTTGGGGATGACAAGAGAATATTTAATGATATCAAGTTTCCACAATCCATAAAGTTAATTGCTAAGTGATTTATGGCTTCGATTGTGTGCAAATTTTTTGAATCAACGTTTCGGATCACACTCTGTGATCCACCATCAGGATGACAACAAAGAGCAAGAAGGATTCTAAATTTAATTTAGGATTCTATCGTGACCAATTTTTGTGAAGATGATTAATAAATTTAATTCAGGATTCTATCTTGCAAAGCTCATCTTCTACCAAATAGTTTGTGCTTCATATCTCTCTTTCTACATTGATTCATAGCACTATGTAGCACATTTACACACATGTCTATCTTAGTGATTGCAACCACAATGTGTTAAAATTATTTATTTTATGATTCATCCTTTAACAACCATACATAAAATTTTCTAAGTTCTTATCGTGGATCTTGAATTTACATGTCACTTTCCATATACTAAGAAATTTCCAAACCTTTTTCAACAAATTTGTTTTATTGCAGCCAATAACAAAAATTATTGAAACATCTTATTAGACAAACTAAATGCCTTTTCTATGTGTCTACATTCTGTACAAACATCTACCAAGGTAATTTCCATTATAAAATCAAGTGGAAATTCTATGGCTTCCCATCTTTGTGCAAATCATGAGGGTGCTTGGCAAAGGTTATGGTATCTAGCTTAATAGCTACCAACTACATTTTCTTAATAGTTTATATACCACTTTCAACAAGTCCATTTTGTGTATAATCTACAATCAACATATTCTAGACTATATTTCTATGAGGCACTCTAGTAAATAGTTTGAGTGTCTTTTTGCCCTCTTACATGCAAGCTAGTCTTTTTATCTTTTGCATTCATGTCTAACAAAACAATTACAACATCACATATATTAATTACATTTTCTTAAAAGTTAAAGAGATTTTTTAATAGTTTCACTCTCTGTATATCAAGTAATCCAAAGTATTTGTAAGTACAATATTTTATAAATTTCCCTAGCTTTTGTGATTTGATGAATGTGTGTACGTTGTTCAATCCCAATGGCTATGCATGGAGGTTGTGAAGACTGGCTGCAAATTTTTCCCATATCTGACATGGTGAACTTGAGAGGTTCCTTTAAAGTTGACACACTTGCTTTCTATATTAATTTCAAAGTCTCAAGTTTTGTTACATCTCTATAGTATGCATTTTAAGTGTTGAAATGCAAGGTGAGTCCATTTCCCCACAAATTCAACATTAAAAATCAGACATTGATATGTGAAATTTCTTATGGGTTACACAGTGTTGTTACATAAAGGTGAAATATTATTTTTTAATTTGCAAGTTTAGAAATATGCATAAATGCAACACAAGTCCACCTCCCACTTTTATATTTTACCCAAATATTACATATTAAATATCATATGAATATTATATATTAAATATAATATAAATTCAAGGATAAATTTAAATGAAGTAGAGGATAATTCCTTAAAATAATAAAATTATTTATACTAAAAAAATCTAATGTAAGTGTTTTGAAATTAAAGAAGTTAGAATTTTTTAAAGCACCTCCCACTTTTATATTTTTAAATAAATTAATGATATTAAAAATGGTAGAAAACTATTTTGAAAGTTTTGTCTCCTTTGGTTTGATTAAAACGGTTTTAGGTTGGAGAAAGTGATATTCAAGGAAGCCCTAGAGGAATCGATGGAGGGCAATGGTCGAGTGCAGCCTGCCGTTGCAGTGAACAGGGGTTTTCCTAGTCTGGGCTCATCTGAGAAGGCCTTTCCAGTGAATTGTAGTGCAATGAAGGTAGCTTTGGGGGAATGATTGGTAGCGACGCTCAAGCAGAGCACGTAGAAAAGATAAGAGGGAATAATGGCAGCGATTTGGTTTTGAAAGAGGGTGACCTGCATTCACAGCTAGGCAAGAAAAATCAACAGCTTGAAGCTCGTGGCCTAGGGGGAGATGGGAGTACAAAGGAGGCAAAGATGTCTGAGAATGGGAGGCAAGTAAGACACTCTCAAACTTCAAAGCAAGAAGGTAAAATCTGGGCAGGGAGGAGAGGAGAAGATCTCGTTTCAATTTCAACAGCTAAAACAGTCACAGTGGAGCTAGATAGTGAGCTAGAGCAAGAAGTGAGCTATAACGAAAAAGTCTTTTCTGGGTTAGGCTTGATTGGGAGGTTCAGGGGTTTTTGGCCAAGCCTAACTAACCTTTACTAGTGGATTTCTAATTGCTAGGAACCCATTGTGGAAGGGTATGTGCAAATATATCCCATGGCTAAAGGTTTTTTCATTGTGGTTTTTGAAAAAGAGCATGATAGAAATAAGATTTTGTACGAATACCACTGGGACTACGAAGAAAATTATACTCTACTTTTAAAGCCATGGCATCTGACTTTTAACCTAGCCATGAAAATATTTGAGAGAATTCCTCTCTGAGTGAGACTTCCTAACCTTCCATTGCAATTTTGGTTTGATTCCTACTTGGAGGTTGTAAGAAAATTTTTAGGAAGCTTCCTAATGGTAGATGAGGGTTCTTCAAATCTGCTATACTCTACCTTTGCTCGGATTTTGGTGGAATTGGATGTGTCCAAGGAGCTCCCAGAAGAGATCGAGATTAAAAATTCGAAAGGTTGTTGGATACAGCCTCTGGATTTTGAAAGGGTACCCTTTAGGTGTAGATTTTTTTTCAAACAGGGCACTTGGCTGCCCACTGTGCCAAACATAGAGCAAAGAAATTTGCTTCCTAGTTGAAGGATGTTGCTCCTCAGCATTACATAGTGGAAAGAAAGGAGGAGAGGCAAGAGAACCCTCGTGTGGAAGGAAGGAAAGTGGAGGGTTGGGTCTCTAGGATGCAGGTGTTGGAAGAGAAAACATTGATGCCTGATGTTAGTAGGGTGGATCTACAACCGACAGGAGAGGCTCTGATATAGGAGGGGAGTTTGGTTGGGAACAAAAATAACATTGTTCCCAACAAAAGTGGAAAGGAGAACTTTAAAATTGGGGTAGAAACACTAGATTGTCGAGAGAAAAGAGGGGTGATGAGGCTACAAGAAAAAAAGGTTGGGGAAAGGAAAGCTGAAGATCAAAATCCACAAACAATTGGCAGTCTAAATTAAGATCCGAGGAGCCCTGTTGATAAAGAATTGGAATGGAAAAAGGAGGCGGCAAGGGTTGAGGATGGCTAGCAAATAGTCAAGGGGAAGAAAACAAAGAAAGTAACGAAGAAAACATTTGCAATGGTCCTCCAATCTCAAACCAAGGGAAGACCAGTTTGAGTCCCATTTCTCTTATTAATAGGTCCTTGTTTAGGGATATTATGGTTGTAAGTTAGTTTATAAGGTTTGTTTATGGAATCTCTCTATAGGATGTAGTGATTTTGTATGTGACTCTTGTTAAAATTTGAATGATGGATAGATGGCAGGGCTAAGGATTCTTGAAGTATAGCTATATGGTATTGTAAGGGGTTTTCAAGGTGAAGTGATCTAGGTGGATCTCAAAAACCTCAAAATCGAACAACATTAGAATCTATCAGAACTAGCATCAATGCATAGAGCACAACGATTCAATCTCGATGCAACTTGAATCACGTCAAAAGGAGATCGTATGTGCGAGTTACGCTCGGTCAAAGGTTCAGTCAAATTGGGTACTAGATGCCATCAGGTTCAGGTGAAAAAAATGATCATCTCAAAATCTTTTGAAATAGGCATCAAATTAAAGAGCTCATCACCATAATTCCAATGCCATTCATTTCATGCAAAAGGTACATCGTACATGCAAGATATGGTCGGTCAAAGCTAGAGAGTTGACTTGTCAACAATGCTGATGTCAACAACCTAGTCACCAGACCTAGTCAACAAAGTTAGCCAATCAGGTGGTGACACGTGGCAGTCTATACTAATGGCATGGCAAGGTGACATCAGCCAAGTCAACGCATAGTCAACACACATGGCATCTGAATTAGCATCCTTGTTAGCGTCATATGTGGAATAGCAGGGTGACATGTGGACCAATCGGGTGTCGCCATGTGTCACCCCATTGGCGTGCTCCTCCGATGTCGGTGGATTGCTGATTGATTTCCAAAAAAAAAGTGGGGATTCGAGCCTGTGACCTTTACTATAAAATTCGTTGTTCCAACCACTAGACCATGCAACTTGACCATTACTCTATATAACTGCTAGTTTTCTTTGTTATGCTAAAAGTTCTAAGAGTTGGGTAAAATGTGGTCGGTGGGGGTTGAACCGTCGACTCACCGATAACTAAAAGTTATACTCCCCGTTGCATCGTGGTGTGTTATATATATATATATATATATATATATATATATATATATATATATATATATATGGAGCGGGTTTCTGTTGACTTGTTTTTAAGCTCAAATCCTCAACAAATATCCCCAACTAGTTAGAAACCAACCCTCCTTCCATCAAATAAATCCAAAAATAGGATGACAAAAGGGGGTTGGTAATGAAACAAAAGGTGTTATTTTGTTACATGGAGAGTTATTTTATTTAATATGGTGGTTTTTGGCCTTTTAGCCAAAATTATGTATAAAAGGGGGTAGGAGTGTGAGTTTGGCATTCAAAAGTTTAGGTGTGAGAGTGTTCTCATTTAGAGGTTATGAGAGTTTTTGTGAGCTAAGTGGTCTCTTGTGAGAAAATGAAGAGATAAAAAATTAGTGAGTCTTTTGAGAGAATTATGAGTAGTCTCTTAGAAGAATAGGGGGAGATTAAAACTCATTGTTTTCTTTGAGATAATTTTCACGTCTTTTAAAAGTTGTTTGTAAAGGCTTGATGCCCCATGTATTGTACTTTTGTTGTGAGAGTGATTTGCAATTTTATTGATTGATGGCATTGTAAAGGTGACGAAGGAGTCAGGCACGAACATGTTGCCATATATATCTTGTCATTGCAGTGGGGAAGCGAGAATAGCCTGAAGTACAACAATCTTCTTTGAAGCATATTGTAACACAGTGAAAGACCATCGTGGTGTAAAAGAAGCTTGCATCATAATAATGTCATCGATCATGCATATTTGCGGATCTGGAGACGTAGCCAAAATTTGGTGAACTCTGTTATCAAATCTTTTCTCTCTCTTTTCTTGGTGCATGATATTGTCAACTTCTTTACTTTCCTACATTTGATGTGTTTATTTGCTCAATTCACAAGCAATGTTAGTTTCAATCTTAAATTAAATTTGTATCCTGGTGAATCTAACAGTTATTAAGTGATTCATAGTAAGGTGTTTATAGATCAAGTTTGGTATCAAAGCTAGTCTGACAAGTTGTAGGTTGTGGAATACTTGGAGCAAATTCAAGTAGTGAGGCGAGATGCCATCACATAAGGAGAACTAGTTTCATTCTTTTGTTTTTGATGCAGAATTTTACAAAGCCTTCATGGCGATGAAAGCCAAGGTTGATGTAATGTATGAGGAATGGAAGTCTAAAAAAGAAGGTTTGTTGAAGAAAGCCAAAGATGCAGACTCAGTGAAAGCTCCTCATTCTTCTCATTCTCTTCCTTGTTCTCTTGGTAATTTTGAGAAACAATCTCAAAGTGTTGGATTGGGGTTGTTAACCAAGATGGGCTATGAAGGAAAGCACCTTGGAAGTCATGGACAAGGCATGGTTGAACCTATGAAGGTGGAAGCTAGACCTCACTATGTAGGATCAGGGTATGGTGAAGGAGAATGCTCCAAGGTAGTGGACACAAGGAATTCTCCGAAAGAAGAACTATCTCAAGAACAACCTAAGAGAGGTAATGGCACATCACTTTTAGGTAGTGGTGGAGCATGCGAGATGTCCAAGAGAAGAATGAACACAGATTCTCCTCAACATGCATGCACTAAAGATGACCATCAAAGGTATAATAAGCCTAATTATTCCAATGTTTCTTTTGATTATAAGAAGATTGGAAATGTAGAAAGTTTATGGTATGGAAGACCATGCACATTTTATGGGTTGAATAACCATAGTGTTTCCAAGTGTTGGAAAAGAATGGCTTTGTATAAGAAGGTAGAGTCAACTAGGAAAGGGACACTGCGTAAAGATCCATATCCAAATTGGAAGAATGATAATGGCAAGAAAGGATAGATGTTGAAAATGCCTTGCATTTATTGCAACAAAGGTGGACATCAAGAAGCTAACTGTTGGAAGCTTCATCCAGAGCTTCGTCCAAAGAAGGACAAGATGATTGCAGTTGATTCTTCGTCGGTGAACACAGGGAAAATGAAGAGGCTCATGTATGTGAGAAAACTTCTTTGCTTATGTCTACAAAGGTGAAAAAAGAAGGTGATTTGAAGCATGAAAATGAAGTAGTTGCTTGTAAGCCTAACTATCATGTGTTTCAAGAATCATCAGTGCTGCAACATGAACATTTGTTGTGGAAACCTATCAAGAGGATTAAGAGTATTGTTAGCTCATTGTCATTAATATCCTTGTATTTGTTAATGCTGCTAATGTTTTGTACATGGATAGTAGTTGGGGTAATGAATGCAGAAGGATGTGAGAAAATGCAAATGGGTAGCAATATGTTTGCAATTATCATAATTGTTGTACAAATTTTTGATGAAGCAGGTGCACAATCAGAGAGGATAGATATTGGACAAGTGGGAAGGTATTTTTCTCATGTTGTGTTTGATTAAGAACCTTTTGGAGGTCCAAAAGTTCCTCAGTGGGGAGGAATGATCCAGGTGGATCTCAAAGATCTCAAAATCCAATAGCCTCATAATCTCCCAGAACTAGCATCAATGCATAAAACACAACGGTTCAATCTTGACACAACTTGAATCACATCGAAAGGAGATCATACGTGTGAGTTAAGCTCAGTCAAAGGTTTAGTCAAACTGGGTACTAGATGCCGTTAGGAAGGCAAAAAAATTGATCATCTCAAAATCTTTCGAAACATACATCAAATTGAAGAGCTCGGCACCATGATTCCAATTTCATCTGTTTCATGCAAAACAAAGATCGTACGCACAAGATATGGATGGTCAAAGCTTGAGAGTTGACTAGTCAACAATGTTGACGTCATCAACCTAGTTAGTAGACCCAGTCAGCAAAGTCAGCAAATCAGGTGGTGACATGTGGCAGTCCGTACTGATGATATGGCAAGGTGACGTCAGTCAAGTCAACGCATAGTCAGCACAGTCAACACCTAGTCAACACACATGGCATCTGAATTAGTATCCTTGTTAGTGTCATACATGGAATAGCAGGGTGACACATGGACCAATTGGGTGTTTCCATGTGTCACCTCGTTGGCGCCGTCCTCCGGTGTCGACAGATTGTTGAATGATTTCCAAAAGAATTGTGGGGGTTTGACCCCATGACCTTTACTATAAAAGTCATCGTTCCAACCACTAGACCATGCAATGTGACCGTTACTCTATATAACCACTAGTTTTTTTTGTTATGCTAAAATTTCTAAGAGTTGGGTAAAGTGTGGTCAGTGGGGGTTGAACCACCGACCCACCGATAACTAAAAGTTATACTCACCATTGCACCATAGTGTGGTTTATATATATAAATAGAGCAGGTTTGTTTTGACTTGTTTTTAAGCCCAAATCCTCAACAAATATCCCCAAATGGTTTGAAACCAACCCTCCTTCCATCAAATAAAGCCAAACATAGGATGACAAAAGGGGGTTGGTAACGAAACAAAAGGTGTTATTTTGTTACATGGGAAACTATTTTATTTAATATGGTGGTTTTTCACCTTTTTAGCCAAAATTATGTATAAAAGGGGGGTAGGAGTGTGAGTTTGGCATTCAAAAGTTTAGGTGTGAGAGTGTTCTCATTTAGAGGTTCTGAGAGTTTTTGTGAGCTAAGTGGTCTCTTGTGAGAAAATGAAGAGATAAAAACTTAGTGAGTCTTTTGAGAGAATTATGAGTAGTCTCTTAGAAGAATAGGGGGAGATAAAAACTCATTGTTTTCTTTGAGATAATTTTCACGACTTTTAAAAGTCATTTGTAAAGGCTTGATGCCTCATGTATTGTACTCTTGTTGTTGGTGTGAGTTGCAGTTTTATTGCTTGATAGCATTGTGAAGGTGATGAAGGAGTTAGGCATGAACATGTTGCCAGATAGATCCTGTCATTGCAGTGTGGAAGCGGGAAGAGCATGAAGTGCAAAAATATTCTTTAAAGCATATTGTAACTTAGTGAAAGATCATTGTGGTGTAAAAGAAGTTTGCATCATAATAATGGCATCGATCACAGATATTTGCAGATCTGGAGACATAGCCAAAATTTGGTGAAATCTGTTATCAAATATTTTCTCTCTCTTTTCTTGGTGCATGATATTGTCAACTTCTTTACTTTCCTACATTTGATGTGTTTATTTACTCAATTCACAAGCAATGTCAGTTTCAATCTTAAATTAAATCTATATCTTGGTGAATCTAACAATTGTTAAGTGATTCATAGTAAGGAGTTTACAGATCATGAAGCTACAACGAGAAATGCTCTGTAATTTTTATTTTCATTAATAAATTTCAACTCTGTTACCAACCCAAAAAAAAATGATAGAAAACTTAATAGAAAAGATTGTTTATTTTTAAATAAATACCACCTCCCACTTTTATATTTTATACAAATATTACATGTTAAATATCATATAAATATTATATATTAAATATAATATAAATTCAAGGTTAAATTTAAATGAAGTAGAGGATAACTCTTTAAAATAATAAAATTATTTATACTAAAAAAATCTAATGTAATTGTTTTGAAATCAAAGAAGTTAGATTTTTTTTTAAAGCACCCATCATAAACTAATGATATTAAAAATGGTAGAAAAATTAATAGAAAAGATTGTTTATTTTTAAAAAAATATATTTTAATAAAAAAAATTATTGAATTTTTAAACTTTATATTTATTTTTTAAATAAATATATTTTAAAATTTTTTTTTGATAATGGGCACTTTTTAAGGTGTCTAACACTATTGTTGTTCAAATCAGCGAGTCCACCACCCAACGAAAGCACAAAGCTTGTGAGCAAATAGTCCAATGAGGATTTGAACCTTGGTGGTGGCGTCACCACACAAGTGTTTCAACCATTGCATTATACGAGTCACCCTATATATAATTTAGTGCTAATGAGAGATCAAAATTAGTTTATAAAACTGAAGAAAATATAATATAAAAGAATAAAAGGAATATACATACATACTTTTTAAATATAAAAAAATGCAAATCCATAATAATATTCAATTTCATTTTTTAAGTTATTTTGATTAAAAAACTTCTTAATATATTAAAATAATAAAAAAAATTATACTTATATATATATATATATATATATATATATTATAAAAGACAGTAAAGTCATAAAAAATATATATTTTAATTATAAAAAGAGATCAATAACCTAATGCATAACAATCAGACTTCTAAGCCACATCATCAAATGGCAATGTTGTGCATTGTGGTTAAGGTTAGCCCTTACCATCATAGTTTGTATGTCATGTCTAATTTTACATGTTCCATATATATTTATTAGAACAAATGCAACTACAATATATAAAAAAAACTATTGTTTTATGATTTGATGGATGTCCAAACATTGCTTTGGAGCTCCCATTTTAACACATGCTCAAAGTACTGTGACAAATGCAAATTTGTCAAGTTAGAGATTTGTTTGTTTATGGACATTCAACAAAATTTTCCATTTGATATACATATAAATAAGCATGTAATATAATAAATTGAGAAATGAAATTTGAATGTATATAATAGAAGGAGAGAGAGGGAGGGAGAGAGAGATATAGAGCTGCATGTAGAGAGGAAGTAGGTTTTGAGGTGAATTTTTTTATCATCCATTATAATTTCAACTAGTTGGAACTACTCAACTTATGAATAAAGTGACAACTCTTCAAACATAATGATAAAAAGCTCATAGTAATTGCGACGTGTGAAGATGAAAGGCATTCTTTCATACAAAAATTAAGGGTAAGTTCTCTTAACCAAACATGATAATTTAATAAGAATTTAATGAAAAATTAGGCCAGACAATTGTTGTTACTTAAATCTAAGAATAAAAATAATTAACCATAAATTTTGTAAGGTATAATTATATAGATGAATTTGTGAGATGGCATGGATAAATTGCACAAAGTTTGTTTTTACATACCATGAATAATGAGAAGGTTGCACAATAAGAATTTATTTAGCCAATAAAAATATTAATAAATAATTTTCTATAAATTTTTTAAATAAATAATTTACATATTTATTTTGCAAAAAAAAATAAAATTACTTTAAATTTAAAAAGTTCAGATATTTAATTAATTAACAAATATAAAAAAATTAATAACTAAATAAATATTTTTTATTAAAATAATGTCTACTTAAAAATATGTACTCTTAAACTAGTTATGCTCCACTCTAAACTCATATTTCAATAAGAAGGTTCCATTTACATATAAATGATTTAACACATTAAAACTAAAAAATATAATTAAATCTATCATAAAAAATTTAATATTGAATGTTCTTAGTTGAACAAGTCAGAGATCCAAAATTCACGGAAGGAAAGTCTCGCAGACCCACACTTTCAGACAATGAATTGTCTTGCATGGAGGGAAATTCTTGGAAATAGTCTTGTGTCTCATTTGTCTGTTTTGATAGAAGCAAAATCACAGACCCCACACCAAAAATTTGTCTTACAGACCCACACTTTCAAACAAAAGAATGAAAATGAGAATTAATAAAACCAAAATGCAAAATCGTGGAACCACAATAAAAAAAATTGTCTTACATGAAGGAAAATTCATAGAATGAGAGTCGCAGGTCCATGCTGTCGAACAAAGAATTGTCTTACACGAAGAAAAATTCATAAAAACAGAGTCTTGCGTCTCATTTTTCTATTTTGGCGTAGAAGCTTCACCTGCTACTTTGAACGTCGAAGCTTCACCTGCTACTTTGATGGAAGCAGTGTCTTGCATGTAGTCTATCCTTTTGTATTTGTATAGTTAAAACGCCAAGTTAAAGACTAGGAGTCCATGAATAGCATTACTTTATGCTTGAGCGTGTGATGAGGGAGAAGAAAATGAAAAAATCTGGAAATGTATGTGGAAACTGACTATGACTTTTAACTTTGTCCTCTTAATAACTGGCTTCTCTGTCATAGACTTTTCCTCCGTGAAAGCCAATTCTTTGTTTGAAAACGTGGGCTTGGAATTGTTCAGCGGAGAATTTTCAATATTAAGATTTTTGGTGAGTTTGTAAGATAATTTTTTTTGTTTAAAAGTGTGGGTTTGTGATTTGTTCAGTTGAGAAATTCAATATTAAGATTTTTAAAAATGTGGGCTTGGACTTGTTCAGTGGAGAATTTTCAATAGTAAGATTTTTGGTGAGTTTGTAAGATAAATTTTTTGTTTAAAAGTGTGGGTCTGGGATTTTTTCAGTTGAGAAATTCAATATTAAGATTTTTAAAAACGCGGGCTTGGACTTGTTCAGCGGAGAATTTTCAATATTAAGATTTTTGGTGAGTTTGTAAAATAAATTTTTGGGTTTAAAAGTGTGGGTCTGGGATTTGTTCAGCTGAGAAATTCAATATTAAGATTTTTAAGGCGCTGTCGTGTAAGAGAATTCTTTGTTTGAAAGTAGGTCTGTTATTCAATTCAGAGTCTTCAAATTAACTTTTTTAACAAGTTGTTCGTTAAGAACATTCAACAATAAGATTTTTGGCAAATTTTAAGGGTATATAATTAAAATTCAGTGATCAAGAGATTTATTGATGATTTATTAAATAATTTAAGAGTTAAAAGACTAATTTTGATGTGTGTTTATTTATTATATTGTAATTTGTTTGTTTAATAAAGATAGAGATGCAAATATTAATGCTTAAATTATTATAATGATTTGTTTAATTATTTCGAGCAAATTATTTATATAAATAACATATAATAATATTATATAAATTTTCATAATGACATAAAATGATGGTTAAATCATGATGTTGTAATTCTTACCATTGAGGTTCAAACCCCTACTAAGATGTTATTACTGTAAAGTATTCATTTTGTAGATGAGGCTGCTCATCTCATAGCTCCATTTAAAAATATTTACCCTTAATTTTTTAATTTATTTTTAAATTATAGAAATTATTTAAATTATAGAAATTATTTAAATTTGATAAATTTACATATTATTTAAAAATTAAAAAATAAGTAGAATAAATTAATATATTATTTTTCAATCTATATTCTTGGTTACTATATTTTTCTCTTATTTCAAAATTTTAAATGCATGCACATTTTTAAACACCAAACAAGGCATTGACTATTAAACATATAGTATTTTTTTAAAAGTTGCATTTAATATGTATAATTTTGAACTTCAATTTTAAAATATAATTTTTTTTTTATCATCTAATCTAATTAACATTGTAGTAAAGAAAATAAAAGAAATATTTTTGAAACATTTTTATAATTGTAATGATTAAAGTGATATATTTAAATATTTGCATTTATTTTTGTGGTTATTTTGAAGGAATGCCATTATTTTTATTATAGTCTTTACATAGATAATATTTTCTAAGGCAAAATCCATGTTATAAAATAAGATAACTGATAATATAAAAAACAAATATATGATAAAAACTCACACCCATTCCAAACACAAATACGAAACACAAATACGAAAACATAATCTTTGAGTTGTGAAGGACTAAGGGGTATCCATTCGACCGAAGTCATCTAAGGTACAATCCTAACCTTATGTCTTATTGTGTTAGGGCCTTGAACTCATTAAGACTTGTTCCTTAGTGAACTCATTCAAAGCCATTCAACTTCACCAACAAACCAAAGACTCATTGACATATTATTGTAAATTTTTAATTAAAATTAAAAATATATTAATCTTATTGTATCACTTAAAAAGAACTATATATTTCCCATACAAATATTTTCTAAAATCTATCATAAAAATAAAATACAAATTAAAGAATATCAACTCAAAAATAAGAATCATCTTTAAACATTATACTTAATTATTAATTATTAACCATGTAGACAACATTTACCTTATTATATTATCTCTATAATGCTATTATAGTTAAACCTCTCAAGGCAATGACATAATTTATTTATTTCAGAAAATTTAAAAAAAAACTTTCAACTTTTTTAACATTTTTCTGTTTAAATTCTTGTATTTTTTAAATTAAAAATATATTAAAAATTAGTACGTAGTGAAAAAAAATTTAAATGTAACAGTTCGACCACATTTTACAATTTTATCCTCGTATTTGAGCAAACACTGATTTAATATAACTAAATTTTGTTTATTCTCAAATGACATGGAAGCAAAAGACTTCAAAAAGAGCCTAACAGGACAGTAGATCGTCTCCTCTATAGAAATACACTTTTGACCAACTACTTTTCAATTTTTCTTTAGACATTCCGGTGCGACTTGGAAAAATTGTTCCATAGAAGTCTTTCCCTTTGCTAGGAATATATAATATCCAAGCCCCTGAAAATTGAATTAGGGAATCCATCACAAATCTACTGCTAGCGGAAGAATTCTTTCATAATCCCAGTTGGCTTCAAAGTAGGGCTTTAATGGCTTTGAGTATCTCATCAGCGTTTGCTATTTATATAGTATCGCAGTGTCTGCTTTTAAAAATTTCTGCTACAAGAGTAGAAAATGTGTTCTTTAGCTTCAATCCTCATGACCAAGAACGTGTTCAACTGGACGGTGATGCCTTTTACAGGCCGGATGAAAATGTAATCCAACTTACTGACAGCAAAAAGGGTCTAACTCGAGACTACGGAAGTGCAGGCAGAGTAGTTTACAAAAGTACAATTCCGCTATGGAATGCTATTGATAAATCATTTGCCAACTTCACCACTCATTTTCAATTCCAAATCAACTGGACTCGTGACAATGAGTACGGGGTTGAGGATGTTGGTGGCGATGGACTTGCATTCTTCATGGCGTCCCCATTTTCTGGTTATCACTTCTCATATAATGATGATTCCTTTGGCGGATGCCTCGGCCTTTTCAATGAATGTTATGATGATAATTTATCTAGCCAACTTGTAGCTGTGGAATTTGACACATATAACAGTCCTTGGGATGAAAATGACAATCATATTGGAATTGATGTCAATAATATAACGTCTGAAGCCTCTGTTCACCTAGATCAAAGATTGAGTAACAGTAAGATATGGAACGCTAGGATAGATTACCGCGGCCAAGAAAATATGTTGGAAGTGTCTGCTGGATCAAATGGCCAAGTATCAGGCCATTTGTCACATAAGATAAATTTGACAGAGTATCTTCCTGAACAAGTTGTGGTGGGGTTTTCAGCCGCAGCCCTTTGGTCAAGCGAGATTCATCGACTAATTTCTTGGAACTTCACTAGTGTTATTTCTGGTTCGTCAGAAATACCCTCATCTTCTGGTTCGTCAGAAATACCGTCATCTAAGAAGAGTAAAGTTTCGTGGAAAGTAAGTATAACAGTCGGCTCTGCCGTTTTGGTTGGAGTGATTTTTGTGTCCTTCGCCATTTATCGTTATAAATGGCGAAACAGAGAGAAAAATGACGCCACGGAAGAGGAACAGCAGCCGGATGTGGATATGGATATGGAAATGGCAATGGAACATGTTCCGCGGAAATTTACGTACGAGGAGCTCACTTCAAGTACCAGTAATTTCAGCGGTGGAAGAAGGCTTGGACAAGGAGGATTTGGGGATGTGTACAAAGGCATTTTGGTGAGATCAGATGAAATAGTTGCAGTGAAGCGCATATCCGAAGGATCAAAGCAAGGGAAAAGGCAATACTTTACAGAAATAAGCACAATCAACCGTCTGAGGCATCGCAATTTGGTTCAGCTATTGGGATGGTGCCATGAGAAAGCCCAACTGCTGTTAGTTTACGAATACATGCCTAATGGGAGTCTGGACAGTTTCCTTTTTCGTGAAAGGAGAGGAAATCTAGAGTGGAGCCGCAGACATAGAATCGTCACTGATATAGCCAATGCCCTGCTTTATCTCCATGAATTATGGGATGAATGTGTAGTGCACAGAGACATTAAATCCAGCAACGTTTTGCTCGATGCTGAATTGAATGCAAAACTGGGGGACTTCGGATTGGCACGCCTGGTGAAGCATGATCAATGGCTTCAAACCACCAAGGTCGCAGGGACTTTGGGGTATATGGCACCTGAATGTGCAGTTACAGCAATATCTAGCCCAGAGTCAGATGTGTTCAGCTTTGGCGCAGTTGTTTTGGAAATAGTATGCGGAAGGCCAATACTAGATCATAGCCTCCAAAGCCCAAAAGCACGGCTTGTGCAATGGGTTTGGGACTTATATGGTGAAGGTAGGCTCTTCGATGCAGCAGACAAAAATCTACAGGGAGTGTTTGACAGGGCAGAATTGGAACAGCTGGTGGTGATAGGATTATGGTGCTCTCATCCGGATCCTAGTTCAAGACCCAAAATAAGGCAAGTGCTCCAGCTCTTGAACTTTGAAGTGCCTTTGCTTCGTCTACCCAGCACACTGCCTAAAGCCAAATATTCTCCTCTGGAACAAGATTTCTTTTCTCAGTCCTCAGAATTTGCTGTTTCTACCGATATAACGACCAATCCTACTCAGCTGTCAGCGTCAACGAATTCAAGCTTTGGAATATCCCTAGGTAGATAGGTTTTCTATTTGGGTTATTTGTAATATCCCTAGGTACATAGATTTGTAGTAGCCGCAGTAAAATACCCCTGTTTTCTAGCTCTTAATTTCCGATTTTTGTTATATTTCTAGTCCTGTCATATTCCTGTACTCTCAATCGGTTCTTTTCAGAATGATTTATGTTTTATGGTTGTGGCTAATAATCTTCCGGTATGAAGCTTATATGACCTTATAAGCTTACTTTCCTAGGCACAAAAGTTTTAGAAACTCCCCTTTTTTTAACAAGGTTTTTTTGTATAGATTGTAATTCAGACCTAGTTGGTTCTGAATTTTTAAATCTCTATTTTCAAAAGGCAACAGTTAATGATCTAAATAGTTTTACTATTTTATGATCCATTCTTATTATCTATAATATAAATGGCTGTTCTCTCAACTTTCAGCAGTAAAAGGCAATTGTTGTTCTCTCAATTTTCAGCAGTAAAAAGCTTTAATAGTTGATAATTTTTAATTTCAATTTTAATCTATAAATGGAAAGTATTTGAATATGCATTTGTAAATGGATGTTATGGCTGTTAGCTAACAAAAAGGATAATGGGTTTGAATTTTGGGAGTGTATCTTTGCACTGGATTATGTTTCCTTTTCTCAACAAGATTGTCGATTAGAAAAAGATGGAAAAGTAATCAATTCAAATCTATAGAGACTAGCTTTGTACAACCCTCCATTTTTTTTTGGTCAGCTATAATTGTAAGTGATCTCTCAACTATTTGAAGGGAGAGGGGCTATTTGAAGTGAGAGGGGCCTATAGCAGGCCACCCTAACTTCACACTTCTCAAAGTCTTTCGTGAAAATGTAAACTAATGTAGAAAGTAGTGTTGTCTTGATGTTAAAAGAAAGATGATACATATGGTTTCTTGTTACAGAGCTCCAAGAATGCCTTTATAACTGCAACTCGATGTTAATTAATATACCAATCAAGCACTTGACTTAAAGGAGCTTAATAACTTCAGTTTGTCCAACGGTTTTACTGATTCATCACCGGTCAGTAGACTTAGTTTAAGTGTAACTTCCACGTAATTGATTGCTCAGTTATTCCCACATGGAGAGGTAGCAAGACCAATAGACTTACATGCATATTTTGCGATTACAATTGAGTTAACACGGAGTTATTTTTGTTTGATGTTTTTATTCATTTCAGCGATCCTTTCCCTATGACAATGGCTTACATTGTCACGACAAACAAATAAAGTGTAATTGTTTCGTGCTTCGCACATCCACGACAAATATTATCTTGGCACGATTGGCCTTTGAATTAATTTCATGCCAACAATGAAACGAAATGGGATTAAATGGAGCTATCTCTATCAAGTTTCCTCCAATTGAATGCTGCTAACCAGTTCTGGTTAGAAGAGATGGTTGTGTTTTGGTGCTTACTAGTGCAGGAAGAGGTGCATAGTTTTGAACGCATTTGGTTATTTTAAATATTGTTGTTACTTGAATTGGAGGCAAAATGTGTGAACAGTGGTTTCTTTGTGAATCACCCATCGTTCTAGTCGTTTGTGTGTGTAGAGCCGTATGAAATGAGAGGAGATTTTTTTTCTATTCTACGACTAAATATGACCTTAGAAGTATTAAGGAAGATTATTTTGCTAAATTAGTGGTTTTAGTTTCTTTGGGTGAGGATATTTCGTTTAGTGCTTTCTTTTGGAGATATTTGCAAGTTTTATTGCTCAAACCTTTAGTCAATATACAAAAATTTGTGTTTGATTTGGTTAGATTTGGTGAATTTTGTCTTTAAAATGTTCTAATATTTTGTTGATTACAATAAATTTGGTGTTATATATCTGATGTATTGAGTCATCCAAGTTATTTTTTGCAACATTCAAAGATTTTGTACATTCATTTTGGTTTTATAGTTGAGACGGTTTAATATTATCAAAGTGAGGTTTGAATTTGTAGAGTATCTTAGATAAGCTCATGCCTATGAC
>VDFB02271358.1:776710361-776743724 GCA_007258455.2 Sequoia sempervirens | reverse complement strand
ATAATATGAAATCGATCAAACTATTAAACTACATGAGAAATAAATGAAAATAGTAAATGCATATGTATGTGTATTTGTAAATGTAAGTGTAAAATAAATAAGAATAATGAAAATTATAAGAGAATCCAAGGAAAGGTTTAGAGTTCAGAGTGGGAGAGAGATAGAGGGTAGAGGGTTTAAGGGTTTAGAGTTTAAGGGTTAATGGTTTAGGGTTTAGGGTTAAAGGTAGAGGGTGTTGGTTTGTTTTTTACACTGTAACCAGGATGGTCTTCTAATCTACCTATGGGATTGCCAATTCCAATCAAGGGAAAATCAAAGGACCTGGACCAACTAACGAGGACTTTAAAAATCCTCCCACACTTTGGGCTCTGCAAGACCCGGGAGGGTGATCCCTTAATGTGTTTACAACCTCTGCACCAATATCATAAACAACATTAACACATAACAGATAATCCCATTGAATAGCTCAACACAATAGGATAATATTGAATAAAATTGGTTGTTCACTGATAATATCAACTATGTGGAGCATGAGATAACTACAACACAATCCATAGTAAAATATAGTAATTAATTTGCAATTTGTAGCAAGCTCTAGACAAAGACAAATAATTATTGAACTACACAAATAAGTACAACTTAGATCAGTGCCATATATCTATTGTAGGAGTCAAATTCATAAGCATCTAAAGGTTTATGATAGATTTAATACATAACATATAACTTATAAGATCCCTAAAAATATTGCATTACAATTTCATCAGTATGCATTCTCACCCAATACTACTTATCAAATCCTTATACAAAACATATCCACCTATAATCCCATTCAAGCATTTTAATTAATTCCTTGAATTAAAACTAAAATAAGGATTATACACACCACAACAGTGAGATGAATGAAACAACCCTTAATCATCTTATTCAAAATTTGGATATGCATGTACAGTGGAGAGACATGAGTTTGAATTTATCATTTCAACTCAAATGCTAGTACTGTTATACAATATTAAATCCCCATGAATTGAAAACCAATTATAGAATAACTCAGAACTTAAATTGTATTTGTCTCTAAAACCATCGGACTTTACAATTTTCTCTACAACTTCACCTAGACTAGACCAAAAATTATCTAACTTGCTAACCCGTACTTCTAGCCTTGAAATCCTTCTTATAGAAAATGAAGGAGCAAACAAGCATTAGGCTAGAAAGTACACATGTCACCAGCCAAATGAAGCATCTGGTGATATTCAAAAAATTGTTACAACAACCATCACCTTGGAGAATATTCCCATTCATTATGTCAGCTAAGGAAAATTGAGGCAACAACAAAAAACCACAAGAAACCCATGCCGAAACTGCCATCAAAGCAAAACTGGAGGTCATTGTAACCACAACATCTAATTTACCACCTGTTAGTAATTCATTCTTTTATTCCTCCTCAGTCAAATATTTATTTACCCACTTCTGATATTCTTCATCAGTCGTCCAATCAAAATTAATTACCTCATTCACCTTGGCATTATAAGGTGTGTATTTTATTGTTACCTGATTTGCATCTCTTTCAAAAGATTCAAAAAATGAGCTGGTACTAATGATTTTATCCATATAGCTCACCAACAAGTCATAATTTGATTCATCACAAATTAATTTAATTTGATCATTGATGACCTCACCTACCTGACCTTGCCACTGCTAAAATGCCCTAATTTTCCCCTGCTCATCAATAATATTAGGTAACAATGTGTTACCCCAATCATTGAAATTCTTCACCAACTCCCTAATCTTCCTACTCAAATCATCTAGTAAGGTCTGAAAACCTTGCAATGATTTTACTAACACATGAGTAGGCTTTAACGATTGGGGCCTATTGTTTGTATCAAACCTTGAGGCCTTATACATGACATCCAGATCACTGGCCCTATGGATCTAATTTTCAATCATTGGTATCACTACCTCCTGATCCCTATCAATATTCTTTATTGCATCTAATAGAAAAGAATATAAAGAATGTATAGATAGCAATTTATTATCAACCTTTTCATTTAAATGCCTTAAAATAGTAGTAACAATCTATTTTTGCTTTGAAAAAGATCCCTCATCACTTACCCTCAAAGATGCCTGTAACTCATCAATTCTTTGCAAGAGCTGCTTCTTTGTAGGATCAACAGAGCACTCTGTTTCTTCATCAATTTCCTCTAAAGAAGGGGTGAAGGCAGGATTATGACTGGGATACCCTAGTGTGGAAATAATTAGAGAAGCAAGAAGCACTAACCCTGTTGTGGAAGGTAATGTACTAGTCCCTAGAGCACTTGATGTCTCCCCAATCTGTCTATACCTAATCCTTTCCACCTTAGTTTGTAACTCAACATTCCTCTATTGCATATTGTTGTATTCTTCAATCAAAAGGTTATACTTCTCTATTAGGCTTTTCTTTTCAGCCTCCTCCCTTTCAGTAGTCTTTTAGGCCAATTTGGCCACATTCACAGTTAAACTAGTGGCCTTGGTGGTTGAGGTCTCTGAAGCTCTCTTTATTATTAATCCCCCTCTAAAATTTGGATTAATGTCTATAATATTTGGCTTTCTCCCTTATGGGGCCAATGCCCAAATTGCCAAGGTTTCATACTCTTCACTGAAAGAAGAATCTTGAAGTGTTGCCTTGACTTCTTCTTCAAATTCTTGTAAGGGATGCTTGGACTTCATAATAGCATTAAAGGCCACTACATCTGCAATGTCCCATTCAGGTAGAATCAATACACTAGTATGACTCACCAATTTTATGCCTTCCTTAGGAGTGATGTTCTTAAATTATTCCATTAATTCAGCTTTCACTTCCTCATCATTCTCCTGGTCTGACCTGTCAGGTTTTAGTTCTCTTCTCTCCTTACAATTATTTTGATATTCTTCAAACTTCATCCTTCATACCAATTGCAAGAATATGAGAGTCTTTACAAATGAATTGTCATCTAGAAACTCCTTACATGCTTCCATTATTGCATCTTGTACGCTTTTTCCTTTCATATCTAAATCAAATAAAACCAATTCAGCTGGCCTAGGAGGGGAAGGCACACCAACCTGCATGTCCTGATTAGTAACAATAATTTCATCCATCAAACTCTCCTATGGTTGATCAGTTCTTTTTCTTTTAGGGCTTGGCTCAGATGGTGGTGATGGGGGACTATCTTCTAGTGATGACTCTAAATCAATGATCTTAATTGCCCCAGGCACTTTGAATTTTGGACCTAGTTGTGAAGGCAACTTCATAATTTGCATCCCCTTTCTGTCCACTTTTTCCTGATCACTACTGCTATAGACATGCAAAACTAACATTCTGCATTTGATTAGGTTCATTCATTAACTAAAATAGATTTCACATTAGGTCCATTCATCAATTAATTAGGTTCACATTCATTCATTCAACAGGTAATTTCATTAATCTCCATCTCCTAAAGTCATCAACTTAAATCAAATAAATCAAACTTATCATCAACCTTTTTAATCAAATAAATCAAACATCCATCATAATGCACATTCCATCCTTCTTGATTTAGATAAATCAAATATCTAATTCAAAGAGGTCAAACTCATCCTAATCATCATCTATTTAATCTAACCCTGATTAAATACTAATCTCAACCATGTGCATTCTCTAGATATCTCCACTTGCACAAATAAATCAATTATATTGATTTATTAAAAAACCCTCATTTTCCCTCAACATGACAAGTTGATTTGTCCCTCCAACATTGCATTTATTACTATTTTTCTTGTCCCCCTCTCAAAATTTATTGCCAAATTTGAATTCAAATTCTCCCTCTCATGGGAAATCTTCCCAAATCTTGCACAACTATTGGCCTATCACCACTTGACAAGTGTCCTCTTCTCATTGGAGGATATTTAGTCCCACATTCACTATCTTGACCAATCTTTCATCAAGAAAATCTTTAAAAGAAGGCTTAATCCTCATTCATCGGATCCACAACTTTTATGCAAGGTTACTCTCTTGAGTTGAGAACTCATCTTGCTCATCATCTCCATTGCATTTACATCATCTTAAGCTTTTATCAAGGGTTGGGAAAGGGTCACTAGCACATGTGACACCAATCCACTATGAGATGAAGTTGATTCATATTGTTTGTATAATTATTTGGTTTTTCTTATTGTTTTAATATCTTACTTAGCATATCTAACATGTTTCATTATCTCATAGGGATGTTGAAGATTATTTTGGTTTTAAAATACTAACCCTATGCAGATTTTGACATCCACATTCTGGCACTAGAAGGAGGGCTAAAGTTTATTTCATGCATTGGATAGAAATATAGTCTCTGTTTTCATTCATGCTTTGTCTCTATTTCTGTTTACATAAGATTAATCTCTGTTCAAATAAAATTTAAGCATTATATTCACTATCAAATCTTTGTTTTTAGTAGCTAGAAGATATGTAATTTATGTGTGGATAGTTAAAGTTTTTGATTCAGATGCCTTTGAATGCTATCATTTCAAATCTGCATTCTGATTATTATGGCCCTTAGTTGAATCTTTTACGCCTCCCTTCCCAGACCTTGGTTCATTTTTTTTTAAAGATCCAAAGGTTGTTGCACATTCTGCAATGTCTGGTAATCTTCTAATGTATGTAATGGCATTTTAGAAATCTCTAATGGCTATTGGGGTGCACTTTATACCAGACAAATGCATTTGATTGGAAGTTAAACCTCTATTCACTGTCAATTGTTCTCTATTTGGAAACTGAATCTACAACAAAGTTATGCAAAAGTTCCAAATGTTGCAACAACTGGGATTTAAATCTTTGACTGAAATTGTGTGTCTGGTCCTGTGAAATTTGTCTGACATTGTGAATCCAGCTGAGAAGAGTTGCACTGCTTTCTTTTTGACTTTACTCTTTCCTGTGCTTGTTCTACAACTTCAACTTTTCTTCGTGCAGCCATAACTTGTTTCCTCTCTTCTTTTGATAACTTTGGATCAATATGTGGATATTTTTTTTGTTTCCCTCTCTGCGTAGTTTCCAATTCTTTTGAAGATGATTCTGCTTCCACCGGTCTTCCACTGCATGAAGCTACAGGTTTTCAAAAGTTCCTTTGATACATGGCTGATTGATATCCAAAGCAACTTATCACTATCCTCATATGCTGCACAATGCAAGAGAAATAGAGGATAGTTTTACACTTTCAAAATAGCTCAGCACAGCCAAATCGTGCCCCCTATCTTTCATAAAGATAAATGCGCTTGAAATGGTTCCTGTGTTGTGGTGTTCATGTTCCTGCTTCTTCCTTTTAATTGTGCACTCTGTCAAATAGCTCTTTGTTCTATTTTGTGGCCATGTTCTCAAATAATGAGAGGCTAGAAGAGTGGGCGCATATGTTTGTCCTTCACTGAATTCATACCTTTAGATGAAAGACACCTAGTACATTTCCAATTAGTGAAGGATGATGCAAGAGATGTGCGCTTTAGTATTTGCTTATTATGTGTGGTCGAATAAAGCTCTAGTTTTTGTAGTTTTTGCTAAATATGATTGTTGTTCTATCTCATTAAAACTGATCTAACCAGTGTGCTTTGATCTATAATAGAAAAGTCCAATTTTGAACAGCCAAACGTAATCATCAGTGCAACAATCAATAAATGCATAACTGGCGCAATTTCAAGATTCAAATGAATCTTACCTGCTTGGTACATTAATTGGTTGGAAAGGGCGCTTGGATATGTCATCTTTTGTGAATCATAAATTGCTGAGAGGTGAAAAGACATGCTGCCTTGATGATTTTGATCCTCGAACCCCTAACTTTAGATTTTGATCCTTTATGATTTGTGTAGAAGGTAGTTTTAGTGCCTTTTTCTGAAAGCTTTTTGGATGATACTTTACACTTCTAATTGTGTTTGCTTGGAAGTTCTAATGAAGCATTGATTTTACACTTGCTGATTGACTGTACGCTTTACAAACATTGGTCGCAATTTTACATCTACCACTGGCATTTGCTTGGAATTTCCTTATGCCTTTTTTTTTTCATCTATGCAAATCCCATGGCCAAGGTAGACAATCATATGCCTGCTCATTGCTTATCAATAAATCTGTGCTCTCTAGATCTTAAAAGACTTGGCAAATTTTTTGTGTTTTCTCTTCAATATTTTTGTACAGGTTATAGTGTCTATGACATGACTCAAAGTATATGTTGGTTGCTTGGTCTCTGACAGATTTATTTCACTATATGATGAGAATTAGAGGGTGCAACTTTTGGAGGGAAACATAAGTCTTGATGAATGATTTCAAAGTCATAAATTTTGTACAAGGTCTCTGAGGGGAGGCGTACATCCTGCAAGCATCTCAGGCTGTCATAAATATCGCTGTTTTTTTTCAGTATTAGTGTTGGTTTCATTTACATTATTATCTCTAACATTAAATACTCTACAGATCATTTCTATATCATGAGTAAATACTAGTATTGAATCTTTCAATTATGATGGTGGCTCTTTTTTATTTGCTTTGATTTTTCTTTGTAGGTGGGTGAATCTATTTAATTTTGATTTCACTTGTTAAAATCATTTGGAAAATGTGAAGGCACTGGCAATATCTCCTACATTTTGTCTTTGATGTGATTGATAGAAAATAAGTCAGCAACATTGAGAATAAAGCATGTGAGGGAGCTGCTCACCAACGTTGAAAAATCCAAAAGATATGGGAGGGAAGATTTAGAAATAGTTTAATTGTTGAAGATATGCATTTATCAGGTGGGGTTGTATTTGTCTCAAAATATATCACTGGTTAAGAAGACTTTGTTATGTGACCAGTAGGAGAAACATTTATAAGGGAAGTAATTTGTTTTCTTTAAAAAATTACTAACAAGTCATAAAATCATTTTAAAACTGATTTGAAAGACATTTACGGGTTGAAAGTGAGTTTCAAAGGAAAATGGTTAACAAGTTATTTTTTTACAATAACTGTTGAATTATTTTGTTTCTATCTTTCAAACACTTGTTTTGAAATTCATTATGTTTGAAATTGTGTTTATTTATGTCAAGATGTTATTGTAATAAATCTTATTTTTTGTGGTTTTGTGGAGGATTTGTAGGATAATCAAACATTGGAATCAAGCAAACACAAAAAAAAGATTGGAGTTGGACAATTGAGCTGGAACTTGAATGAAAAGCATTTCTTAATGCCTATTAGAGCCTAGAGCTGCCTTTTACCGCTTTAATTTTCAGTTTTAAGCCAACTAGGTCATTGTATCTTTTCAAAGTTGGATTAAAATTGAACATTAGAAACTGACTAGTCTTTACTTTTGGGCTAAAATCGAACAAGCAAACTCACACTTCATCTTGGTGCTTAAAACGAACTCACAATTGCTTTGGAAGGATAAAATGAATGTGTGCTTTCATTGTTTTGTAATTATTTACACAAAGTAATATCACCAAAAGACGTATGCGCTTCTTTCATGCCTCACGGCGATCTTGAGAATTAAAAGGCTTTTTGTGAAATTAAGTTGTGTAAATAATTGCCCATACACACTTCAATTTGGGTTTAGAAATTGAACAATATCTTGTGTGAGTGTGAGTAGGGGCATTTTCGCATATATTCTCTTTCTTTGTGCCATCAAAGATTGATCGAGTTACGAATTTTGTCTTTACTTGCTTTTGTTTATCCTAGAGGGCCTACCTTGGGGAAAAAGTACTCACCCAAGGGAACGACTCAACCGGTAATATTCTAAAGCCAAGAGTATTTCCAGCGTAGATATAAATGTGGGTATTGGTTAAACGCCAGTATCACGCAGTTGATTCCGACAAGATGGATCCGAAAGGGGACTCTTGTCGAATGGGTCAATCTCCACGAATGGAAAGTCCTTACTAGAACCCATGTGCTAGAATTTTCCAAAATCCTTAATCTATTTTTTGGTGCAAGAACGGTCGTTCTGAAGCTGCCCCACACTTTTACGGTCTTTAGTAGAAATGGAAAACATGCCATGGGAGTTTCATGGGTGTTGATGCTTAGCTGCCCTGATTGGCGTTAATGAGCCGTGGAGGGGAGCCAGTGGGGTCAAGCATCTAACCATTCACTAAAGATAAGCGTAGATGGACTTGTCCAAGTGGGGATTCAATAAATATTGTCTTACACATCCATAGGGCTTGTAATTGTTCTTGGTTTGAAAACATAGTGCGTTTATCGAAAACATTGCAAAACCAACATTCAACATCATCATCAAAATTTCAAACCCCTTAGAGCAAATACCTTTGACAAAGCCCAAGAACTATTTCTTACCCTTGGGATTATGTCCTTAGAGTTTTCTAAGTAATTGGGTTTACATCTTAATTTGCTCCTACAAAGGTCAACATTAGGTAACCCTTGTCCTGATTTCTTGGAGCTTCCACATAGCACTTTGTGGGATGAAAATAAGTTGTGACATTGAACATTCAGTTTGAAACCTAATCAAGAAGTGTGTTTGTGGTAAAAAGTACTCATTAAGCAAAGATAACAAATTGGAGCACATGTGCTTGATATCTTTTGGTCATATTGGTCTTTTGATTGCTCTTAGAGAAAAGTGTGTTCTTCAATACCTTGGCCTAGTAAACAAAGTCTCTCTAAGTATCTTAGGATCAAATCAAACACTTATCAAAATCCATCCCACCAAACAACTTTAGAGCTTTGGAAACACCATTCTAGACTTGGTAAAATCATCAAAATCAAAATCACCTTGTTTAGTTAGGTGTATGGGAATGCATCCTTTCTCATACATTTAATTAATTCAGAAAATCCTTTGAACAAGTTCATTCTAAGATCACATCCAACATCTTAGGGTTTACAAGTTCATCATCCAAACCAAACCATCAAAATTAAGCCCTAAGTCTAGCATTGATCCAAATTTCCTAAACATTTGACGCTCGTATCATTTACACCTTTCATCCTTCATCTCATCATTAGTCCTAAGAACCTTAGAGGTCATTTTTGTAACAAGGTCAAAACACAAGGAGAACATGGAATACAAACTTGATCCATACATCTTGAGTAATCCAAATCAATTGAATCTTCAAAGCCTTACAATGCTGATTGATCATCAAAACTCACACTTATACAATCCATACATGGGACCATTACCTTTGACATATGTCAATAGAACAACAAGTGTGAGTATGCCCAAATTAGAGTTTGGAACACTTTTTCCAATGGTAGATCTAAATCCAAACCTACAAGTCTGTCAACCGAATAATCAAAGCATGAGCCTTCAAATGAACAACATCATCCCATCAAATCCCTACAAGCCAAATGAGAATTTACCAAGCACAAGTATTCCAAACATGAGCAATGGTCAATTTCAACCCATCATCACAAATCAGAATAGTGTCCAAAATCAAACACAACTACACATCCCAAATCCACTTAAACAAAAGCTGAATCAAGGAAGTCAAATTCAAAATCAAGATCAAATTTCACTAGAGCAACTTGCTTCACATGCCAAATTAATTGAACTATTGGGCCAAGAGATATCTTCACTCCAAAATCAATACAATCTTCCATTGGTTAATCCATGTCATCAAAGCATTGAGTTATGTCCACAACCACAACAATATCTCCAAGGTCAAGAAGTTAGATATCAAGGTCAACCACATCAACAAATCCAACCCCCACATGTCGAAGATCAATCACCACATCTCCAAAATCAATCACCACAAGGTCAACTTAAAGTGAAAATCTCACAAAGAAACAAGCGACAATACACACCACTTGGGAGACCAATCGAATCAGTCTTGCAACAATTGGTACAAGAAAATCTCATCAAGCTCCCCATCTATGGGAACTATCAAGAACCCCTAGTTAAACCACCAGGGTATAATGAGGAGCACCATTATGATTATCACAAAACAAAGGGACACACAACATTAAGTTGTATTCGACTAAAAAATCTCATCCAAGACCTAATTGATCAAAATATAATTGCTATTGGGGACAATGATAACATTGTCAATCTCTCCACCACAATTGATGAAAACAATGATCAAAATCAGTCCATCAATAAAGATACTTTCACCTCATCCAATGAGGCATTGACCAACAATCATGTTGAAAATATCTCTACATTACCTAATGGGTTAAAGGGAATATCTCAAGGGCGGGGGCCCTAGCTCGGTTGGCTAAGTAATTCCATTGCGGCTCTACTGGTCACGAGTTCTAGTCTCCCCCGTCCCGTGGTACCGGAGGGCGTGTCGCGCCAGCGCCGCCAGTCACGTTAAAAAGTTTACCAGGCGCACTGCAGTTTATAGGGGGTCGTGCTACCCGATTCCTGCAGTCTAAAAAAAAAAAAAAAAAAGGGAATATCTCAAGAATTTATTCTAAAGCATGATAAATATCTCTCACCCAAGTCTAGCAATGGTCCTTTCCAAGACATATCGACATCCTTCGATCTCATGATTGCTGATATTGAAGGAATCTTCAACTTGCCACCTGATCCAAGTCCACTCGAATATCAAGAAGATATTGAGCTACTTCCTATGCCTAATAAAGATATCCAAGAACCATTTGTAAACAATCCATCCTTTGAAACTGACCCATGTCAAAAAATTGATCCAAAGCATGTCAAAAGAAACTCTAAAATCATTCAAGATCAAGAATTTGTACCTTCAAGATACTACAATAATCTAATGGATACTCTCTTATCTATGCAAGATGATAATATCCATGTAGCACATACTCCTCCATCTACCTATGAGATGCTTTCTATGGATGGACACGTAGATGATCTTCATCTAGAACAAGATTTTGTTACACAAAAAGAGTAGATTACTATTTCCTATAATCAAACAGAGTGGTCAACATCAAGATCAAATATTTCCCAAAGTTAGACTGAGAACATCATGAATAAAGATATTGAACATTATCCACTCAAGGAAGCAAATCAGAAAGAACATTATAATCCAGAGTTAGTAGAGCAACAAATTGAAACAACGTCATCTACAATGGTCATTTGTCAGAGCATGTTTATTGAAAAAGATATCTCAAAACAAGTAGAATCAAGGAATAAAGGTAATACTATCACCATACTGGGGGCAACTTCATCTCAAGCAAATGTCAACATAGGGAGCACCAAGAATCCTTATGATGAAACTAGTGTCAATACTACAACTAGCCATGTGATGAATCTTCATCCACCCATCACCCCATCCATGAATTGGGACCAACATCAAAAGAAATATTTGAATCAAAGTACAAAGAACGTTATCAAATCAAAAGAAACTGAGAAGGATAATGGACAAATCAAATACAAATGGATAAGAAAGAATACAAAGAAAGATCATCCCTATCAAACTCCATCAGTCAAAGAAACTATGGGGCAAAATAAAAAAGGGAAAAGTATCCATCAAAGATGTTCGCAAAAGCAAAAGTAGAATTTTCAAGCGACATACAAAGTGTATCAAGTAGTTGGTCCTAATTTCATATACACTTCTGTATCCACCCATCATGGCTCATCTTCCCAAGTTTGGAGAGTCAAAGATTCCAAGCTATCAACCAATCCATCTTTTACCCCTAAACACACTCCATCCACGCCTCCACACATGATATCCAATTTTCAAATTGACCATGTATTGTCAATGACCCTTCATCATAAGGATTCAAAGGGCACTCTATCGCGATGTGCACACAAAGACAAAGTTAACTCCGGTATCGATGAAGCAGATCAAAAATCCCAAAGCGGCATTCAAGTGCACGTATTTTAGCAAAGCAACTCCTTCAAGCAGGATATCGATGGAACATTATGACAGGGGCATCTACATTAGCAACACCTCATGATTCAGCATGAGCTTAAAATCTTTCAAAAAAATCAAAAAAGAAAAAAATCCAAAAAATCCAAAAAAATCAGAAAAAGGATTGAAAATAGTAAAGATAAAAATCATCCTCTAGTGAAAACCACTATGGTGGTGCTTTGGGCAAGACCATGACGAAAACCTGGTAAACAGGCGTCATGAGTAGAATCAAGCATCTACGTGCACCAGTTCAGATGAAAGCATCTCATCCCATCCGTAATAAATCGAGTATTCCATCCATCTTATCCATAATAAATCCATCCATCCATGAACCATTTATCCAATCCATTCGCATATATCTGCATCCATCATCCAAGTTATCTTGATCTTGATGAAATTTTGGGGCACACTTTATGCTTGCTTATGGTAAACATCTTGACATGGTTCGTTTTCATTGATCTTATGCTATCCAACATTATCCAAGCCATGAAATAATTATCCAAATTAGCATTCGTTATCCAAATACCTTATCTTATCAAAAAATAATCCATATCCATCTATCCATACACCTACTTGAGCATCCATCCATAACATTCCATACATTGCTAGACATTGGAGTCAGATATTTACATCTTGCTTCGAGAATAAATCTTGATATATATCTTCCAACTTATGTGGTGATCCAAACATTAGCAAATGAGAAATCAAATTGGTCAAAGCACTTGTGAGCAAAAAAAAATCCAAATCATTAGCCCATGGCATATTTTGACAAGATGACATTCCTTATCAATCTTCATCATTCATCGAACATCAATCCAAATAATCACTATCAGTCGCATCTAATGCATGCTTCAACATCACATCAAATAATCCAAACATATTTTGTTTGAAATCAAGCTTCATCAATCATGATCAATCAAATCCAATCAAGAAATCATCAGGATATTCTTGTGTTGCTTAACACTATCCTTGCATTGTTGTGCATCCTCAACAATGTTATCATCATCAATCTTGATCAATCAATCATTGCATTGTTGTGCATCCTCAACAATGTTATCATTATCATCAATCCATCGACCCGATTGATCGACCTTAGCTTGGTTTTCAACCAAATCCCAAACAGAGAACTGATATCAGCACACATGTCCATATCCAAATTGTCAAAATCATGCGAAAGTCCAAAAACATCAGAAATATCAGAAAATCCAAAAACATCCAAAACATATCAAAATCCAAAAACAGGTCAAAAAGTCATTCAAAAAACCAAAAATAAGGTCGTCTTGTTGAACTATGTCATCTCTGAGCTTGAACGTAGGCAAGGTTGATCTTTGATCATCCCCCAAGACATTTAGGTCAGTCCTATAGGAGTCTGTCATAATAAACTGATATCGCATCATGTATATCTTCATATGTAAATTGGTCAAGTCGTCAGTCAAACTACGTGGTCTCTGCATGTATAACGTAGGAAAGGCTAATCTGTCGATCAGCCCCCGACACCCCTAGGATAGGTCTTTAGGTTAGTCTCTTGGTCAAAATCTCAGAAAATACCAAAACATTAGAAAATCGAAAACCAAAACATTTGTAAAACCTCGAAAAATACCAAAAACAACCTCAAAACATTGCAAAACATTGCAAAACATCCAAATATTTGAAAAAATCCATCCGCCTCATCTCGCTTGCACCCGTAATAAACATAATAAACTGATCGTCATCCTCAACCTTTGGTTCGAAATAGTTAGAAACAAGTCTAGCAGGTTAAAAGTAAAACTCAAAAGTGTCAAGTCTCAAGTCTCAGTTAGTACGTAAACAAGTTGGTCAAGACTTTGTGTCGATAGTCCATCATCCAAACAGTCCCATATCAATCATCTGATAACATCATGTCCTAGGATGAATCCTTCCTACAAGGGGCATTATTTATCAGAAAGAACATTTTGGATAAACGAAATGACGTGCCGTCATCCACTAACATGTCCTAGGATGTATCCTTCCTACAATGGGCATTATCTTTTGGCAATAAGTTTCGGTTCTTATCCTTAAAAACACATTCCCTTTTGGTTAGTGGTATTGAAGAACATCAACTTGTTTGTGTGCTTTATCTTTATCTTTTGACTTATCTTATTGTGCTCAATCCAAGGACCTCTCGATGATATCTGAACAAAGGATTTAGAGAGATAGGAATGGGGCAATGTCATTATTATTTTGTCTGCTGTGCTTGTTGGACGTTCTTGTAAAATAACTTGGCAAATAATTTCTTTGTTAGATATGCATAGAGTATGTTTTGGATGGCTTGTTAACTATTGCATTGATTGGTTATACCTCTCCATGTTTTGGTTCAAGATGTTTGAAATTTCTAAAGCGCACCCTAGCAAGGTTTCCATATGTCAGGTGTGAACAAGAATAATCCTATCTATTTGTCAAGTCAAAATCCATCACACTAAGTACAATGCCATCCTGGTCCTTTATACCTTGATGCATCATGCTTAGGCGTGTTATCAAACATAAAGTAAGTGACCCTTTTAAAATCCCAATCCTTGATAAGCAAATCATTCATTTCTCATCATCATTTCGCATCATCATCTCTCATAATGTTAGCTTGTTGGACCCTCTTGTCATCATCTAATGTCTTCCGCGCTAACATCACAGCATGAATAGTTAATCATCATCACCAATATATCCATCATGCATCCATTATGCATTCATCTTGCATCCATAAATCATAAGTATTCTGCATATCATCTCACATGCATATCATCATCATAATATAGACCTGTTAGTCTAAGCATCTCATAAATCATCCATTACATATCACAACATATCACATCACCCATCTCATCCATCTCACATCATATAATCATTTAAGTTGTTTAGGATAATATAGATTTGTTATTCTAAGCATCTTAAAATCATCTCATTTGCATCATTGTCCATAACTACCCATTTTGAACCTCTTTATCATGAGATCGACCCTCAAATCGAATCTTTTCACTCGATCTCTCGAGGGGGCAATGTACTAGTGTACTTTCTGCTAGGGCATCCGAAAAATCAGAAATTTTTTGAATTTTGATCGCGGCAAGTTATTATTTGAACCAACAAAACAAGTACATTGCTTCAAAGAAGGGCAAAATATAGACATGCAGAATTAACATTCTGCATTTGATTAGGTTCATTCATTAACTAAACTAGATTTCACATTAGGTCCATTCATCAATTAATCAGGTTCACCTTCATTCATTCAGCAGGTAATTTCATTAATCTCCATCTCCTAAAGTCATCCGCTTAAATCAAATAAATCAAACATCCATCATAATGCATATTCCATCCTTCTTGGTTTAAATAAATCAAATATCTAAGTCAAAGAGGTAAAACTCATCCTAATCATCATCTATTTAATCTAACCCCGATTAAATACTAATCTCACCCACTTGCATTCTCTAGATATCTCAACTTGCACAAATAAATCAATTTTATTGATTTATTAAAAAACCCTCATTTTCCCTCAACATGACAAGTTGATTTGTCCCTCCAACATTGCTTTTATTGTTGTTTTTCTTGTCCCCCTCTCAAAATTTATTGCCAAATTTGAATTCAAATTCTCCCTGTTATGGGAACTCTTCCCAAATCTTGCACAACCATTGGCCTATCACCACTTGACAAGTGTCCTCTTCTCATTGGAGGATCTTTAGTCCCACATTCACTATCTTGGCCAATCTCTCATCAAGAAAATCTATAAAAGAAGGCTTAATCCTCATTCATTGGATCCACAACTTTTTATGCAAGGTTACTCTCTTGAGTTGAGAACTCATCTTTCTCATCATCTCCATTGCATTTACATCATCTTAAGCTTTTATCAAGGATTGGGAAAGGGTCACTAGCACATGTGACACCAATCCACTATGAGATGAAGTTGATTCATGTTGTTTGTATGCTTATTTGGTTTTTCTTGTTGTTTTAATATCTTACTTAGCATATCTAACATGTTTCATTGTCTCATAGGGACGTTGAGGATTATTTTGGTTTTAAAATACTAACCCTATGCAGATTTTGACATCCACAGCTGCTATCCTTTTTTTTCCTGTAAATGGGCCACTTTTTTGTAGGCTAGTATGTTGTCCTTGTTTCAAATGGTCTGGCACCTTGTTCTTGTACACCCAGACTCAACTCTAAGTTTAATTTTTTGGTTCTCAAAGTTCCCATAATCTCTGTGAAGTTCTCTATCAGAAAATAAATTTTCTTATGGTGGGGAATGAACTCCAATAGTGGATCATATTTCAGATCCATGTTGTGCACAATATCTAATAGCTTATCATAAGCTATCCATTTCTCCTTGTTCAACTCCTGCTTATTTAGGTCGAACTCATTTCTGATTAGCTCCTTAGGAAAGTTGAACTCATGCAAAAACTTGCCAGCCTTTATTCTTTGTCTAAAAAGGGTAAAGAAACCCTCAGGATCATGCTACTGCTTTAGACCATATCTTAAATGATAATCCTCAAAGAATTTCTCAAAGTGCACCCAGGCTCCTTTTGAAAAGGCAAAATCAGATACCACTATATAATCAGGGAAAAATGTTCCCTTACCCCTCCCTGTGAGGTTTTCCTCATGGATGCAACCTATCTACCACATAACTTCTGCAAATGCCACTGTTGGTGGCACATTGTATGGCAGCATATGAGGGGCTAAACCATATACCCTCAAAACAGTGTTGATTGGGTATGGGATAATGTCACCCCAATTATGGTTGACTTTTAATTCTGGCTTCCTCCCCTTTGGCCTGAGGAAATCATGTAATTCCTCAAGAATCCTAGGTTCATTCACCATCAATCTAGCCCTCAATCTGGAAGTAAAACAATTATCAAATTGCACATAACTAGTGCTTTCCTTATTACAAGATAAATCTGCAACCCATATTTGTATTGGCAATCTTTCTCCATCAACTGATTGCCTTAATTTCATCTTCTTATAGAAGAAGTCAACATTCTTGAATAAAAGCATATGCATCAACATAGAATACCAAAATAATTGAGTGTTGGTATCATTTTTTTACAGCTTTGATAGCCCCTCATGTATCCTCTCAACCAAGAAAGAAGCAAAGTTATATGTGACAGAGAAGTTAGGGTGTTGTATTTGCACCCCCATGAACATGTATGCAATGGGCATCATTGCACCAGGACTGAAACCCAAAATCTGACAAAATGAATAAAAAGTGGCTAGGAAATGATTTACAAAACAATTTAATCTGAAAGGTTCTTGGTCATTGGGGCTGATATGAAATCTTGAACCTCCTGCCCTAGCCAGATGAGGTGGAAGCAATTTAGCTCTAAAAAGAGACTTCAACTTTGCATATTCCTGCTTCATTTCCTTAGGGTTGATAGGCACCAAGTCCTCACTTAGTTCACTCAAGTCAAAAATCTATTGAATATCATCTTTTTTAATGCTTAACAAAACCTTTCCATCATTATCCCTAATTACCTGTGTGACAAGGTCATATCTTGTAGCTACTGCCCTAAGCAAGTCTACATCAGGGAAAACATTTGGTACCACCAACTTCCCCATATCATACATCCATCCATTTGAAAAAGGGTGAGGAAAATTCCTCTGTCCATACCACAATCTGAACATTTCCAAACCTGTGAGAGGAACCCTAGCATCGGCTATGTTGGAACAATTGTCTACTAACCCCTCCCTAAGGATTTTCCCTCGCATTAGAACCAATCCCTTCTTTCTAACATCCGTTGACAAGGGAAATTGATCCAGGAAATCATCATACATGTTTCTTTTTAAATAGTCAATCTGGCCAAAATGTTGCTTCAGTGGTGCCATCTTGGACAAACTAGGGCTTCTTATAACTTCACACTTCAAATAGCTAGGACTAACCAGAGATATGAAATTATAGAACAAAATATTGCAATTCCTCACAATTTAAATAAACTATAGCCCTGAAACATTTATTTACAAGCCCTATGATAAGTACAACAAATATTTTCCTTAATTCAAGCACAGAGTGACTGGGAAACACAAAAATTAACTCATGACTCTTATTGCAAAAATCCCAAATTCCAGCTATCAAGGTTCACAACCTTGCTCTCGGCTCTGAAATTGCTTCGCAAAATACTTGAATACTTTGTGACATAAAGCAGGAGAATTGATTTTTTTTCAATCAAATTGTGCCAGTAAATGTCTCATCCACCATTAAAGCTCACTTGTGCACTACACGAATGGCTCCATCCATATTTGATGCAGATTTAAATTTGAGTCGTCAATCCTTCAACATAGTCATTGGCCCTATCATTAAACCTTGAGTAGCTTTTCCATTAAGATTATAACACATCCATCGATTTAAATCATGTGCATCTTAATATCACTTTAGTAACTTTCCTTTTAGTGTTTTTAAGGCCGGATTAATGTTCCACGGTATTTCCTTTATTCTTTCGGCTTCATCAGATGAGGCACGTGGTGACCACCTATGATATCACGATCAACCAAAGCATTGTGGTGGCCATCGTAGGATGGCAAGGAATGGCTGAGATCAAATGGTAGTTGATCAACAGTCACACAATTTCATTCCCCAGATGGACACGTGGCACTCGCCCGTGATATTGCAATCGGTAAAAATCCTGCAGCTTCCGACCACGCGATGGTGGGCAACCGTTGATATCGAAAGGAAATTTGATCAACGGTAGCACGAATTCGATCCCTTCTACAAAATAAAACATTCATTAAAAAGGATGAGGGGACATCACTAGGCCAATGGTAAACAATGAAATAAGTTGTTTTTTAAAAGATGAAACATAGGGCCAACCGAGACTTAGGAAATAAAACCCTGCAGAGGAAATAAAGTATTAAAATCAAAGGGACTCAGCCTAGACAAACTGATAAGACATAAGTTGTTTTAAAACCCCGTCAAAAGTAATATAGCGAAATAGAACCTAGCCAAAGCATGAAATAAACATTAGGGTTTTACATGAAGACAAAGCTAAAACCCCAACTGATAGGGAGGGGGGTTGGAGGAATCAATCACTGATTCCTACTCTAAGCCTTGTCTATAAGACCTCCTTGGTGTTTTGTTTCACCACCTTAACCTATAGGATCTTGTTCATGACTAGGTACCCCTGGTTCTCCTGGACAACCCCACTACCTTCACAATTCCATCTACCAAGTCAACCTTGGTGCAATGCTTCAACTCTTCCTTAGCCCTTAATCTACCCTAAAGGCTAATCTATCCTCAACACTCCATTAGTTCTTGCAGGGGTGTAGAGATGTCTTCAATGGCTTCAAACCAACCTCCTAGGGTTCTTGAAGGTTCACCAAATCTCCACCTTTCCATCGCTCTCACCAAACCCTCATCTAGGGTTAAGAAGGCTACTAGCCCATGAGCCCCAATTAAGTCTCCATCACCAAAACAACTGGTTATTACTCAAATATTTCAAAAGAACACCCCAATCTTTCTTCAAGGTTCTTGGCTCATATGAACACCTCTCAAATATTTTTGAGGTCTTATGCCTTAACTATCTGTACAATGCTTAAACTTAAAAATGGACATTTCCTAGGGTTTTAAGCCATTTTCTAGCTACTTCCAAACTGTCAAATTGTTCTCACATCAATTGAACTGATGGAGCTTTCTTTTTCATGTGAAAACTAGGTAAGACACCTACCTACCACCTCCAAAAGGAAATTTACAAAGAACTTGACACCCCTACAAGTTATGTGCTCTGCACTTCTTGTCTTCCCTAGCCAGACTCTTCCTGGCTCGCCTAGGGCAAGACTTTACCAGTAGGTTCTATTTTCACACAAACCCTAAATCCTACCATATTTACACACATGGGGTCTAGTCACTATTCCCAAAGGTCCGTACAATTTGTACAGTGGGAAAGTGAACTAAATCTCCATTTGCTCAAGATTGCCTGGTTCAGACCAGAAACAGTGTGGAATTCAAAATAATTACAAACGGTGCTTGAAAATGAATAAAGCAACTATTTAATGACACAAAAAGCTTGTATAAACACCACTCTACACCCTACATAGGTCTTGGTGCTATGATCAATCCATTAAAGAAACTCCCCAATACAAAAATTAGAAAATCTCCACTAAACATAGTTAACTCTTCTTAAATTCAAAACTTCAACAAATTCCAATGCTTCCAACCCTGCTCTCAGGTCGAGGAAACCCCTATATAGGGTCTCAAAATAGTTAAGCTCGACCTTAACCACTCCTTGGCCGCTTGTATGCTAATCCTAGTAAGGCAAAGTTGCAAAATGGAACATTTTGCAACTTCTTGCTAATTTCCTAGAAACTGAGTAAAAGGATTCCAAAACTCATGAAACCTTCCAAACATCAATCTAAAGATCAAATTTTTTCATAAACTATCTCATCTATCCAATGGTCAACATGACCTTCATGGTAACATACTAAAGATAAGAATTCAAAAACTAGTTTGCCTAATTTCCTAGTGTTTCCTAGTGTTCCTTAGGTGCTCATGCACCATTCTCCCCTTCTTTGCACAAACACCAAGGAATGTGAGGAGAGATCAGTGTCAGATCAATGCCCTACTTCTTAAACTGAGCTTCATCCACCCATGTAGCCTCAGATTCATGTTTGTTCTTCCATTTGATAAGATGCTCCATGTACACCTTATGCCTTGTGGATTTCTTCACTCTTGACTCCAAGATCCTCTCTGCTTGTAGCTTGTCTAGAGTAGGTAAGGTTATGTTGCTTACATCCTTGAAGATATATTTATTGTTCCAATCCAAGTCATTGACTGATCCCTTATATCTGATCAGATCATCTACATTGAACACTAGGGAAATCCCTAAATCTGCAGGTAACTCCACCTTGTATGCATTTTTCCCATACTTGGCTAACACCTTGAATGGTCCCACTCTTTTCATCTACAATTTGGTTGATGTACCCTTCTGCAACCTGGATTTGTTGAGGTGGACCATGAAATAGTCTCCTATTGCAAATTACAAATCTTTTCTTGACAAATCTACCTTATCCTTGAACTTTTGTGTAGCCTCGGTGACTGTCTTCTTTACCTGCTCCTGAATCTCCTTCATGGTTTGAGTGAAGTCCTATGCATGTCCACTCCTATGCTCCATAGCTCCTAGATCTCTGAGCTCACATATTCCTCTTGGGTGCATCCCATACACTATTTCAAAAGGACTCTTCCCTATGGTCTGGTTCACACTGTCATTGTATGCATACTCAGCCTGTGAGATAACCATGTTCCATGTCTATCCATACTCTTTGGTTAGGCATCTTAGAAGGTTACCTAACACCCTATTAACCACCTCTATTTTCCCATCAGTCTGAGGATGGTAAGTTGATCCAAAAGACAAGTTGGTACCTAATCTACTCCATAGAGTCTTCCAAAAATGACTCATGAACTTCACATCCCTATCTGATACAATGCTCAATGGCAATCCATGGATCCTTATAATTTCCTTGAAGAAAAGGTGAGCAATGTAGCTAGCATCATGTGTGGTCTTGCAAGGGATAAATTTACTTATCTTGCTGAATCTATCTACCACCACATAGACACTATCAAACCCTGTCTTAGTCTTAGGGAGTCCTACAAAAAAATCCATTCTAACACACTCCCATGGTCTATTAGGAATGGGTAGAGGTTGATACAAACCTGCATTTCTAGCTCCCCCTTTGGCCTTCATACAAACTACACACTGCTTCACATACCTCCTGACATCCCTTGGTAACTTGGGCCAATAGTAAAACCTTTGCACTAGCTCCATTGTCTTGTTGATACCAAAATGACCACTAAGACTACCATTGTGTTTCTCTTGGATAAGGTTCTCTCTCATTGATCCTCTTGGAACACATAACTGATTTCCCTTGAATAAAAATCCACTTTGCAATGTATACTCTGAGTATTGGCTATGAAAATGATTCTCAAAGTCAAAACATACCTTGTAGGCCTCCGAGAAGTCTTCATCTTCACCATAGAGATCCTTGAAACTCTCTATCCCAATGCTCTTTAACTATATCTCCTGCACTGTCAGCAATCTCATGCTTAGTGCATCTTCCACCTTGTTCAACTGTCCCTTCTTGTGCTTGATGGTGAAAGTGAAAGCTTGAAGATACTCCATCCACTTCAAATGCCTATTACTCAACTTCTCTTGAGTGTTCATATAGCTAAGTTCCTGATTGTTAGTAAAGACTACAAACTCTTTAGGTAGGAGATAATGCCTCCACTTCCTAAGTGACTGCACTAAAGCATATAGTTCTAGGTCATAGGTAGAATACTTGTCTTAGCTTCATTGAGATTTTCACTAAAAAATGTTATAGGCCTGCCTTCTTGGCTTAGCACTCCTTCTACTGCAACTCCACTAGCATCACATTCCACAGTAAACAACTTATCAAAACTAGGTAACAAAAGTATAGGTTGAGTTGCCACTTCTTTTTTTAGTTTCTCAAAACCTTTCTTAGCTTCTTGAGTCCACTTAAACTTAGTTTTCAAACCACCTTTGATTGTGTCTAGGACTAGTGCACATATGCCACTAAAGTTCCTTATGAATTTTCTATAAAATTGGGCTAATCCATGAAAAGTTCTTACCTTTGTCCCTGTGGTTGGTGTAGGCCAGTTTAGGATAGCTTCCACCTTGCTTGGATCCATCTAAAATGATCCTTGGGATACTACAAACCCCAAATACACAAGCTCCTATTTGAAGAACTCACATTTCTCTAGGTTGATGGCTAATGTTTCCTCTTGCAATCTTTTAAGTACCATCTCCACTTGTTTTAGATGTTCTTCTGTTGTCTTGCTAAAGATGAGTATATCATCAAGATATACCACCACAAATATCCCTATAAATTCTTTGAGCATGTCATTCATGAGCCTAATGAATGTGCTAGGGGCATTAGAGAGGCCAAATGGCATAACTCTCCACTCATACAACCCATCATTTGTCTTAAAAGCTATCTTCCACTCATCTCCATCCTTGATTCTGATCTGATGGTATCCGCTCTTAAGATCCAACTTGGTAAAGTACTGACCTCCTCCAAGACAATCCATCAAGTCCTCAATTTTAGGAATAGGGAACCTATACCTGATTGTGATTCTATTTATTGCTCTAGAATCAGTGCATAACCTCCACTTACCACCTTTCTTGGTTGCTAAGACCACTGGTACTGCACATGGGTTGATGCTCTTCCTAATCAAGCCTTGATCTAACAACTTCTGCAGTTGTCTTGCTACCTCTAGATTCTGATCTGGTGTAAGCTTGTAAGCTGCTTTGTTTGGCAATGAAGCCCCTAGTATGAAGTCAATCTGATGACTAATGGCTCTCTTTGGAGGTAAATTTGTAGGTGTACCATCACTCACTATTTCCTTATACTTCTCAAGCAACTTCTAGACTACTCTGAGTATGACTGTTTTCTTAGTCTTGTCCTCTTCCTTGGGTTTCACAATGACTACATATCCTTCACCTCATTTATGTAGGTTGTTAATGAACTCTTTGCCATTGCTTAATAAGACACTAGGGGTTTTTGACTATCCTTCTTCATCTGACAGTGACTGCAACTTGAATGTCTTTCCATCCTTCTTGAATGAGATAGTATTGGATTTTCTATCATAGATGGCACCTCTGTCATACTACCATGGTCTGCCCAATAGAATATGGAATGAATCCATGGGTAGTACATCACAAATTAACTTGTCCTTGTATCCTCCAATGGAGAACTCCACCGTGGTTTGCTCATTTACAGGAACACTCTACCCTTTGTTCAACCATGTCACCTTGTAAGGATTAGTGTGGGGTACCTTTTCCAACTTCAATTTCATCACTGCCTCCTCTAAGATTATGTTGTTAGTAGACCCTGAGTCCACTATCACCTTGCATACTTTCCCAAGTATTTTGCATCTCACTTTAAATAAGGCTCTTCTTTGCCTTGGCTCTTCCTTGACTGGTTGTCTGATCAAAACTCTACTAAACATCAGATTCTCCCCCACTTCTGATTCAATGTGACTCACCTCTGGTGATTTGACACTCATAGTGTCTTCTTGAGCATATGCCACTCTCTTCTCAGTATTTGATGAAGATGCTTTCTCTGAGCACCTATAAGATGGATGTCCTACTTGTCCACAATGGTAACACTTCATATTAGCAAAGTAAGAATTGCTCTTGCCTACTCCTCTTCCTCTAATTGAACCTCCTTGAGGTCCTCTACCTCTTCCATAGCCTCCTCTAGAAGTTGTTTCAACTCCATGCTCTGTGAGTTTAGACTCTCCTTGATTTCTTTGTTCAGTCCCTCTACCTTAGTATCCACCTCTATGTCCTCTTTGATCTCTGCCTTTTCCTCTGCCCTTAGAAGCTTGTTCCTATTTCCTCTTGCTTCTTTCCTCAATCTTAATAGCTAATTGGTAACATTGGTGTACTGTCTTAGGATTTAGAAGAGTTATCTCCTCTTGGATGTTCCACTTCAAGCCGTTAAGATACCTTGCCACCTTGAGACTTTCATTGTCTAAAACATTAGACCTCATACAATGTTTTTGGAACTCCTCAGTATACGAGTTCACATTTTGGTCTCTTTGCCTCAAACTCTATCTTTTCTTGTGCAACTGAATTTCATAATCATTTGGCATGTATGCTTCCCTCACTTTCGCAACCATACCTTTCCAAGTAGAGATAGGCTTCTTTCCTTCCTTTTCCCTCTCTGTCTGAATGAACTTCCATCATGTCAAGGTATAACCTCTTAACCTTGATTTTGCCACCTTTACCTTGTGTTCTTTTGTGACTCCATCACATTCAAAATGGTTTTCCATTCCCTCTATCCAATCCATGACTAGTTCAGCTTCCATTTTTCCACTAAACAGTGGTATGCCTTCAATGCCTTCAAGAAAGGCTCTTCTTGCAAAACAGGGTCAAGTTCAGGGATCTTGTCTTCCTCTACAACCTCTTCTTTCTTTGGTTCCCTTCCTTCCAACTGCACATTACTCAATGCTTGCTCAAGTTGGGCTATTCTATCCCTCAATAGCCTATTGTCTTCCTCCTGTCCTTTGACCATCTTGGCCAACTCTGCATTTTTCACCATGATGGTAGAATCACTAGACTCAACCTCTGACATATATTATTCTATCCCAAATCTTTTTCTTGCTCTAATACTAATTTGATAGGGAGGGGGGTTGGAGGAATCAATCATTGATTCCTGCTCTAGGCCTTGCCTGTAAGACCTCCTTGGTATTTTTTTTCACCACCTTAACCTATAGGATCCTACTCATGACTAGGTACCCCTGGTTCTCCTGGCCAACCCCACTACCTTCACAATTACATCTACCAAGTCAACCTTGGTGCAATGCTTCAACTCTTCCTTAGCCCTTAATCTACCCTAAAGGCTAATCTATCCTCAACACTCCATTAGTTCTTGCATGGGTGTAGAGATGTCTTCAATGGCTTCAAACCAATCTCCTATGGTTCTTGAAGGTTCACCAAATCTCCACCTTTCCATCTCTCTCACCAAACCCTCATCTAGGGTTAAGAAGGCTACTAGCCCATGAGCCCCAATTAGGTCTCCATCACCAAAACAACTAGTTATTACTCAAAAATTTCAAAAGAACACCCCAATCTTTCTTCAAGGTTATTGGCTCATATGAACACCTCTCAAAGATTTTTGAGGTCTTAAGCCTTAACTGTCCGTACAATGCTTAAACTTAAAAATGGACATTTCCTAGGGTTTTAAACCATTTTCTGGCTACTTCCAAACTATCAAATTGTTCTCACATCAATTGAATTGATGGAGCTTTCTTCTTCATGTGGAAACTAGGTAAGACACCTGCCTACAACCTCCCAAAGAAAATTTACAAAGAACTTGACACCCCTGCAAGTTATGTGCTCTGCACTTCTTGTCTTCCCTAGCTGAACTCTTCCTGGCTCGCCTAGGGTAAGACTTTACCAGCAGATCCTATATTCACACAAACCCTAAATCCTACCATATTTACACACATGGAGTCTAGTCACTATTCCCAATGGGCCGTACAATTTTTATGGTGGGAAAGTGAACTAAATCTCCATTTTCTCAAGACTACCTGGTTCAGACCAGCAACAATGTGGAATTCAAAGTAATTACAAACAGTGCTTGAAAATGAATAAAGCAACTATCTAATGACACACAAAGCTTGTATAAACACCACTCTACATCCTACATAGGTCTTGGTGCTATGATAAATCCATTAAAGCAACTCCACAATACAAAAATCAGAAAATCTCCACTAAACACAATTAACTCTTCTTGAATTCAAAACTTCAACAAATTCCAGTGCTTCCAAGCTTGCTCTTAGGTCGAGGAAACCCCTATATAGGGTCTCAAAATAGTTAAGCTCGGCCTTAACCACTCCTTGGCCGCTTGTATGCTAATCCTAGTAAGGAAAAGTTGCAAAATGGAACATTTTGCAACTTCTTGCTAATTTCCTAGAAACTAAGGAAAAGGATTCCAAAACTCATGAAACCTTCCAAACATCAATCTAAAGATCAAAATTTGTCCTAAACTATCTCATCTATCCAATGGTCAAGATGACCTTCATGGTAACATACTAAAGATAAGAATTCAAAAACTAGGTTGCCTAATTACCTAGTGTTTCCTAGTGTTCCTTAGGTGCTCCTGCACCACCAACCCTTAGAAAACTCGCACATCATGAAAGACTAGAGACACAATGCAAGGCATTAGTGAAAATAAAGGAGAAAAATACTGAAGTTCCATTAGTGGCTCCAATTGCAGATGTTCATTCCACTGGAATGAAGTGAGAATCCAGAATCTCAGGTAGAGTAGACCAAGATGCAGAGACGACCAAAAGGGGACTATTCGGAAAAAACAACCCCAACTATGTACAAAATATATACAAAATATACAAACCTAAACTACTATTCATGGAAAAGAATACTTCAAGTGAAGTATAACTTCAAGAACTATCCATGAACTAGCAGTTCCAAAAGATCTCCTGTCATATCTTGGAGGAAGTACGAATCATCACCCCACTTACCATTTATAAAAAATGGACCCAACCAGATTGCATCAAATTTTCCATGTTTCCCTTTATCTTCTAGTTTGGCATTCCACATTAAAACCAAATCTCCATCTTTGAAACTCCTTGCAGTTGCCCTCTTGTCATATAGATTCTTTACTTGCAACTACAACTTTGTATTTCTCTTTTGGGCTTCCCTCCTGGTTTCATCTAATTCTATAAGAGCTTCCACTCTCAATTGCATCTCATCATGAATTTCATTATCATACATCTGGAAAAACTTATACATTTCCATTAAGTTATTTTGGGGAAACCTGGAATTTATCCCATAAACCAAGTCAAATGGGGCACAACCTATTGCCTTCTTCATAGTTACCCTATCTTCCCAGACTACTAATCTCAGCTTAGAATCCCAAGCCCTTTTATTCTGATCTAGGATTCTTTTAATAATCTTCATCAAGCTTTTATTGCTTGACTCTGCTTGTCCATTACAATGTGGGTGGTATGGTGATGAATAAGAAATTTGGATTCCATGCTTCTCACAAAACTATATGTATTCCTCAGATCTAAAACACATTGCATTATCTGACACAATCCTTTCTAGACATCCAAATCTAGTCAATATGTTCCTCATCAGATCCATTAATGTGTTTACAACCTCTACACCAATATCATAAACAACATTAACAATAATAGGTAATCTCATTTAATACCTCAACATAATAGAATAATATTGAATAGAATTGGCTATTCATCGACATTATCAGCTATTTGGAGCATGAGATAACTACAACATAATCCCAAGATAAAATAGGTCATTGATTTATAATTTTTAGCAAGCTCTAGGTAAAGATGAACAAATATTGAATCATACAACTTAGATCAGTGCCATGTATCCATTGTGGGAGTCAAATTCATAAGTATTCAAGGGTTTATGATAGATTTAACACATAACATATACGATCCCTGATAACATTGCATTGCAATCTCATCAATATGTATTCTAACCCAATACTACTTATCAAATCCTTATACAAAACATATCTTCCTATAATCCCATTTAAGCATTTTAATTAATTGCCCTTGTCAACAAATGATAGGAAGAAGGGATTGGTTTTGATACGAGGAAACACCCTAGGGGAGGGATTAGTGTATAATTGTTCCAACATAGCCTAATGGAACACTGGATCTTTGCTCATGCTTGGGAAACCTTTCACCAAAAGATGCCTTGAATGCACCTTACCCAAAGTATGCTTTAGGACCTCCATGCATACAAACACAAGGATTGTCATTTATCATCTTGCAGCAGTGGTACCTAAGATGATGGTACTACCCCTCCCTTGGACATTTCTCTCTTCTTACAATTGGATACATCAGTCCTCCTTTAGATTTTGTCAAAAAGATATGAAATTATTTCTAAGCAATGCCTTATTGGGTCAATGAGATCACCAAAATTCTAGGACTTGTCAAATGAAGGTATATTATTGACACCTATCCCTTTCCTATTCACTTGTTAGGACTTAGTAATGACTATCCAAAGAGAAAATGAGATAGTGGCAACAACCATTTATATTATTTCTCACTGCAATCCATTTCATGGCTATAGTCATGTTGTCACCCAGTGTAGATTTATTTTTTCAAATTCATAGATAACATGAAGACAAACCTATAGCCATTAATGGTACTACTCTTATTCATGACTATGCTCTGTTCCCTTGAAGCACCATGATTTATGATGGTTTTTATGCTGAATATCTTCATTAAAACACCCTTGTGCAAGTATATGCCTTCACTATTATAGCCTATTGCTGGAATGGATGATCAATGGTATGAAAAGGTAAAAATACAACTATGCTTTGCTTCCTTCACTACTTGTTGCTGATTGTTGATTGTTGTTCATATGCACTTGTACCATTGTAATGCTTGATGTCCTACATGAACCTGCATGGCTGTCTTGTAGCATAACCTCATAGTTGTTGTTCATATACACTTGTACTATGGGATTGGCTTCCAAAATGAGACCTCTCCTGAATCATAACTGCTTAATTATCATTTGTAACTTTTTGTTTCTTGTATGCAATCATGATCCATGTTGGATCAATCATGATGACCAAAACCACTACATGAAAGGTTATGAGCATAGAAATTATATCTTCGATCACATGATATGAGGGTTCCATTGCTATCATAAACCTCTTGTAATGACATGTTTTCAATAGGCATATTATCTGTGTCAACTAGAGGGGCTTGACAACAACTTGAAATGCTTCCTAATTGTTTAAACAATGCATAATTGAACTTGATTCATCTATGAAGTCACTTCCTTTATAAATAGATCATGGATCTTCTTAAGAAGATTGAAGGACATATCAACACAGTATGTTGCATCTTTTGAATCTATCCTTTCGTATCTTGTCTTATGTTCCTTTCCTATCTTGTGCCTGTTACTAGTCCTTTTTAGGGTATTGTTAGGGAAAAGCCTAAGGTTGGGGTTTTGTGCTACTTGAATCCCTCTATCTCTCTCCCTCACCCATAGCCTAAATCTAAACCCTTGGCCTTAAACTCCAGAGCCCTTAAAACCTCTACCCTCTACCCTCTCTCTCTGGCTCTCTAGTCTCTCCTCTACCCCCTCTCTCCTCTCTTGGGTCTTTTATCTATCTCTCCTCGCTCCCTCTGTGTCTCCCTTAGGCCCTAAACTCCTAGGCCCTTAACCATAAACCTTAAACCCATAACCCATAAACCCTCACCGTTATCTCTCTCCCACTCCCTCCCTCTTTCCTCTCTCTCAGAGTCTCACCCTCCTGCCCCTCTCCTCTCTCACTCTTATCTCCTCCTCTACCCTTAACCCTCTACCTTCTACCTCACCCCTTAACCCTCTGCTCTCTATCTCTCTCCCTCCCTCCCTCTCTCTCTCATTGAATCCCTCTATCTCTCTCCCCTCTACCCATAACCCTAAACCCTTAACCCCTTAGAGCCCTTGATCCTCTGCCCTCTACCTCTCTCTCTCTCTCTCAAGTCTCTCCCTTCTACCCCCTCTCCCTCTCTTAGGTCTTTATCTATCTCTCACTCACTCCCTCTATGTGTCTCCCTTAAACACTAAACCCTAAACCCTTAACGGTAAACCTTAAACCCTTAACCCTTAAACTCTAAACCCTTAAACCCTCTACCCTATATGTTTAACCCTCCACTGGCCCATATCTCTCTCCCAATCCCTCCCTCTTTCACTCTTTCTCTCAAGTCTCACCCTCCTACCCCCTCTTCCTCTCTCAGGTCTCTCTCTCTCTCACTCTTATCTCCCTCCCCTCTACCCTTAACCCTCTAATCTCTATCTCTCTCCCACTCCCTTTGTCTCTCTCTCACTGAATCCCTCTATCTCTCTCCCCTCTACCCATAACCCTAAACCCTTAACCCTTAAAACCTCTACCCTCTACCCTCTCTCTCTCTCTCTCTCTCTCTCTCTCTCTCTCTCTCCTCCTACCCCTCTCCCTCTCTTGGGTCTTTATCTATCTCACTCCACTCTCCCTCTCCTGTGTATCTCCTCTGCCCTTACACCTAAAACCCTAAACCCTTAGCAGTAAGGGAATTAAATCCCTTAACCCTTAAACTCCTAAACCCTTAAACCCTCTACCTTCACATGTTTAACCTCTGCCCCATATCTCTCTCCCTCCCTCCCTCTTTTCCCTCTCTCTCAATTCTCACCTTCCTACCCCTCTCTCCCTCTGTAGGTCTCTATCTCTCTCACTCATCCTTATCTCCCTCCCCTCTACCCTTAACCCTTTACCTTCTACCCTCTGCTCTATCTCTCCCCCACTTCCTCCCTCTCTTTCTCCTTTGAATCCCTCTATCTCTCTCCCTCTACCCTTAACCTTAAACCCTCCTGCCCTCTACCCTCTACCCTCCTCTCTCTCTCAAGTCTCTCCATCCTGCCCCCTCTCCATCTCGGGGTCTCTCTCTCTGTCCTCCTCCTCTCTATCTCTCTCCTTCTACCCTTAACCCTAAACCTTAAAACCCTTAAGCATAAACTCTAAACCCATGGACCAGACCCTTAATATTATTAGGTGTGTGTCTAAAACATTATAAAGAAATTATAAATTTTAGGGGTTCTAATAAGATTGAATAAATGATGATGAATGGGAATCTAAGGCACTTTAATATTTTCAACTAAAAAGTTAGAGTTCAATTAGGATTAGTGTTCACTTAGGGTTAGGTTTAGGGTTTAATTAATGTTCAATTTGGGTTAGGATTGAGGATGAGGTTGGGGTTAATTAAGGTTATGAATTTAATAAGAGTTCAAATAGGGTCAAGGTTAAGGTTAGGGTTGGGGTTAAGGTTCAACTAGGATAATAATTAGTGTTAGGGTTAGGATTAGAGTTCAATTGTAGTTCAAAGTTAGGGTTATGGTACAATTAGGCCTATTGTTCAATAAATGTTCAATTTACTAGGGTTAATACTTAATTAAGGTTAGTTTTAAAGTTCAATTAGGGCTAATACTTAATTAAGGTTAGTTTAAAAGTTCAATTAGGGTTTCAGTTAGGGTTGAGATTATGAATCAAGTAGGTTTGGGTTAGGGTTTGATTAGAGTTAGGTTTAGGGTTTAGTTAGAGTTAGGGTTAGGGTTAGGGGTAGAATTCAATTATCCTTAGTGGTAAATTACAATTAGATTTAGTGTTCAATTAGGGTAAGGGTTAGAGTCCAAATAGGGTTAGGGTGTAACTACCTAGGGTTAGGATTAGAATAGAATAAAGTTTTGTGTTTACTTAGGATATCTATAATTTAGTATAATTTTAGAAAATGAAATGATTTGGACACAGAAAAAAAAAAGAAGTTGATTTAATATAAATCTTATTTCTTAATTTATTCTAAAATTCTAATTAATAATTGTTTAATTAATTTAAAATGAATATTTAATTTAATTTAATTTAATTGTATTAGATAATTAGTAAAACTAAATAGATAATAAATATTTTATGGATTTTAAAAATTAGAAGGTTTAGGATTATAATTCTATAACTAAAAGTAATTCTAATCTTGTCTTTCATGTTGTGCTGCAAATGCTACTAGCATATATATATTATTTATTAATATATACAAAATATGCCAAGAGATATCTTTGTTGAGGCACCTATTTTATAATAGTACAATAGACGCGTCAAAAGGATATCTCTCACCATATTTTATATATATTATTAATAAATAATATATATGCTAGTAAGTATTTAATAAATAAAATAAAATAAATATATCAATTTTTTACCATACTACTCGTTGCCAAGGATATCCACGTGGCGCCTGCCCATGATATCGCAATCAATAAAGAAATCACAACTTTTCATCACGTGATGGAGGGCAACTGTGGATCTCAACCATTAGCAATCATGTTTGTTCAACATAGTTGCCAGCCTTGTTATTAACCATCGAGCACCTTTCTATCGAGATTATAACATATCCATTGATTTAAAACATGTGCATCTTATAACTGCTTTAGTAACCTATGACATAATGTATTAAAGATGCATCAAAGTATTTATCATTCCTTCGGCTTCACAAGATGAGACATGTGGCACTCGCTCGTAATATCGCAAACAATAAAGACCTCAAGAATTTTGATCACGCTATGGCTGGCAACCGTGAATCTCAACCATCAACAATCCTATTCATTCAACACAGTCGCCAACCTTGTTATTAACCATCAAGAATCTTTCTACTGGGATTATAACATTTTCATTGATATAAAACATGTGCATCTTATAACTGCTTTAGTAACCCATGGCATAATGTATTAAAGACACATGAAAGTATTTATCATTCCTTCAGCTTCATCGGATGAGACACATGGCACTCGCCCATGATATCATGATCAACTGGTGGGTTCATCGTGGGATGACAGGGAATGACTGAGATCACATGATGATTGATCTACAGCCATGCGAACTTGTCCCTATGCAAAATTAAAAAAATTATTAGGGGAGAGGGTCCAGTAGTCATGCGGGGTGCAAAATAAAAAAAATTATTAGGGGAGAGGGCACACTCAATCGTAATAATAATACCCAGTCTTACCACATATTTATGCTATATATTGTAAGTAAACAGTCCAAATGTAAATAAAGAAAAAGCCAAATGTTGATAAAAAATGGACCCATACTTGAACACATGAGAACCTCTAAATGTTATATGAAAACATCATAAATAAATTCATGAAGAAGTCAAATAAGTATTTTTTTGTTTCAAATAAATTATCACAACTCTCCACTATAAGTATATCATTTAAAAAAATAAAATGCTCATTTAATAAAATAAGACACTCATTGAAACAAGTATTGTTATCATAGTGAAAAAATATTGTTCTTATGTGTACAACAATTGGGGTAGCAATGTACAAGCATTGGATAATTTTATATTAATAGTTTGTCCTATCACAAATATAAAAGGTGAGCACAATAAATAGCATGCATTTTCCCATTAAATGTGAAGGATTTTCAAAAAGTTTTAGTGTTAAACTATTTTTCCATTTTTGTTCAATATAAGTTGTATTTTAAATCATTATGTGTTGCTTTTATAACAACAAATAGATTTTTTGTGTTCAACTATTAGTCCATATGTGTTGAATATAAAAGGTAGAGATATCAAATATTTATGGTTATCAATAAGTATTT
>VDFB02271358.1:776674737-776710261 GCA_007258455.2 Sequoia sempervirens | reverse complement strand
CTCTTTATCTCCCTTTCTATTTGTATGTTTTTCATTATCTCCCTCTCTCTCTATATTTTCTTCCCTATATTTATCTTTGTCTCCTTAAGTGTGCAATGGGTACATTGAAGAGGTCTTAAAGGAGAATTATCACATCTTTAATCAAATGGCATGCTACCTTGAGCATAACTCCCCAAGGACACATGCCATCCTTGGATTGTTGACATGAAACAACCAATCAAAATTTAGTTTCTCTCTCTCATATTAATATATATTACTATTAAATTAAATATATATTATATTAATTATATTTTGTATTATATAAAAATATACTTATTATTAATTATTAATTATAATAATTTTATACGTATTTAATAATTTTGTTAAAGAATATAATATATAATTATAATAAGTTAAATAATTATATTATTTATTATTAAAATATAGCTAATATATATACTTAACTATATTGTAGGAATATTAAAACTAATAAAATAAGATTTACTTGAAATTTTGAAATTAATTAACATACTATAAAACCTAATGAAACTAGGTTGTAGCTCATCAAATTTGAGAAGTGAAAGGTCAATACTAGCGCCGAGGAAGAGTTTGGAGTAGTGAAAGCAAGGTCAATGCCAGTGCCAAGGAAGAGTTTGGAGTAGTGAAAAAAAGGTCAATGCCAGTGCAAAGGAAGAGTTTGGAGTAGTGAAAAAGGTCAATGCTAGCACTAAGGAAGAGTTTGGAGTTAAAACAAGGTCAATACGGTGCAAAGTTTGGAGGAGTGAAAACAACGTCAATATTAGCGCCGATGAAGAGTTTGGAGGAGTGAAAACAAGTTCAATACCAGCGCTGAGGAAGAGTTTGGAGTTAAAACAAGGTCAATATCAGCACCAACGAAGAGTTTGGAGGAGTGAAAACAAGGTCAATATCAGCGCTGAGGAAGAGTTTGGAGAAGTGAAAACAAGGTCAATACCAGCACCGAGGATGAGGTTGAGGGCACTCAGGGAAAATCAACAACCAAGGGGCAATGAGTACTATAAGTTTGGCACCCCCATTCTCTTTAACCTTTAATTTTCATGCCTAGTTTCCAAAGATCTTCTCGTACATTGGTACCCCCATTCTCATAAAATGGTATAAGATAGGACAAAAAAATAAAATAGCTTAGTCTTTCACATTTTTATCCACCAGCCTTAGGTCTTGGAAAAACTCCCATAATCTAGCCACATCTTGGTTGAGGTCTAGGATTTCATCACACATAGCCTTCATCGCATGAGTCTGAAGAAATTGTAGACTTAGCCCAAGTATATGCTAGGCTAAGGTAGATCTAATGAATGCAAAGAGAGGCATACAATTCTTCTTTAATACCTCCACCACAAACATATACAAGGTGTTGGTTGTTTTTATGATAAGCAAGTTGATCTTCTAATCTACCTATGGAATTGCCAATTCCAATAAAAGGAAGCTCTTATGACCTAGACCAACTGACGAGGATTTGAAAGACCTACACTTTGGGCTCTGCAAGACCCAGGATGGTGATCCCTTAATGCATTTACAACCTCTGCACCATCATCATAAACAACATTAACAACATATAATCTCATTTAATAGCTCAACATAATAGGATAATACCAAATAGAATTGTTTGTTTATCAATAACATCAACTATTTGGAGCATGAGATAACCACAACAACATTTCACAGTAGAAGATAGTCATTGATTTGCAATTTGTAGCAAGCTCTAGGAAAAGGAAAGAAAATACTGAACCATACAAATAAATACAACTTAGATCAGTGGCATATATCCATTGGAGGAGTCAAATTTATAAGCATCTAAGGGTTTATGATAGATTTAACACATAACATATAAGATCCTTGATAACATTGCTTTACAATATCATCAATATGATTTCTAACCCAATACTACTTATCAAATCCTTATACAGATCATATCCACCTACAATCCCATTCAAGCATTTTAATTAATTCCTTGAATTAAACCTAAAACAAGAATCATACACACCACAATAGTGAGATGAATGAAACAACCCTTGATCATTTTATTCAAAATTCAGATATGCTTGTACAATGGAGAGACATGAGTTCAAATTAATCACATCAATTCAAATGCCAGTACTGTCATAAAACATCAAATCCCCATGAATTCAAAACCTACTACAGAATGACTCAAAACCTGAATTGCATTTTCCCTAACACCATCAGACTTTACAATTTGCTGTACAACTTCATCTAGACTCAACCAAAAATATCTAACTTGCTAACCCGTACTTCTAGCCTTGAAATCCTTCTTATAGAAAAAGGAGAAAACAAGCATTGGGCCAGAAAGCACACGTGTCACCAGCTAATTGGACCACATTGTGATATTCCAAATTCTTGTTACAACAACAATCTCCCGGGAGAATCTTCTTGTTCATCGTGCCCGCTGAGAACGGTTGATGTAGCAACAAAAAACTTCAAGAATTGCGTGCCTAGAATGTCACCAAAAAACAAAACTGGAATCTGTTGTAACTGCAACATCTGATTTGTCAACCATTAGTAGCCTACTCCTTTTCACTCTTCCTCAGTTAAAAATACATTTACCCATTTCTGGTACTCTTCATCAGTTGGCCAATCAAAATTGATCACCTCATTCAGCTTGACACTATAAGGTTTGTAATTAACTGCCACTTGATTCGCTTCTCTTTCAAAAGACTCCAAGAATGAGCTGGTGCTAATGATTTTTTCCATATAGCTCACCAACAAATCATAATCTGAGTTACCCTATTTTTGAGGGTTTTGTAGTCCAAACATGATATAAAGGGGCTCTTACACTTTTTGTGATTACTGTAGCTTGTGTAAGAGGCCCCATGGATACTGTTGTAATTTTAGGATGCATGAATAGGGCGTAGGATGAGAAATAAAGGTATAGCTACTGTCCTCGATAGTTTTGTGAAGAAAAGCATGTGAAATGAGAGGTTCATGCATAGGTTTCAACAAAACATGTATGGGAGATCTAATTTTATAAATTTTTATCCATGTGCAGGCCTAATGGGTTGTTTCTCAACACTGAATATAAATGATATACATACACACACACACACACATATATATGTATGTATGCATGTATGTATGTATATGTAATTTTAAATGTAAATGTAAATGCAATTACTGGATGCTCTCCTAGAACAATAAATGCAACATATCATTAAATAAATCTATATCTATGTATATAAATGTGTATTTCTAAATGCAAGTGTAGATGCAAAGAGAATATGGTTTTGTAGTGTTATAGATACAACATATCCATAAATTAATGTAATTGAAATTCTAAAGTCTTCAACACATATAATATGAAATCGATCAAACTATTAAACTACATGAGAAATAAATGAAAATAATAAATGCATATGTATGTGTATTTGTAAATGTAAGTGTAAAATAAATAAGAATAATGAAAATTATCAAAGAATACAAGGTCTCTCCCTTCTTGGTAGTGATAACCTCCTCCACACGAACCCTTAAAAATCATGAATAGAGAAATATAATCTTTGAAGAACTCAAAGTTGATTCTCTCCTACCTGACGCAATTAGTCATTTTATCCTTACAAACATTTATAGTGATTACTAGAGGCACATAGACCAATTCTTCATAATAGAAGAATTTGATCATACTTTTCCAATGATGGCATTATGAGGAAACCTTAGGTTAAATGAATAATTCCTAGCTAAGTTCTTTAAATCATGTCCAACCGTATAAGAGAAGACCGTTGCTATGTGTGCCTGGATACCATGGAGAAAGGATAGTCTTTGGGCTCTTTCATTAGTCATCCTACCTTAAAACATACCAAAAGTCTCCTAGAAACTAGACATAGGAAGATTTAATATGACTTAAAAAAAATTTATTGCCAAAGCATAAACTTATGATGACTTAACCAGGCCTAGTACACACTCCCTCCTCGCTAACCACTTAGACATATGGAAATTAAATGTAAATTTGGTGCTAGTTTTAGTCATGTAGGTGTCTAATAAACCACTTGGTGGTGTTTCCCTTCAAGTTTATTTACTTGAATGAAGAGAAAAAGTCCTTTGATTAAAATTAGAGAATACATTTGAGGCCTTGGTTGTATAACTGGTGGACCATAGTCACATTTAACACTTGTTACAAAGTTTGGGAGTTAAAATGTTAAGTAGATTTGATTTGTGATGGACACATTTGGATGGTAGTAACAATAGCTTGCAATCTATCAAGACTTGATTACCTTATAACCTTTGAAATTCTAGCGATGAAATGATAGATTAATCATAATGTCACCTTGGGATCATATCACCATGAAAGAAATTCATCCAACATCCTTATGAGTGTAGGTACCACCAAATAGGTATTTGTCAGATCTGTCTTTCTTGAGCAAGGGAAATTCAGGAAGAGAAGAGGAAAGCAAGACATGTAGTTTGTCTAAAAGAGGGAGATTAACTAGAGGTCAAAAGATTAGAAGAAAATCCCATAAACACATGGAATTTTTTCTTGTTGAAGGGGGGTCATGTTCTTATGATGATGAAAGCATAGGTGATGTCGAGGTGCCCTTGAGGTACAAACATCTACAGAAACAATGGGTACCCAAGGAACTTCCTCCAATAAACACTGATTTTTGTGTCAACGAGAGGATATATCGCATAACACCATCATCATTACATGGTTTGGGCCTATTTTGCATGGACGACATAAAGGTCTATTACAAAAAAGTTACTGAATTGATGGAGTATGTCAGACCCTATTACAATTACAAAGATTGGATGCAACTAGTTCGATATACATGAAGTATGCGTAGGTATGCATTGTTAGGAAATTATATACAACTAAAAGATAAGGATCAAAATAAAGGAGTGGATATGTACACTGATGGAAGGCAAAAAGCATCAGGGAATATTGCAGGGTTTATAAATAGTACATGACCTGGGTCAACAAATAAGCAACCTAATTGCATATTTGAGGCGCGCGAAGGAAACTGTGTATTCATATGTGTGATAAAATCAATAGCTACAGGGGAAGAGTTTCTAATCGATTACAATTTGAATCACTTAGTTACAAACATAGTTACTATGGGGGTGGTACGTACTATGTACCATTTTAGCCAACCTCCAATTAATGACTCCAATATACAATTTTATTCTTATGTTTTTTTCGTAAGTCTTTTGGTTTCATTTTGGTAATGTTTTTTTATATTTAATTTTTTTCGCAGTAGGACATTGATCGTACGGAGAAGGCTCTGGCCCAGAGCATAGATCACGATGTATCTTCAGGCACTTCTACTCAACAGGGTTACCTCATTGTAATTGTAAAAATTAGATATGAGCAAAATGTTTTATTATTATGTTTTTTTCATAAGGTTATTGGGTTAATTTCGATAATGTTTTTAATATTGTTGCTGCAGTCGACTGATCGGGGAAAGGCACCATCAGTAGCTCGAAGAGAATCCATAGTGAGGTGCAGTCAATATTTTGTGATGATGATATCGGTTATTCAGCAAACCCTCTCGATACGATAAAGAAGATCCAAAAAAAATGCAATGAAGAAATGGTTAAGTTGATATTCATAGTGCCTCAAATAGATGAGATAAGAGAGAGGGTTAAAATATTGACTGAGAGATTACAAAACTTGCAAGTAAGCTGTCATGAGGTCTTTAATTATAACATAAGTTCATTCATGGTTTTATATTTTATACTCTTTTATGTCATGAACTAAAATATGTGTTGTTTTTATGTGGTTATTTGCCTCCCCATGAGGCTCCCCTGCCATTATTAGGTACTGCAAGTACCCGAGGAGAGGTTGGTACAAGTGTCCATCTAGATCTTCCTATGCATACATCACATCATCCGACCCCATCATTTATGCCTATATTGTCGATTGAAATATCGGCAACACATACCATGCAAGCATCTGTTACTGCATCCTCTAGCAGTAAACACATGCCAGAACATGTGTCAAGACATGTACCTATAGGGATGCAAAGGCCACTAGTACTGTGATGTTTTATAGCATTTCCCCCTGATCTTCCCAGATACTAGTATGGGGAACATTTTGGCCACACTTGTGGTGACCGAGGATTTCATTCCCATAAAGATAGAGAAGGTCCCAGGTACTTTAAAATGTTTTAATTATTATTCTATATAATCCAATTGAAATTTACTTATTGATCGCTCTTTTTAGACTATTGATCCCATGATCATTTTTCAGGAAATATGTTTTTTATAAACATCTAAGTGATATTACATTGGAGCTCTTCGGGCCCACCATACGTACACGGTGGAATGCCCAAAATTAAGATTTAAAAGATGAGCTCATTAACCATTTAGTTGTGTTGTTCGGTGATAAAACATTCAACTGAACCAAGGTCCTTAAGAAAGCTGGTACCTATCTAAAGTATGTGAGGGACCAATATAGGTCACATTTAGAGAAGAACAAGAAGTACGATCATCCCCCCATGATTCCAGAGAGGGAGTGGAAGGACCTGGTGTCAGATGGAAAGGAGAAGGCTAAAAAGAAAAAAGGAAAGACACCACTGGGCCAGGGAAGGTATGTGATACTATCAACAATGTAATTATATACTGATTACTCTTTATTTTTACAAAATATAACATATTTCAAACTTTTCATAGGCTACCCGACACATTGAAGGAAGCAAAGGCAAGACTAGAAAAACACAGGCAACACAAACTTGGCTCTGGTGGTTATATGAAATTAGCCACACAGATTGTAAGTACCAATAAATGAAATATAGTATCCAAATAATAAATTGAAAACAATTTTGGTTTTATCACACCATAGAAGCAAAATTCATGATCTTATGCAAAAATGTAGGGCTCTAAATTCAACAGAGTTCCCAAAGAAGATGACCTGAAGATTTCCTTCCAACAAGGCTATGGAGCCATGGCTGAATGCCTAAGAGTCTTGACTGGGCAAGCACAACCTTCCACTACATCCGACACGCAGGTAAATCAACTCAATAAAGTTTATTTAAAATTGAATACTTGTGCAATCTATTCAATATTAATTTCCACCATAATGTAATTACATGCCTATTTGTTTTAAACATTCAAGAAATGATAATACTACACATGACATTGGAATGCAACCTGGTGAGGGTGGAGCACAACTTGCAGATGAAGGTCATGGTGTGCATCCTGGTACTTTAGAGCATGTAGAGCGTGTTCAACATGTTGAGCATGATCAGGCTAGAGAAGATTAGAAACATGATGTGGCCCCATTAGGTAAAGAGGACCACTCTAAAGTTCTTTTAAAGATATTTAATTGCAATTGGTGTATTAATTAATGTAACCTTTCGTGTTTCAACTTTAGAGCATGTAGAGCGTGATCAGGCTAGAGAAGATTAGGAACATGATGTGGCCCCATTAGGTAAAGAGGACCAATCTCATGTTCTCTTAAACATATTTAATTTCATTTGGTGTATTAATTAATGTAACCTTTCGTGTTTCAACTACAGATCAGGATTTAGAGGGTGTTCAATATGTTGAGCATGAGTCTATAACAAAAGTTTAGGAACATGATGTGGACCCATCAGGTAAAGAGAACCACTCTAATGTTCTTTTAATTAATGAAATACTTGTAACAATAATAGTAAAACATATCAGTTTAACATTTCTTTCTTATTGCAGTAGACCCCCCCTTGCAGTGGTGTCCACGTCATGAGCAGACGACTAGGCATACATTAAGATCACGAGCAGAGGGAAAAACAACTAAAGGGGGGACAAATATTGATTTAGAAAATGATACTCCACTTTAGATTTTTGTAGCTTTAGAAAATAAACAAAAAAAGAAGTGATTGTAATCATATCATGACAACCATATTTTTGATAATATGTAAAAATTGAAAGAATGAATATTATATGTTAATGAATGAATGTGAATATGTTAATAAATGAATGTTATATGTTAATGAATGAATGTTATATGTTATTAATAGATGAGTGAATGTTATATGTTATTAATGGATGAATGAATGAATGTTATATGTTATTAATGGATGAATGAATGATTAATGTTATATGATTGGGTATGGGGAATTGAGAGTGATGTGAGGGGGGGCAGGGGCCAAATGAGAATCCACCATCATGTGGCTGGCCCTGTTAAGTAGAGAATATTAAACTATTCTCGAAACAAAGAGAAGCTCAATAAGGTAATGCACTTTTCAATATAAGAAATGAATCGTTTGAAGCATCAAAGCAATATGCAAAGATGAAAGAAAGTGCTAACTTTTCACTATGGTGGCAGAAAAATGATTCTTTATACCCTGAATCCATGCTCTGCATCATAATTTAAAGTTGTTTCCATTCCAATGTTCTGAGTTTAGTTTGTTTGTATGGCTTTGTATGAATACCAAATTGTTTTGTGTGTGGATTTGGTTTCAAAGCTCTGTTTCTTCTATTTTTAGTGGTGACATAACTCTAAAATTTGACTTTTGTGCATAACAGGTTAGTGGAAAAATTGACAAATTTGAAGGGTTTAGAGGCTCGATTGAGATAGATACATGGATATTTGGATCTTGTTGTTGATGGGAGGCTTTGACTTAACCATGAAATTTTGTACCATCTACAGGTATGCAAAAGTTTCTCTACTTACATTCATTCTTGATCATAAATGTTGTAAATGATATTAATGCTTCAAACTTAAGATTCGTTTCATTGTTATAATGATCAAAATTTATACTTTGCTATACATTCAAGCATTCTCTTTCCCCCTAACCTTTGCTCTCTCCCCCCTCCTTTTAAGAATTTTCTTTGTCATAAAAGATTCACATTTCTGTCTCATTTACACAAATTTATCTGAAGCGCTAGGAGTGAATAAAGATATGTAAAAGATGATGGATTATGTCTAAACAACAACTTTCCATCTTATAGCTAATTAAATCCTTAATATTTGAATAGTTTAGAGCTCGAATAATGCTTGTATATGCATGTGTAGCAATAAGGGAGCCTATGTGAAGATTGAAATTTAAAACATCACTTTGGTATTTTTCCTTAGTAGTGAAATGATATTTTGAGTAATACAAACCTACTCACACATTGATATTTTTCAGCATTGCATTGAAGAAATTTTTTTCTCTTATACCTACCCTCAACTAGACATGGAGGTGTATAATATTGGTTTCTAGGTTTATTCTGTAAGTAGTTAATTTCACAGAGGAAGACTAAAATCTTCTTAATGTCTTGTGTCAGGTGTGAAAGCATATGAATCACTTATTGAAGGCACCATTTTGTATTCATCCAAAAACTATTTTGTTCTTTTTTTTATGTTTCTTGCATGTTTTTTTTTTAGGCTCTAGAGATGTAGCTCAACTCTTTCCTTTGCACTTTTCATCTATTCTAATGATTATAGTAGATTGTCCTCATAATTTTTCATGTAGATCTGTTTGTAACCTTATTTTATACAAATCAATTTGCAAACCACTCACATATTAAGGACCATTTCACTAACTTGTAGTCATCCATTACTTCATATGTTGCAGGTTGTGTTTATGTGCCAATAAATCCTGATGATTGCGAGAACTTTAATCCTACAAGTGTACCCAATCTTTCTCAAGTAAAATTCTTACCTTATTTTATAGTACTTTAAATGGTTAATTGAAGACCTACTTCTTTATATCTGAGATAGTTGAACCCTAGATTAAAATATGGTATTAGATGGGCAGTATAATGATAAAACTGAGGTCCATTGAACAAAAATTATGAACATAATTTACTGGACTATGAATAGTGTTACAATTATAATTATTTCTCCTTTACCTACCTCTGCATTAATGAAAAAGATAGATCCCTATAAATCCAACCATGAAAGTGTTGAAATATGTAGTATCTACATGACTCTGGAAACTATCAAACATATTCTTTTTGAATTTTTTTATGCTCAAAAAATTTGGTACTTATTCTGCCATAAGCTGAAGGTCTAGAATAGCAATGGTAAAATTAATTGGCATGATATTTTGTTTTGTAATTTCAATCTCAAGTTTGATTGTAAGCTATTTTGGTATTTCTTATCCAATGAGATCATGTAGCATTTGTGGAAGGCAAGAAATGATGATAAATTTGAGGGTATCAAGAGGGTACTTATTGAGTCTTGCAAGAGACTCACTTTCTATTCTGTTGCTCTCCAGGTTTCAACTCTTGTGGAGATCTCAATGGAGAATTTATTGAAGTCAATAACTGAAGGTGCTACTAACAATACCAGAGAGGATATGAGAAGTGGACCCACCTGTAGGTTGAGCTTGGAAGAGACCATGTTGTTCCGACAAACATTTGATGAGCTCCAAAGAGAAATTGATGAAGCTGCAAGCCTAGAAAGATAGGGCAGCCCCCAACAGTTGGACCCCCAAGGAGAAACAATGGCGAACCTTGATATTGAAGAAGTCAGTAATGAGGAGAATGTAATCAACACTATGTATTGTTTACGCTAATTTGAATAGCAGTAACCTGTGGTGCTATTAACAACAATTTGTATTAGCTATGCTAGTTTTGAAAACAACTGGTGCTTTTTGGTTTCTTTCTTGCTATGTAAAGTACTGATATGGTATATTTCCTATTATGGAAATGATTTGATGTTGTACTAAACCTAATGCTGGTATATTTCATGGCTGCACATACTCATTAGTTCCAAAAAATGCCCATACCATAAGCACAAGAATCCTCTCTTCATAACATTTTTGCCTATATTCTATCATGTGATCCCATAGAATTCATCTAACCATGAGTATTTCAATGTATAATTCATATCAGCAAGAGATGGTGAGGGTCTCCCTGATCCATAAAGAGTTTTATATTAACGTATATTTTTTGCAGTCTATCGGCAAGAATTCGGGAATGTCATACTGATATGATTTCATTTGAAGACACATATCAGTAGGACGCAATTCATTGTCTCAATGACCAAAGGATCCTATCGGCAAGAAAATCTTCATCAATATAAGTCATAACGAGCACATGTGTGTTATACCGATGAAGCACAAAATGATTGTCAGTGAGACCTAAGTCATCGATGTAAGTCATAATGGGCTTATATGTGTGTTACCAATCATGGTGCAATTCCAGAGCATCAAAAAGGAACCTGCAATATTCTCAATAAGTTTCCCAAAAAAGTGGGTCTTGTCGATAGTATAGTACCATTGGGCTAAGTTTGAGGAAGTTTTGCCGACCCATCATATCACTATAGCGGAATTATATCGGTAATAGGACTTGGCGATATTCATTGTCTTGTTGATAAGAAGATTCATCGGTGAGATTGGCATCATCAGAGAGAGATATGGAAATGAAACTGAATATAGCTTTATTGGTAGGAGAAACATTTTTTTTGGCAATCAGAATTGCCAAAGGAAGGTTCTCGACAAGGTACAAGTAGTCGAAGGAAAGTCCCAGTGACCCCCAAAGTCACAGTGATAAGTTATCATTGGTGAGAATTGTAGTGATACACTTAAGACCGGAGGAATAATTCTTGGGGAGACTCAGAACATTGGTATGACTGCATGACACCATAGCGACATATGATCTATTGGCTATCGGTGAGACTCAGAACATCAATGAGACTGTGTGAAACCAAAGCGATATGTAATATTGACTGTCGAAGAGACTCAAGGCATCGGTGAAACTACATGACGTCTCAGCAGGTGTCTAATAAACATGGAAAATGATTGAATAAAATAATTGCCCGAGATTTGAATATGAAGGGAGGCGACTTGATTGATCTCTCACCAATGGTACATTTCAACAAATATTTTTTTTTAAAAAAATTGCATTGTTTCATAATTTTTTTGACAAAAACAATCGACGAATCACTAAAAAGGTTTGACAAAGTTGCTATAGTTGCGATGAAGGCTTTGTCGTAACTCCTTGTCCATTTCATTGCAATTTCGACAAAGTCCACCAATGAATCACAGAAAAGGTCTGATGAAGTTGCTTAGCTATGATGAAGGCTTCGTTGGAACTCCTTGCCCATTTCATCACAATTTCGATGAACACCACCGATGAATCACATAAAAGGTCTGACGAAGTTGCTTAGCTGTGATGAAGGCTTCGTCATAAATACTAGCCCATTTCATCAAAATGGCAATGAACTTCTGGTGTTCATTCGACATGAAGTTTTCGTCGATATTCTGACGAATATCTAAGTCATTTTATGATATAGATGACTGATGAATCTGTGCCATTATTTTGACATTTATTTCATCATCAAAATTACGACGAAAAAATAGCGATGAAATTTTTTTCGTCATTTCGTCGCTTTTCTGACAAAGATTTATCGAATGACCGACGGACGTCCGTCAGAAAATGGTGTCAAATTCAGTAGTGTCATTCACCTTTAGTGGCGAATGGGTCCCTGTTAGCGTTTTTGAAACTGAGATTTCATTTATTTTCCTTGATGTCTGCACTCTCAGATTGTCGTTAGCTCTCAAAAATCTACACTTAATTTTGTAGCTTCAATTCTTTGTTCTTGCACTTTGAAGGTCAAATTTGCAACTTGAAAACTTTCGTAACTTTTCTCTAAACTTCTTTTGTGCTTGATTTTCAACCTATGAATCTATAAACATTCACTCAAGGGAAGAAAAAATTGTTGATTGTTAGTGAATAGGGGTTTTCCTAAGTGAAACCCCTTTTAGGTAATCAAACCAAATGATGAAATGATGAAATTGAAGCATGTACATGAAATGATGCAATGTTGATACCTTAGAAGATGTATTGGAAGATAAATCTACAATCTAATATGTAGTGTCCATGAATAATGTAGATCTTGATCTCCAATAAGATGTCTAACAATGCTTGCATGTAGGTCTTCAATGCATTGGCAATATTGGCTCAACAACATGCATGAATGGACTCAAACCTTGACATGATGAAATAATCTTGAATTGCAATAAAATAATGACAATCTACATTGAAATGCCTTTGAAATTCTCTTGTAAACTCTATAATGCTCTTGTGAATTTACTCTTGAGTGCTCATGAAAATATAGGATGAAATTATGTGAATTAACCCCTTATTTATACTAAATTAAGAGATTAACGCCGAAATTCAAACAATTCAAGCCAACACCAAATCTATAAAAAAAAATTATTAAATTCCCACCAAAATGAAATTCAAAAAGGGAGTCATCATTAAGGGAAGACCCATTTGCCACCTAGGGTGAATGCGTCCCGACACTCTTTGCCAAGACCTTGCCTTCGGGGAATGAAAGAACACTAAAATCCCATGTGAAATATATTGATAGAGGGGGGTCCTATAGAGGAAGGACCCATTCACCACCTACGGTGAATGGGTCCTAGCACCAATTTCTAAGACCTTCAATTTTCCCAATTAAATGTTATGCAATTTGAATTATGGGTTTCATGATAGATCTTCAAGAGGTGTCACAAATAAAGCTTAAATTTGAATTAAATGTAATTAACTCTAATTAACCACAATTAATTAAAAGGACCCTAGATAACTGTGAAAGTGTGTTACAACACTTTACAACACCATAAATATGGTACACATTAAGTACATTTTATTAAAAGGGGGCCCAAGATCAATGTGAGTGTGTTACAACACATTACAACATTAAACCTAGGAAAAATTAGGTTAATTCAATGACAATTGTTCCCAAATCAAGTAAGGAAATAGGAGAATTTTACTATTACTACATTTTTCCCCCACTTTAGTGAGAGGATGACACCATGTGGAACTCACACTAAAGTAGACATTCAAGACACTTAAGTATGCAACAATAAAAAAGATACATAGTCATACCATGTCAAAGGTCAATAAAGAAAAACAAAAGGATCAAGGACAACCATCTCAATGCAATGTGGAGTGGAGTTGTTTGTCTATAACATATACTGCTCACTTTGGGGTAGTGGAGCCTCAGTTTTTCCACTAGGTGAGTTATCCCAACAAAGTGTCAAATGAGAGAATAATTTTAGCCTCTCATACCATACCAAAGTTATCCTCTTGAAAACTTCGATAAGGTGCCACAATGTAATGTTTTTTGTAAATTCTTTTGAATGCCATGTATGTAAGTTTTTTTTAAATGGGATTTGTATTTGTTCATATAAAGGTCTTCTTCTTAGGGAGCATTGTGCCTAATGTCTCCAAGAGAGGAAAAGTCAAAGGTGTTAGATCATCACTCATGAGATGTCTCATTCGCATCATGCCATAAAGGTAGACAATACACTGTTGGAGGACATCAAACCTAATGATACCACCAAGAAGAGGACACATCACAAGAAAAAAGAGAAATCACACTATGAATTTTTTTTGAAAGATGTCATCGATGTATGCCCCCACTTTAAAGTGGTTGCTACACCATTACTGTGAGAAATTGCTTTAAAGTAGCCAAATGTTTTTCCTAAGACATGCGAGCTTTCCTTAGAAAACCCTATGCCAAGTCATATGTTTCTGAAATCAGCTACATCATGAAATAGGAAGGAAGGGTTGCCCCCAAAAATACATAAGGTATCTAGATGGATTTGGGATCATTATTTCTTTGCTACAATGTTGTCATAGATCATGGAACTGTCATCATTCCCCAAATAATCATAGAACTGGAAGAATGACAAAAAGAGAGAGAAAACAAAGAAAAATCCTTTTGTGTCAACATGGAAGAGACCTAAATGTCTTGATGCTTTGCATCATCCCCAAAATGAAAAAATAAGATAAATGAAAAAGATAAAGGAACAACTTTTGGGTCAACATGGAAGAGACCTAAATGTCTCGATGCCTTGCCTCATCCCCAAAAGGATAACACAAGACAAATGATTATAACATATTATAGAATAATGAAAGGTACATATAGAGGAATGCACAAAAAGAGAGAGGTACATCAAATGAAACAACACGAGGGATCACATTATGCACATGCAATCACATAAAGAAAACATGAAAAATAAAAAGACTAGTAAGGCACATGCGAGTCAACCTAAAGCATGTCATCTACATCCCAATCTTAGTCAGTATAAATGGGAGGAAAAAAAATAGCCAAAGGGACAAGAGAAAAATCTGAAATAGGAGAAGCATTGGGTTCAACACTCTTTTTAGGAGATTTTTCATTTAAGTTCATAGAAGAAGAAAATAATGTATTCAACTCTTCATGCACTTATTCATCATTTTTTGCAATGTCAATATCATCATCTAGATTTATTACAATAGGAGGTCAAATGAAAATGTCCATTGAATGTTTTTTTTTATGTTGCAGCAAGGGTATAGAGTCATCATGCATTGCTTCAGGTAAGTTTAGATTTTGATTTTTATGTTGTGCTTGTCTTCTTGAGTTTGTAATTTACCAGCAATGGCACATCGTCTACACCTACACTCTCTAGCACTTTGATTTATTTTCAATCTATTATCAATTTGTGTTTGTGTAAGAGCAGGTTTTTTAATCAAAGGTTCCTTCTCTTCCTTGGGAGGAATAGAAGAAAAAAAATTAGGTTGTGTAACCGCTTTCTCTTTAACTTTGTATACTTGTTTGAATCTAGGAGGGACAATGGGATTTTTTGTGTTATATCTCGTGGTCTCTTGTAGGAAATTGTGGGAGGTTTTTCTATATGTTCTTGTATGTTTGGAAGGGTTTTTGGTTCAATCATTGCTTTGAATCAAGGATTGGTGTTTCTTTTATAGGTTGGGGAATGTTTCTAAGGGATAATTCTACTATTTTCTTTTCCTTGAACTTTTGATATAATTTGAAAAAGAAATCCTTACAAGGCTTGATAGGTTCCATAGGCTTGAGCCAAAAGAAATCTAGTGAAAATTTCCCTTAGGCCAAGGCGAGATATCGTTTCCAAATGGAAACATTAGATTTTTACTCAAAATCGAAGGGAAGACATTCATGAAGCGAAGCCATGGATAACCTAGCATCACACAAAATTGATCCGATTGTGGAATGATGGAAAATGAGACAATTAATGTTTTTGGTGCCAATTTTAAAGGGAGATTTATCGATCCTATTATAGGGCAAGAAAATCCATTATGTGTCTTGATATATGCTTTTATTTTGTCGTATATATCTTGATATAGTTCATGCACATATAAGAATTCTTTAGTGATCACATTCTCTCCACATATATGATCAATTAATATCCCATTAGTGGGCTTATCATTGATTTGGCCAGCTATGTAAAGAGGACCATCAGGTGAACATTTGAGTATGTCATTTTGTGAGAAAGCAATGTTAATAGCCTTTTTAGTTGAGCCCTTATGAGATCTATTTTCAATAAATGCTACCACTTCATTTGCATGAAATTTTTTAATAGTATCCATATTGTTAGCATTCATCACATCATTTATAGTTTCACTAGGGTGATCCCACAATACTGGTTTACAATTTCTGCGAGATCCTAATTTTTGCTGAAATCATAAATTCTTAGAAAATATAATGATTTAAGCCTTGAAAAGTTCCATTTAAAGGATTCCAATTGAATATGGTTTGATCAAACCACCTGAGATCAAACCCCCTTGGATAGAACCCCGCTAGTTTTAAACCATACCTATAACATAGTCTCCTTTACACCTATCAAAATGCTGATAAAAAACCACATTTGATTTACCTTTTGGGGGATCAAATGAATTCATTTAAAATTTATTTTTTGTAAGTATGTAGTCCTTATTATAAGCTTCCCAAAAAGTAAAATTTTAAATAAATTTAATTTTATTATTATATTTATTTTTTATTTCTTATGAATGTAGATTTTTCACCAAAAATCAAGCTCTTTGTTCTACACAAGTGGAAAAATAGCAAATTAGCATAATTTTTTTTGAAAAATATCAATGCATAGTTATGTTGTATACAGTTATGCAGAAAAAATATTGTTGTATTACAGTTATGTTGTAACAAAAAAAATTGAATTTCGATACATACAAAAAAAAGTTATGTCGTATACAGTTTTCCTATGTCTGAATTGTAATTGGTTTTGCTTCAAAACTTGGTTAAAGAAAAAATATTCAATAAAACACTATAAAACCAAATAAAAATTCTATATATATTAGTTATAAATCTAAATTAAAAAAGAAAAGAATTTTATCTTTCATGGAAAAAAAGTTATGTTGTATATGGTGAGAATCACTCCTTAAAAATTGTGTTTGCTGAAAAAAACTAGTTTTCGAAGGAGATGGAAAAAGAAGTGCAATACGATTCCAATTTTTTTGAAAATAATATATTTAGAATCTATAAACAAAATGTCACAAATCACTAGTTTGCATCATCTTCAAATTCCTCATGGTTTAGCCGCTATAGGTCCCCGAAGTGAAGATTTAGTTAGAAAAAATTAGTTCAGTGTCTAGTTTGGCCAAAAATTGTAAACCACTATTGTGAGATCACCCACTAGCTTTAACAAATGAAATAGTGTGTTTAGGAATGGGATTTGTAAAGATTTTCAAATTTTGATTAGGAGGGGCTACAGGCTTATTACTTGATCATTCACACCTCCAATTAGTAAATGATTAGAATCAATAAGGTGTTGCATAAGATATTTAAGATGGTTACACTATTTTGTACCGTGCCCATTTTGTTAATGACATGGTAATGAAAATAAGCATTTTTTCATAAGCCTTTAGGTAATGGTGTATTAGGCTCACATTCTCTAATAGGAGTTAATGTAAGCATGTTCTTGTTAATAACCTGCAACATAATATTATGAAGGGTATCAGGTAAAGGATTGAACTCCCTATCCTTCTCCCCAAAAGGAGTTGTTGTTTTATAGCAGCCACTTGATTATTAGTTTGTTTACTCAATTGAGGGGAGTTCAGTTGTAAAAGTACCTTAATCTATTTCTTGAAAGGTTGATAATTGTTCTGAGTTGTAGATTTAAATTTTTTAGTATGGCTAGGGGGAATTTTCACATCATGACCACAAGTCGAATTTTGATAATCATGAAAGGTAGTGCATAATTGTGTGAAGGATGGAAATCTCAACATTTCAAGTTTTCTTTGGAGTTTATCTTGTACGTTGGCCATAAACATTTGTTGAAGGTCGACATCAGGAATCAAAATCTTAATGTTTACTTTTGAATAAAGTGTTTGGTATCTTGCTACAAAATTAGTCACTTTCTCATCCTCTTTTTGTTTGCATGTCATTAAGTTATCAAGGGTCATCTTGGGACCCATGTGAATATGGAAGTGGTTGTAAAAGGAATTGATGTATTCATTGAATGAACCAATTAAATTGTTTGGTAAAAAAGAGAACCACTCTAAAGCAGTATCCTTCAAGGACCTAGGAAAGAGCTTAGCCAAGAGTTTATCTTCAAAGATGAAATAACTACACAAGGTTGTGAAGGTAGAAACATGGCTAACATGATCTCCTTTCCCACCATATTTCTCAAATCGAGGGATTTATATACCTTGTGGCATTTTTTCTCTTAATATGTCGAAGGATAATGCGTTGGATTTGATGTATTGTAAAGGTTGTTGTTTTGTTGTAATGTTGCCACTTGTACTTGGAGGGATGTCATGGTTTGCAAAAGGGAGTTAAGGATAGGATATTTTTTGTTGCAAGGCTGAGGGGAATAAGGTGGAGTGGTGTATGTATGCATAGGGCTAGTGAATTGCAGGTTGGTGAAGGTAGATTGTTGAGAAGTTATTGTGTTTGAATGGACAAGGCTAGAGGTATTTCCTATTAGAATACCTATGGAAGTGTACATAGTGCTAGTAGGTATGATTTTTGTGGTTGGTTGAATGGTTGTTTTGGGTTGAAAGATTGTTGTGGGTTGAAGGGGTTGTTGTGGGTTGTGTACTAGTGTATGTAGGAATGGACAATGGAATTGGAATTCCACTTTGGCTTTGAGTAGATCCCAAATCTTGAGTGGAATTATGGATGGTAGGGATGGTGTTGGTAACATTAAGCATATTGGTTGTAGAAAGTGAAGTAATTGGTAATGAGGTATGAAAACCATGAGCTATGGAGGGTTGATTAACAACACTATGAGAAAGAGAGTCAGAAAACCCAAGATCCATGGTGAGTGAGATATTGAAGAATGACACGAGCCTCAAACTACATCTTATAATAGTATTGCAAATCTAGGACACCAAGTTGTAAAGCTCATGCAAGTTTTACAACCCTAGTGTACAAACCCTAAATGGAAAGAGGCAATGCAACAACCTAGAATTAAATGCAATTTTCAAATTCCAATCACTGCAATTTACTAATTACACATTGTAATAAACAAAAAATGAAATGTTTGAATGCAATTTTGAATTTTAACAATGCATTTAAATGAAGCAATTTAAGTTAAATACAATGAATATTGATGAAATAGCAAATCAAGAAACTAAAACAAGAAAGTAACAACAACAAACAAAAGCCTAAAACCGAGATTTTAATTTCTAGAAAATGTAGATTGGTAGCTAATATAGGGACTAATTCGCCAGTAAAGGAAAATGGGTCCTAGTTAGGTTTTTTTGAGATGTTTATTTGGATTTTAGGGTGATTTTTAATGATTTTTTAGATGCCATAAGGTGCAGGTTTGACCTGATTAGGGATTCATTCACTAGTAAGGGCGAATGGGTCTTGGTTAGGTATTTTTAAACTATTTTTGAATTATTTGCAAGCTTTCAGTAGTGTCTTTCAGTTCTAGGTTTTAGGCAGTGAGTTTTGGTTTTATATTTTCCAAAAATGCAATGAAAAGATGAATTCAAAGACCTATGTTGAAATGGAATTTTATTCTAATTTTCAAATGCAAATAAATGAGATCTAAATGATATGCACAATGACCAACTTGTTTTTGTATTTTTCAAATTTAGAGAAATGCAAAACAATGCAAATCTAAACCCTAAATGAGATCTTAGTTCAATGAAAATGAGATGAAAGTGAATGCATTATCTAATATAAGATGCAAAGACTTCAAAATTCAGAAAATTGCAATGTTCAATATGTCAGGTTCACCATTAATGATTAGGTGGAAAAATTAGGGCTTATCAAGATCAAGATAAACCACTAGAATTATCCACAAAAAATCACTATAATTTATGCAATTATGAGGGCCAAAAGATATAAATGACAATCTGAAATTGACCTAACTATTATAGCAACTATGAGGGGAGTTTTTAGACCTCAAAGAGGTGTGTACCTTACTGCAAGAAGCCTATTTTTAGAACACAAAGGACTCATTCGCCTTTAGTGGTGAATGGGTCCTTGTTAGGGGATTTGAAACTGAGATCTATGTTATTTTACGTGATTTCTGAACTCTCATATTCCCATTTGTCAGCTCCTAAAAACCCACTCTTAATTCTATAGCTTCAATTCTTTGTTCTTGCACTTTGAAGGTAAACTTTGTAACTTGACAACTTTTGTAATTTTTCTCTAAACTTCTTCTCCACTTGATCTTCAACCTGTAAATCTACAAAAATTCACTCAAGGGAAGAAAAAAATGTTTATTGTTAGTGAATAGGGGTTTTCCTAAGTCAAACCCCTTGTAGGTAATCAAACCATATGATGAAATGATGAAATTGAAGCATGGACATGAAATGATGCAATGTTGATACCTTAGAAGATGTCTTGGGAGATCAATCTACAATCTAACATGTAGTGGTCATGAAGAATATAGATCTTGATCTCAAATAAGATGTGTAGCAATGCTTGCAAGTAAATACTCAATGCTACATTGGCAATCTTAGCTCAACAACATGCATGGATGCACTAGAACCTTGACATGATGAAATAATCTTGAATTACTGCAATAAACTATTGATAATCTTCCTTGAAATGCATTTGAAATGATCTTGTAAACTCTATAATTCTCCTGTGAATGTAGTCTTGAGTGCTCATGAAAATCTAGGATGAAACTATGTGAATTAACCCCTTATTTATACTAAATTAAGAGATTAACCCTAAATTTCAAAAAATTTAAGCCAACACTAGATTTGGAAACAAACGTTATTAAATTCCCACTAGAATGAAATTCAAAAAGGGGGTCCTCATTAAGGAAGGACCCATTCACCACCTAGGGCGAATGGGTCCTTGCACTATTTTGTAGGACCTTGCCTTCGAGGAATGAAAGAACACTAAAAACCCATGTGAAATATGCTGATAGAAGGGGTCCTATAGAGGGAGGACCCATTCACCACCTAGGGTGAATGGATCCTAGCATCAATATCTAGGACATTTATTTTTCCCAATTAAATGTTATGTAATTTGAATTATGGGTTTTAGGATAGATCTTTGAAAGGTGTCATAAAGAAGGCTTAAATTTCAATTAAAGGGGCTAATTTACTCTAATTAACCAGAATTATTTCAAAGGACCCTAGATAAGTGTGAAATTATGTTACAACACTTTACAATGCCATAAAGAGGGTACACATTAAGTACATTTTATTAAAATGGGGCCCAAGATCAATGTGAATGTGTTACAACACATTACAACATTAAACCTAGGAAAAATTAGGTTAATTCAATGAAAATTGTTCCCAAATCAAGTAAGAAAAATGGATACTTTTTTTGTTACTACAATGTTAAAGAATTTATAATTTTAAATCCTCTAATACATAAATTTTTTGATATTAAAAAGTTAAGAATACTAGGATTCTATACCAATATATAGTAGAATAATCAAAATAAATAAGATCCTAAAGAAGATGCTCCCAAAGTAAAAAGTCCTAAGTGTATTCCTTCTACCTCTTCTTTTCCTAAAATGAATACATTTTTTGGTGATGATTGGGGAACTTTGAATTTTATCGAATCTTATGGTGGAGAATACAAGGTAGATCCGATCCACCTAGATATTCTAAAAATCTCATTCACCTCCACTAAGAAAGATGATTACCCCTCTATTGAGAAGGATGATCATGTTTCTGCTAAGGAAGGTGGTGATTGTACTTCCACTAAGAAGAATGATTATGTTCCCATGAACAAGTGTGATACTTATAGCATGGAATACACTCTTTACACTAATCCTCAATTCTTTTCAAGAATTGCAATCACATTATGACTAGGTTTCAATATGTTTTCTAAATTTAGTTATGGAGGTAAAGGTTGTGGGAATAATTAACAAGGTATTAAATTACCCTTAGAGGTTGATCCACATGACTTTAATATTGGACTTGGATACTACCCCATGAAATCTAAAGTAAAATCGTGGTTGAATATCAACATGGTTTTGATTGAATCTCCTTCTCTTAAATCGATTCATCCTAAATACATTGAAACTAAAGTAGACTATAAGGAAGTTCCTCTATATTTTTTCTCTTTGGATGAATCTCTACAAGATTTCTTAGGTTTCTACTCAAATTTACCTTCTTATCACCATAAACAATGATTCCCATATTGCTTAAATGAACATGCATATTTTGCAGAATCCATTATGAGTTCCAATGAGTTCCGATGAGAAGAATTCTTTCACTCATATGCATCATAATAAAGATTTCGGGTATGTGCAGGATCATCATGGAAAAAACAGGCCCTTAAGTGACAAAAAATTCAGAAAAATCAGAGTTAGGCAACTTGACGTAAAAATTTGAATAAATTATCTATATTATTTCAAAAATATGTAAGAATAGAATTTGTAGCAAATTGAATTTAGTTTCTAAACTACAAGGTTTTTTTTTTAAAAACAAAATCTACTAGGTGAAAATTTGAAATTTCAATGTAGTAGTACTTAAATTTCAGGGAAAAAAAAGTAGGTGGTCTGACCACCCCAACCACAATAAAATGATAATATTTTCTTATAATATTTTAGATATAAGTAGAGGACTCATGTCCCGATGTGATGCATATTTTTTGTAATTTTTTTCTAAGTAAATAATTAATTATTATTTTTTATTACAACTTTTAAAAAATATAAAAGCTCTACCAACCACCTTAACTTGGTGAAAACTTCTTGAAATTTAATATTTTTTTTTTAATCCTATAGTATATGAAGCATATAATGTGACACATGTTTCAGATTCAAAAAATGTGATACTGTTTGAAAGTTATAGATGTTTTTCAATTAACCTATGAATTAGGACTTTAGTCGTAATTCAAATAAAAAATAAATAATAATTATTTATTAAAATCAAAGTAAAGCATAATTTATATTGGTGGAAAGTTGAGAATATCCTTTAAAGACCCTTTTCATTTCATTAATTTTGGGTAAAAAAAAAGTCATCAGCCACATACCCCACAAATACCCATCATATTGCCACTTTTTGGCCCAACATGATCCTACACATACCCTTGCAATACTCTTCTCAAAGAAGATACTTTTGATTTTTTCATGGGTCCTAAATCTTCTGAGAAAGTAATTAAGATTGAGAAATGTCTCTTCAAGAGAATCTAAAAAATTGCATTCTCATCCCATTATCTTTGCTTGGTCATATGAGGACTGAAATGATGAATTTGTGGGATGGTGTTATCATATGATTTTGGACATAGAGTATACCCACTCCTTTAATTTCGTTCAAGGGTAACCCTAAAGATCTCAATGCAAAAGGGGGAATAAATCTTATAGTAGGGTTGTCCTAGGGGTTGAATGAAAGCTAAAAGGGGTTCACCACCAAGTTTAAACTTGGAAAAGATAATGAAATGCAAGATGTAACAAAAAACCATAGTTGAATGAAAACCAGTACTAAATGACCTAGCAAAGTGAAAAAAATAACATAGATAACTGTAAAACTGAAAGTCTAAAAGTGAAAAACTAAAAGTGAAAAATCTAGAATTCTAGAAAATTTGCTTTTACTATTGACTAGGACTCATTCACCAAGCTAGGTGAATTAGTCCTGTTTTTCGGGAAACTATGCACCTGAACAAGTTTATACCAAAAGGGTGTCCAAATTTTTGAATTCTTGAAAAATTATTGGAATTGGGACTCATTCGCTAGAAGTGGTGAATCAGTCTAGTTGGGATTTTCTAAAGCTTCAAAAGCTGATCTTGCTCTTCTCTATTTATTTTGTCCTTCTTGATTGGTTTCCAGATCCAAATCTCTGATTTGCAACCTGTAGGTCTTCTCTAAGGCTCTCCAAGGCTTGATGATAACTTCGACAACTTTGAACAACTAGCAACTTTTCTCCAATATTGGTCCTTAGGAATTTTGCAACCTAGACCTGTAAATCACACACAAAGGAGAGGGAAAATTGTTGAGGTTAGTGCATAGGGTTTTTTCTTGGTCAAACCCCTTGTTGGTACTTAAACCTTGAAATGAAAGAAAATATAAATGGAGAATGATGAATGAACAAATAGCAATGTTGCAACTCACCAAACCCTGGCAATAAGGTGTTGCAAATATGCTTGAGATGGTTGCAATGGATGTGACTCTTGACTCTTTCCTGAATGATGTTGATCTTGCATGAAAAAATTGCTTGAATCATAAAATCCTACATCAAAATTGTTAGCACAATAACAAATATGATGGATGAAATCTTTGAGATGATGATTGAAACTTGAATGTTGCTCTAAAATACTTGATAATATGCCTTTGAATTCTCTTGAATGCTCTTGTGAATTCTTGAATTCTTTTGTGAACTCTTTTGAATGCTAGGTGAGAATATGAGTGAAAGAACCTTGTATTTATACTTAATTATTCAAGAATTCTTGAATTTACAACACAAGCTAACATTAGATCTAGGAGAATAAAATCCCACCAAAGATTTAAATTTATTTTTATTTTGAGTTAAATGGGACTCATTCACCACTCTGGGTGAATTGGTCCCACCTAAGGGGACTCATTCACCCAAAATGGTGAATGACTCTCACCTTAGTTTTTTGAGGTGGTTTTTCAAGATTTTGATGTTTTAAAATTTTTTGTTTGGATTATCCTAAAAAATACACATAAATGAGGCTTGTGGATGTAAAATAGGGCCAATTAAATAATAATAAAGCCCAATTATTAATGTTAAGCCTAGAAAAGTGTGAACGTGTGTTACAACACTTTAAAATAAGGCAATTAATGCTCAAAAGAGGTTTATTAGGTGTATTTCATTAACAAGATCTTAGAAAAGTGTGAAAGTGTGTTAAAACACTTTCCAACACTTAAGCAAGGTACCATTGATGTTTATTAGTTCTCAAGGGCCCAAGACCTAATGTGAATATGTTAGGATATTACAACACTTAATTAAGGCCAAGTTAAGGGGAGATTTTTTTTTCATTACAAGGACATTCCCTATACTGATGAATCCATGATAGTTGATAAATCACTATATGTCCCAATTCCAAGCCCGTTAAATAGAAGATTCATAAAATGAACCCCAAGGTTGCATTATAGTTAGTCAATACTAAGATAGAAAATATTTTAAAAGCTTGTTTTATCCATCCTATTGACTATTCACCTTAGATATCAAATATAGTTGTCATTAGAAAATGTGATGGCTGCATTCATATTTGTATAAATTTCCATTATCTTAATGATGCTTCTCTTAAGGATGAATTTTCATTGCGTAATATTGATATGATTGTATCTAGACTTGATTGTAGGCCATACCTTGTTATCCTTTATGGATGACTTATTGGGCTATAATTAGATCTGTATTAACCCAAAAGATTAATATAAGATACCCTTCACCACCGCTTGGGGCACTTTTTGTTACTTGGTCATGCCATTTTGATTGAAGAAAGTTGGATAAACTTACCAACAGATGATGAAAAATATTTTTCATGATTTCATTCACAAGATCTTAAAATGTTATGTTGATGACATCTTGGCTGAGTCTATAAATCACCAAGATCATGTTAGAATCTTCATCTTATCTTCAAAAGGCTTTGATTTTCTAAGATGAGACTAAATCCTCTCAAGTTCATATTTGGTGTGGATGGTAGTAAAATTTTAGGATTTATTATCGCTCATCATGGAATTGAAGTTAACATGAATAAGATTGATATAATTGTCAACATGCCTCCCTCTAAGAACATCTCTCAACTACATAGTTTGCAAGAGTATATTTAGCTTTAATTCAAAGATTTGTATCTCAATTGGTTGATCATACCCTTCCCTTGACACATTTACTGAAGAAATATGTCCATTTTCTATGGGATGATGAATGTGACAAGGCTTTTGTATCTATCAAGAGCTACTTGGCCAATCCTCCTATCTTGATGTCAACTATGAAGGATAGACCCTTTTTTATTTATATCTCTACATCATCTCATGCATTGGAAGCATTGTTAGCTCAATATGATGATGATGGTAAAGAAAGAGTGGTCTACTACATTAGTCATATTCTGGTTGATTATGAAAATTGATATTATTCCATGGAGAAGAAATGTCTTGCTCTCATTTTCACAATATAGAAGTTGTAACATTGTCTTCTCCATGCTGAAATTGATGCGATTGTAAAAATGCAATTTTAAAAATTTATTTACTAGAACTGATATTTCTAGAAGGTTAGTGAAATGGGTGATGTTGCTCTTTGATTTTGGCATCAAGTTCGTAACCCAAAAAGTGATTAAAGGAAGAGCTATTGCTAATCAATTGGTGGTCACCTCAATATTTTCCTAACTTAGATTTATTTTTGGATGAAAAAATTATTTGCATTGCACAATGATTCTCTGTGGTATATTTATTTTGAAGGATCGAGAGGTTAAACTGGCTTTAAGATAGTTGTATTTTTAATCTCACTCGAAGGGAAATCGGTTCCTCTATCCTTTTGACTAGAATTTCATTATGCTAATAACATCATTGAGTACAAATCCCTTATTACTAGTTTATATGATACATGATAACATTAAATATTAAATACATTTGTATTCATGGTTACTCCGAGCTTATCATAAATCAAATCATGGGAGCATATAAAGATAAGAAAAGAAAGCTACCTTAGTATCAAGATTTGGCTTTATCCTTTCTTGAATGATTCTCTTCTTTTACTATAGATAGTGTTTCTATAAGTGAGAATCACCATGCAAATACAATGGCAAGCATAGCCTCCCTTGTACCCTCGGATGATGTTGTAGATGAGCACCACTTTATGGTTCAAATTCTTCACTCTCATGCAATCTTAGATCAACCTGAACATGATAGTCTCATGTGTTCCCACATAGACTCATGGGAATGGTATTCTCACATCTATAATTATCTTAAGACTAAAAAATTTCTTGATGATGCAACTAATAACACTCATGTTTAGATACAAAATATTTTAGCCTGATATATTATCCTATCTAATTTTATTTATCGAAAGTATTACAATGGTCTTGTTGATGGTGCCGAGTTGACCCACAACATGTAGGTAAGATAAAAGTGAAATATCTCACCTCTCCTAAAAAAGAAAATCAACAATCAAAATGATCACCCCCCAAGGTCTTTGATGTTGGTTCACAACGTCAAGTTGTTTCACGAAGTGGTCAATATGGCTGTAATGTTCAAGGGGCCTGTTGGTTTTGAGCTTCTAGATTGTTATAAGATCAAATATATATTTAAACCTACTTTAACCAGTGGTTTAAAAGAAACAGAAAAAGATAGATCAAAGATTTTAAACTGAATAGAATGTTGATTCATCCAACTAATCAAACTTGTTACCTTCCAATGAATTCCTAAAATAAAACTACAAAATAAAGTTAACTTGTAATTAATACAAAGTTTCATTCATTCATAATGCAAACTTTAACAGTAGATTGCAAATAATCATTTAAACAAAACATAAGATAAAATTTCATTCCTTGAAAGCTTTCCAAATCAAATAATTAACCCAAGATAAATACCATTCTGGAGCACAATATGAAGTAGATTTAAATCTAGCTGCTTCTACTATTGGTAAAACAGATAAACAACATTTACAAATCTGGCAAGATCACTAGTGTACATAAAACCCATGCCTTTGAATTATCTCCATCTATACTAAGAAAATCTAGAAGATACATCACCTCCTCTTTCTATTGAACTAAAAAAATGCCTAACTTCCTGCAAAACCCTAACTTGCTAATTTCTAAAGAAAAAGGTCTCTTTTCTATCCCCTATTTTTCTATCTATCTTTCTATCTACTTCCTCTCTTTTTTTACAAAGAGGCGAAAATGCCATATATACCAAAACGTGCCAAAAATGAGTCAACCCCATTTTAGGGTTTTCAAAATAAGTTAGTTACAAAAATAGGTTTGAACAAAGTCAAAGATGTATTAAATGCATGCACTCTGTTTATGTCAGTGAAAGATCATTCTTAGGCATGGTTTCCAGATCTTTTACAACCATCCTCATTAACTCGCAGCCCTCACGTCCACCATTAAGACATCAGGCATTTCATCCTTGACCTCAAAAACTACACCCACAAATTTGCTTTGAATGTTCTGAAGCATGGCCATTAATATCGATCTACTTTTGCCAGTAGACATCCCATCTGTCATTAAGACTTGCGGCTTCTTCCTTTCTATCTAGATCTTTCTACAAGTTGACCCCTTTGAGAAGCAACATCTGACGTTCCTGACATGTTTTAACCTGATCACACAATGCCTTCATTAGTCCTCTAAAAGAATAGAAAATATCATCATTCATCCCACCTTTCATATATCCTTCATTTAATTATACTTAGCAAAAAGAAACTCAACTCTGGCAAACACAGAACCAAATCCGAACCAGAAACATACTTACCTTTAATACCAGTGGGGGCAGAGTCAAAATGAAACCAGAACTAGGACTAGGGTCAGAACGGGAACAAAACATGGAAATAACTGACATTTCCAAGTTCAACCCACATTCCGGCTTCACGTTCGCAAAAAGAAAAGCAACCAAGACTGTAGTAGGGCGGGGGCAGAGTCAGAACAAGATGAGGAACTAAACTTGGTAACAAGTCCATATCCCAAATCCTTCCTGAACTTGGCCCCACAAAAGAGACCAAACACAAGGAACAAACATGGAAACAAATGCATGCGGGATCAGAGCAAAAACTGATCTCGGGTGAACCACAACAAGGGCGGGAAAAAAACCAAATCCAACACTGAAACTTTTCAAAGTTTCAGGTTCGGATTCCATCTCGACCCCACCTTCGACAACATACAAAGAGAAAAATTAGGAAAAAGATGAGAAAGAAGAAAAAGAAGGGGGAGAAAACACCCCATGACCAAAATCAAAGAACAAAGGAAAAACAAAAAAACAAGACTGGCAGAACTGGGACCGGATCATAACCAAAACCTGGAACTTCAGAAATGTTCCAGAGTTCTGTTTTAGTCCACATCCCACTTCCGCTAAAAGAAACAAAAGAACTGGAAAAATCGGAACTGGGAAAGGAACAAAAACCAAAACTTAGAAGAAATTCCAAAGTTCGGTTTCAGTCCCAGTTCCGCGTCTGCTAGAACAAAACAAAAAAATGCCTAAGGTAGAAAACAAAAGGCCAAAGGAAACATAATAGAACAAGGGGGACTCATTTTAAACAAGTTTAAAATGGGGTGGTTATGCAAGGCATAATAGGTCTTGTTCTTTGCTACCTCATTAAGGTTGAAATACCCCTTGCCCTTAAAGAAGCTCATTCAAGCTTTGGGTGTGGACATTTCAATGGTAAATCCTTAGTATGCAAATTGATTCACATGAGATATTATTGGAAAACAATAGAGAAATACTCATTTACCTTTGTCAAGAAATGTCCTCTATGCCAACAACATAGGATATTATCTAAGCTCCCACACAAGAGCTTCAAAATCAAACCTGTCCTTGGCCATTTTAAAAAAGTGGGTTGGATATTATCAAAAGAAATCACCTATCAAGAAAATACCACCTTCTTTTCCATTTATAAAATTGGGTTGGATATTATTAGGACATGCCTTCATAATCATAGCTATCGATTACTTTATGAAGTGGGTTGAAGCTATTTCAATCTGGTCCACTAATGCTGAAGCAATTTGTAGCTTTCTTCTAGACAATGCCATTGCTTGATTTGGATTACCTTTTTTTGGTATGTGGTGACTGATCATGCAAATACTATACACTCTTTACATATACTTATTGGGGTTTAGGGTTGGGCCAGGCCCTAAGCAGGGGTTCGGGGGTAGTAGCCCCCAAGAGCAAGGGTACCCCTGAATTTTTTGCCCATTTTTGCACGTCAAGGGGTCGGTAGTTAATTTTTTGTTAACTAAAAAATGAAAATGACTTTGTAAAACCCTAATTCTAAAAGCTTCCAAAAAGCTTGTTATAAGTGGATGTGATGTAAGTTGTGGTATGGTATTAGCGAGATTGTAATTTATTTTTCACTTGATAATAAAATCATTGGATGATTGAGTTTTTGTGGATGTATCCCATATTGGGTGAACCATATTAAAATTCTATGTTGATCTCTTTTGTGTTATTCTTCATTGTTATTTCTAGGTTATTTAATCTGCATATAATTGTTAATGTTTATTACTCCAATCCACCTGAACCCTAACGCCTTCTACCCTTATTTTTGATAATGGTACTTCATTTAAGAAGAAAGAGGTAAAATAATTCTTAGAAAAGTTTCACATTCAACATCAATTTTCTACATCTTACTATACTTATTATAATGGCCAAGCATAATTGTCTAATAAAAAACTTGATCTAATTCTCTGAAAAAATAGTGAATAAATGTGGTAAAGATTGTCATACTCTATTGACATACACCTTATGGGCTTATCACATGAGTGTTCGTACAACTACTGGTACAACCCCATATAACCTCATGTATGGTGCTAAGGCTATCATGCCTTTAGAGTTGGAAATTTCATCTTTATAGGTTTCCATTAAAGGATTATTGATGATGAAACTTACCATGTTGAATGTCTAAATTGGCTTGAGTTGCTCAATGAGCACCAATTATAAGGCCCCGATCACCTTCAATATTATAAAAAATCTATTTCTAAGCATTATAATCAAGGTGTTCTTTCTTATACCTTCAAGGTAGGTGATCTTGTTCTCTATGAGAATCAAAGAAATGTAAATATGCCACCTAATCAAGAGGGGATGTTCAACCCTAATTGGTTAGGTCGTTACATATTCACCTTTGTGTATGGTTTTGGTGCATATGGATTATCAACTATGGATAGTAATCCTCTAAAGAATTGATCAATGCAATGCATATCCATTGATACTATGCATAAATTCTATGTGGCATGGACATGACACTTGTCCCCTTTTTTGAGGATCATAATTCGTTATGCTATGACATTTATTCATTAACACATTACCTTTTTAATTTGTGTCATGATGTAAACATGTGTATGTATTGAATTTCTTTAAATAGGAATTATATATACATGTTTTTTAATTTTATGATATGTATCCATGCATTGTATTTGATTGATTCCTTTATTCATACATTAGATCATCATTGTATTTAGCGAAGCATACATACAATATGTATTTATTAGATAATGATAACATCTAATCTAAGCATACATCTATAGACATACATCCATAACATAATTATTCATGAAAGAGAAGCATACACATAAATAACGCATAATATCAATCCAAAATCTCATGTATATATATATCAAAACAATGTCATGTACATGTGTCACACTAAAATGTGGTGTATGAATATCTATATATGAATCTATACATCTAAAAATACTATACAATGAGACACTGAGGTCTGACATTGAGAGTCACTCCTGGACAGACATAACATTCTGATTGTCCCATCCCGATGAGCATCAATATGTGTTGTCCTTGTAGCCTCCAACTACCTCCCAAGGTCATCGAACTAGCTTTACAGAGCATCATGTGCCTACTCGACACTCTCGACTTGCATCCTAGCTTGGTATCTCTCTAGGTGAGCATAGAGAGGAGCTTTGCACCCCTTTTATCTTACTAATCCATCAATATGATAATATTGGTTGTGTGTTGGAAATCCTCTACCTAGGTCTCCTCGTAGGACACCCTTATATGCACTACAAGCTCAAATATTTGGGTGTGACACCCTATTTTGGGTGGCCTATATGTATTAGGGACTTACCCTCAAATATAGGCAACTAGGACCACCTCTAAGATGCATTGCTTGAAGAAATTGAGCCACTCCTATGTTAACACTACAACTATACAAAAAATGGGTGATATCGGTACCATATCATCAAAGTCTACATATACATATATAAAAGCATGAAACAAAAAGAGCTAAAATGAAATAGAATGTAACAAACAAAAGTCATAGATGGGTCCCCAACTTGCTAGTGTGGATTTAAGGGAGAAACACAACTATTGGAAGTGATGCTCGAGCCTGTAGCTACTATCAAAGGAGGCATGAGTAGTTGGATGTCAAGTGGTGTGACTAAGAAGGTTGGAGCATGCACTAATGATGCTATACACCACCACCGCCTCAGCCTATCCTCCTCTCTACCCTTTGTCACCTCATCCTCCTCCTCCACACTCCTTGATGCCTCACCCTTGGAGCCCCATGCACTAGTAGGGGTAATTGCTAAGAAAATTAGGGTAGAACCCATTGTTAGCCTTCAGTTGGCAAAGCCAACTAATATACTAGAATGTCATTTGTCACTAGTGCCTCAAGTTGATTCTTGGTCAATCCATCATTTCTCTTGAGTTTGACACTGATGATGGTTGGACATTGATGGTATGCAACTCTCATCATGCTCTTGTGGGATCATATATATATGGGATCCATCAGAGGGATGGCCTACACCTAGTTGATGAGGCTACAGCCAAAAATTTCATGCCCCCACCATTCATAGTGGAGCACATGGACCTATTTGAGCCTTATGTGAGGCTCAGGGGAGCATATGTTGGCATATCTAGGCACACTGAGCATGTCGAGGGTCAGGTATCACCAATGGCAGTGGAGTTAGAGGAGGCTCAAGCAACTCAAAGATTTGACAGAGAGGCTATCTTATAGTCAGAGGTTGAGTGACTTCAAAGAGAGGTTGTGAGGATCCAGGATGATAGAGGCCGTGTCGAGCGAGAGTGGGTGGAGGCATTGATACGTGAGGGTGAGGTAAGCGGGTCAATACAAACTATGTAGGAGATGACCAAAATGAGAAAATATAGGTCCCACACTAGCGTCTCCTAATGGGCGTGGACAACATATCTAGATCAATCTAGTAAGCATAGACCATAGTGACATTGTACTATTGATGAGATGTATTAAAACTTTTGAGATGTATATATATGAGCATGCACGAATTTTATGTTTGTGTTAGATGTAATGTGATTTATTAAATAATCTATGTTAGCCTATTCAATAAATATCTCCATGATCTAACATTTCTTTTCTTTAAGTTTTCTTATATGCTATAGTATGTTATGCTAAATTAAATGCACTTATGATTTAATTGTAAAATATTAAACACCAATAACGATTTAATGTAACATAACATACACCATAAGGTATGAATAACATGATACCTATTTAAGTAAGAATCCAAAACCACATCAGACCCACTACCCCAGGATTCAAGACACAAAGAAATATGTGTCAGGAATGAAGCAAGCACAAGACATAATGACATACTATTCATTAACTCTAACATCGCTGCTTTAAAAAACTCACACTATTCAAAAAAGGGCTATACATAATACCAACACAAATGTGTGGCATTAATAGGTTCTTGAAGAGGTATGCCATCCATTTTGGATATTAAGTATGCTCCAGACCCATAGCTTTCTTGAACTATATTTAAGGTCCTAACTAGTTAGGGCTAAATTTTCGTTTTTCTGTCAGATTAGCGTTGACATTTTGTTGAATTTTGTATAACACCAAATCAACCCTATTGAATGAGTGAGGGATGAAATGATCATTATAACTTTACTACATATTCTTATGATAGGATTGAAGATGTTTGAGGGTGTTGATGCACCTTTCATCAAGCATTTCAATTTGGTGTAATCGTTTTTCCTTATAAGTATTATCATCAATTAGCCCTTGAAGAGCGATCCTTAAGGAGGGAGTCTCTAACTCTTGGGGCATAATTGCCTCAGCACCATAAACAAGGTTATAAGGTGTGTTTCCTATTGACGTTATGATACTAGTACAATAATCCCATAATGTGTATGCTAGTGTTTATTATGTTTGTTCACTATTTTTCTTAGGATTTTATCAAGAGTTTTGTTAGTTGATTCGACTTGTCCATTAGATTGTAGGTAGTACAAAATTGAGAATCGATGTTGTATATTAAATGTTTCCAAGAACTTCCTCACATAATTATTCTTAAATGGTTCCATTGTCTCAAAATGACAAGGAAGGAAACCAAAAGCGCTCGCAATACTGTGTTCTGATATGAAATGACATATTTCATCAATTTCTATTGTTGAACGCAAGGGGATAACTTCTACCCATTTTGTGAAATAATTTGTTTCCACGATTATAAATGTATTTCCTATAGATGAGGGTGGAGATATTTTTCCAATAATATCCAAACCCCATACCGAGAATGGGCAAGTAGGAACTTGTGTACAAAGCTTAGAAGTAGGAGCATGAATTAATTTTTGATACTCTTGACACTTATGACATTTCTTAACATATTCAAAGCAATCTCATTCCATATTCTTCCAATAATACCCTATGTGGATTAACTTTTGAACTAATGATCTTCCTCCAAAATTCCCCCCACAAGCACCTGCATGAGCTTGTTCAAGTGCTATAGGGATTTTTGTTTGTTTAAGACGCCTGAGTAAGGGGCCATCAAAGGACCACTTATCTAAGATGTCCACTAGGATGATAAATCTAGATGCAAATTTTTGAAGATGAGAGTGTGTTTTTATTTGTTGGCTCAGGAAAGGTACCATTTTTCAAATAATTGAATATCATGTCATACCATTCACTCGAGCTTTCGATTGTTGTTACAAACACTTCAACTGATTTATCATCAATTGATGGTTTCATAATTGTATGCAAAATGAAAATGAAGTCTTTTGAAGGATCTTGAGGGGATATAAGAGAAGTTGCACTCGCCATTGCATCCACGTGATGATTATCTTATCAAGGGATATTATCAATGGTGAATGATTTAAACTTATCTAGCAATTTCATCATGAGATCATTGTATTTTGATAATTTGTCATGTTTTGTTTAATATGTTCCATTTATTTTCTTGATGACTAATTGTGAATCGTGAAATATCTTAATGTTTCTAGCACCCATAACTAGTGCAACACACAAACTAGCGATTAACACCTCATATTCAATGGTGTTATTTGTAAATAGGAAATTTAACTGGTATGATAAGGCAATAGGCTCTTTTACCGGTGATTTTATTATAACACTTGCACCAAAATTAGTTTTTCACTTAGATCCATCAAAATACAATTCCCATGTATCTTCTTTGATTGTCAACACGTTATCATTAGGGAAAGAATCATTACTAGGTAATGCTAAAGGAGAAGGAGCATCAACTAACTGTTGGGTCAATGCTTGACCCTTAATTGATTTTTGTGAAACAAATTTAAGGTCAAAATAAGTCAACAATATTACCCATTTAGCTAAGTGTCTGGATAAATCTATTTCGTTGAACATGTGTTTTAAATGATCAAACTTCGTCATTACTTGTATTTTGGCATTCAATAAGTAATGTTGCAACTTATTGGTAGTGAATACAAGATCCAAACATTGTTTTCTTATTGTGATGTATCATTTCTCATAATCAATAAATGTTCGACTAATGTGATAAATAAGATGTTCTTTATCTTTTTCATCTTGTTGAGCCAACAATACCATGAGAGCATGGTCTAAA
>VDFB02271358.1:776663500-776674637 GCA_007258455.2 Sequoia sempervirens | reverse complement strand
CCTAGATAAATGTGAAAGTATGTTACAACACTTTACAATGCCACAAATAGGGTACACATTAAGTACATTTTATTAAAATGGGGCCCAAGATCAATGTGAATGTGTTACAACACATTACAACATTAAACCTAGGAAAAATTAGGTTAATTCAATGAAAATTGTTCCCAAATCAAGTAAGAAAAATGGATACTTTTTTTGTTACTACAATGTTAATGAATTTATAATTTTAAATCATCTAATACATAAATTTTTTGATATTAAAAAGTTAAGAATACTAGGATTCTATACCAATATATAGTAGAATAATCAAAATAAATAAGATCCTAAAGAAGATCCTCCCAAAGTAAAATTTCCTAAGTGTATTCCTTCTACCTCTTCTTTTCCTAAAATGAATACATTTTTTGGTGACGATTGGGGAACTTTGAATTTTATCGAATCTTATGTTGGAGAATACAAGGTAGATCTGATCCACCTAGATATTCTAAAAATCTCATTCACCTCCACTAAGAAAGATGATTATCCCTCTATTGAGAAGGATGATCATGTTTCTGCTAAGGAAGGTGGTGATTGTACTTCCACTAAGAAGAATGATTATGTTCCCATGAAGAAGTGTGATACTTATAGCATGGAATACACTCTTTACACTAATCCTCAATTATTTTCAAGAATTGCAATCACATTATGACTAGGTTTCAATATATTTTCTAAATTTAGTTATGGAGGTAAAGGTTGTGGGAATAATTAACAAGATATTAAATTACCCTTAGAGGTTGATCCACATGACTTTAATATTGGACTTGGATACTACCCCATGAAATCTAAAGTAAAATCGTGGTTGAATATCAACATGGTTTTGATCGAATCTCCTTCTCTTAAATTGATTCATCCTAAATACATTGAAACTAAAGTAGACTATAAGGAAGTTCCTCTATATTTTTTCTCTTTGGATGAATCTCTACAAGATTTCTTAGGTTTCTACTCAAATTTACCTTCTTATCACCATAAACAATTATTCCCATATTGCTTAAATGAACATGCATATTTTGGAGAATCCATTATGAGTTCCAATGAGTTCCGATGAGAAGAATTCTTTCACTCATATGCATCATAATAAAGATTGTGGGTATGTGCAGGATCATCATGGAAAAAACAAGGCCTTAAGTGGCAAAAATTTTAGAAAAATCAGAGTTAGGCAACTTGATGTAAAATTTTGAATAAGTTATCTATATTATTTCAAAAATATTTAAGAATAGAATTTGTAGCAAATTGAATGTAGTTTCTAAACTACAAGGTTTTTCAAAACAAAATCTACTAGGTGAAATTTGAAATTTCAATGTAGTGAGTACTTAAATTTCAGGAAAAAATAAGTAGGTGTCATTTTGACCACCCCAACCACAATAAAATGATAATATTTTTTTATAATATTTTAGATATAAGTAGAGGACTCATGTCCCGATGTGATGCATATTTTTTGTAATTTTTTTCTAAGTAAATAATTAATTATTATTTTTTTATTACAACTTTTAAAAAATATAAAATCTCTTACGTCTAACCACCTTAACTTGGTCAAAACTTCTTGAAATTTAATCTTCTTTTTTTTTTAATCCTATAGTATATGAAGCATATAATGTGACACATGTTTTAGATTCAAAAAATGTGATACCGTTTGAAAGTTATAGATGTTTTTTAATGAACCTATGAATTAGGACTTTAGTCGTAATTCAAATAAAAAATAAATAATAATTATTTATTAAAATCAAAGTAAAGCATAATTTATATTGGTGGAAAGTTGAGAATATCCTTTAAAGAACCTTTTCATTTCATTAATTTTGGGTAAAAAAAAGTCGTTAGCCACATACCCCACAAATACCCATCATATTGCCACTTTTTGGCCCAACATGATCCTACACATACCCTTGCAATACTCTTCTCAAAGAAGATACTTTTGATTTTTTCATGGGTCCTAAATCTTTTGAGAAAGTGATTAAGATTGAGAAATGTCTCTTCAAAAGAATCTAAAAAATTGCATTCTCATCCCATTATCTTTGCTTGGTCATATGAGGACTGAAATGATGAATTTGTGGGATGGTGCTATCATATGATTTTGATCATAGAGCATACCCACTCCAATAATTTCGTTCAAGGCTAACCCTAAAGATCTCAATGCAAAATGGGAAATAAATCTTATAGTAGGGTTGTCCTAGGGGCTAAATGAAAGCTAAAAGGGGTTCACCACCAAGTTTAAACTTGGAAAAGATAATGAAATGCAAGATGTAACACAAAACCATAGTTGAGTGTAAACCAATACTAAATGACCTAGAAAAGTGAAAAAAATAACATAGATAACTATAAAACTGAAAGTGTGCACTTGGGAATTTGGGGAAGACAAAATAAAAATATAGAATTCTAGAGAATTTACTTTTACTATTGACTAGGACTCAGTCACCAAGCTAGGTGAATTAGTCCTGTTTTTCGGGAAACTATGCACCTGAACAAGTTTATACCAAAAGGGTGTCCAAATTTTTGAATTCTTGAAAAATGATTGGAATTGGGACTCATTCGCTAGAAGTGGTGAATCAGTCTAGTTGGGCTTTTCTGAAGCTTCAAAAGTTGATCTTGCTCTTCTCTGTTTATTTTGTCCTTCTTGATTGGTTTCCAGATCCGAATCTCTGATTTGCAACCTATAGGTCTTCTCTAAGGCTCTCCAAGGCTTGATGATAACTTCGACAACTTTTAACAACTAGCAACTTTTCTCCAATATTGCTCCTTAGGAAATCTGCAACCTAGACCTGCAAATCACACACAAAGGAGAGGGAAAATTGTTGAGGTTAGTGCATAGGGTTTTTCCTTGGTCAAACCCCTTGTTGGTACTTAAACCTTGAAATGAAAGAAAATATAAATGGAGAATGATGAATGAACAAATAGCAATGTTGCAACTCACCAAACCCTAGCAATAATGTGTTGCAAATATGATTGAGATGGTTGCAATGGATGTGAATCTTTACTCTTTCTTGAATGATGTTGATCTTGCATGAAAAAATTGCTTGAATCATAAAATCCTACATCAAAATTGTTAGCACAATGACAAATATGATGGATGAAATCTTTGACCTGATAATTGAAACTTGAATGTTGCTCTAAAATACTTGATAATATGCCTTTTAATTCTCTTGAATGCTCTTGTGAATGCTTGAATTCTTTTGTGAACTCTTTTGAATGCTAGGTGAGAATATGAGTGAAAGAACCTTGTATTTATACTTAATTATTCAAGAATTCTTGAATTTACAACACAAGCTAACATTAGATCTAGGAGAATAAAATCCCACCAAAGATTTAAATTTATTTTTATTTTGAGTTAAATGGGACTCATTCACCACTCTGGGCGAATTGGTCCCACCTAAGGGGACTCATTCACCCAAAATGGTGAATGATTCCCACCTTAGCTTTTTGAGGTGGTTTTTCAGGATTTTGATGTTTTAAAAGGTTTTGTTGGGATTATCCTAAAAAATACACATAAATGAGGCTTTTGGATGTAAAATAGGGCCAATTAAAGCATAGTAAAGCCCAATTATTAATGTTAAGCCTAGAAAAGTGTGAACGTGTGTTACAACACTTTAAAATAAGGAAATTTATGTTCAAAAGAGGTTTATTAGGTGTATTTCATTAACAAGATCTTAGAAAAGTGTGAAAGTGTGTTAAAACACTTTCCAACACTTAAGCAAGGTACCATTGATGTTTATTAGTTCTCAAGGGCCCAAGACCTAATGTGAATATGTTAGGATATTACAACACTTAATTAAGGCCAAGTTAAGGGGACCTTTTTTCGTCATTACAAGGACATGCCCTATACTGATGAATCCATGATAGTTGATAATATCACTATATGTCCCAATGCCAAGCCCGGGTTAAATAGAAGATTCATAAAATGAACCCCAAGGTTGCATTATAATTAGTAAATACTAAGATATAAAATATTTTAAAAGCTTGTTTTATCCATCCTATTAACTATTCACCTTGGATATCAAATATAGTTGTCATTAGAAAATGTGATAGCTGCATTCCTATTTGTATAAATTTCCATTATTTTAATGATGATTCTCTTAAGGATGAATTTTCATTGCGTAATATTGATATGATTGTATCTAGACTTGATTGTAGGCCATGCCTTGTTATCCTTTATGGATGACTTCTTGGGCTATAATTAGATCTATATTAACCCAAAAGATTAATGTAAGATACCCTTCACACCCCTTGGGGCACTTTTTGTTACTTGGTCATTCCATTTTGATTAAAGAAAGTTGGAGAAACTTACCAACAGATGATGAAAATTATTTTTCATGATTTCATTCACAAGATCTTAAAATGTTACGTTGATGACATCTTGGCTGAGTCTATAACTCACCATGATCATGTTAGAATCTTCATCTTATCTTCAAAAGGATTTTATTTTCTAAGATGAGACTAAATCCTCTCAAGTTCATATTTGGTGTGGATGGTAGTAAAATTTTAGGATTTATTATCACTCATCATGGAATTTAAGTTAACATGAATAAGATTGATATAATTGTCAACATGCCTCCCTCTAAGAACATCTCTCAACTACATAGTTTGCAAGTGTATATTTAGCTTTAATTCAAATATTTGTATCTCAATTGGTTGATCATACCCTTCCCTTGACACATTTACTGAAAAAATATGTCCATTTTCTATGGGATGATGAATGTGACAAGGCTTGTGTATCTATCAAGAGCTACTTGGCCAATCCTCCTATCTTGATGTCAACTATGAACGATAGACCCTTTTTTATTTATATCTCTACATCATCTCATGCATTGGCAGCATTGTTAGCTCAACATGATGATGATGGTAAAGAAAGAGTGGTCTACTACATTAGTCATATTCTGGTTGATTATGAAAATTGATATTATTCCATGGAGAAGAAATGTCTTGCTCTCATTTTCACAATATAGAAGTTGTAACATTGTCTTCTCCATGCTGAAATTGATGTAATTGTAAAAATGCAATTTTAAAAAATTATTTACTAGAACTGATATTTCTAGAAGGTTAGTGAAATGGGTGATGTTGCTTTCTGATTTTGGCATCAAGTTCGTAACCCAAAAAGTGATTAAAGGAAGAGCTCTTTCCAATCAAATGGTGGTCACCTCAATATTTTCCTAACTTAGATTTATTTTTGGATGAAAAAATTATTTGCATTGCACAATGATTCTCTGTGGTATATTTATTTTGAAGGATCAAGAGGTTAAACTAGCTTTAGGATAGTTGTACTTTTAATCTCACTCGAAGGGAAATCGGTTCCTCTATCCTTTCGACTAAATTTCATTATGCAAATAACATCATTGAGTACAAAGCCCTTATTACTAGTTTATATGATACATGATAACATGAAATATTAAATACATTTGTATTCATGGTTACTCTGAGCTTATCATAAATCAAATCATGGGAGCATATAAAGATAAGAAAAGAAAGCTACCTCAGTATCAAGATTTGGCTTTATCCTTTCTTGAATGATTCTCTTCTTTTACTATAGATAGTGGTTCTAGGAGTGAGAATCACCATGAAAATACAATGGCAAGCATAGCCTCCCTTGTACCCTCAGACGATGTTGTAGATGAGCACCACTTTATGGTTCAAATTCTTCACTCTCCTGCAATCTTAGATCAACCTAAACTTGATAGTCTCATGTGTGCCCACATAGACTCAGGGGAATGGTATTCTCACATCTATAATTATCTTAAGACTAAAAAATTTCTTGATGATGCAGCTAATAACACTCATGTTTAGATACAAAATATTTTAGCCTAATATATTATCCTATCTAATTTTCTTTATCGAAAGTATTACAATGGTCTTGTTGATGGTGCCGAGTTGACCCACAACATGCAGGTAAGATAAAAGTGAAATATCTCACCTCTCCTAAAAAAGACAATCAACAATCAAACTGATCAGCCCGTAAGGTCTTTGATGTTGGTTCACAATGTTGTTGTTTCACGAAGTGGTCAATATGGCTGTAATGTTCAAGGGGCCTACTAGTTTTGAGCTTCTAGATTATTATAAGATCAAATATATATTTAAACCTACTTTAACCAGTGGTTTTAAAGAAACATAAAAAGATAGATCAAATATTTTAAACTGAAGAGAATGTTGATTCATCCAACTAATCAAACTTGTTACCTTCCAATGAATTCCTAAAATAAAATTGCAAAATAAAGTTAACTTGTAATTAATACAAAGTTTCATTCATTCACAATGCAAACTTTAATAGTAGATTGCAAATAATCATTTAAACAAAACATAAGATAAAATTTCATTCCTTGAAAACTTTCCAAATCAAATAATTAACCCAAGATAAATACCATTCTGGAGCACAATATGAAGTAGATTTAAGTCTAGCTGATTCTACTATTGGTAAAATAGATAAACAACATTTACAAATCTGGCAAGATCACTAGTGTACAGAAAACCCATGCCTTCAAATTATCTCCATCTATACTAAGAAAATCTAGAAGATACATCACCTCCTCTTTCTATTGAACTAAAAAATGCCTAACTTCCTAAAAAACCCTAACTCGATAATTTCTAAAGAAAAAGGTCTCTTTTCTATCCCCTATTTTTCTATCTATCTTTCTATCTACTTCCTCTCTTTTTTTACAAAGAGGCGAAAATGCCATATATACCAAAACGCGCCAAAATGAGTCAACCCCATTTTAGGGTTTTCAAAATAAGTTAGTTACAGAAACAGGTTTGAACAAAGTCAAAGATGTATTAAATGCACACACTCTGTTTATGTCAGTGAAAGATTGTTCTTAGGCATGGTTTTCAGATCTTTTACAACCATAATCATTAACTCGTAGCCCTCATGTCTGCCATTAAGACATCACACATTTCATCCTTGACGTCAAAAACTATACCCACAAATTTGCTTTGAATGTTCTGAAGCACGGTCATTAATATCGATCTACTTTTGCTAGTAGACATCCCATCTGTCATTAAGACTTGCAACTTCTTCCTTTCTGTCTAGGTCTTTCTACAAGTTGACCCCTTTGAGAGGTAGCATCTAACGTTCTTGACATGTTTTAACCTAATCACACAATGCCTTCATTAGTCCTCTAAAAGAATAGAAAATATAATCATTCATCCCACCTTTCATATATCCTTCATTTAATTATACTTAGCAAAAAGAAGCTCAACTCTGGCAGACACGGAACCAAATCCAAACTAGAAACATACTTACCTTTAATACTAGTAGGGGCGGAGTCAAAATGAAACCAGAATCAGAACTGGGGTCAGAACGGGAACAAAAAATGGAAATAACAAACATTTCCACATTCAACCCACATTCTGGCTGCTCGTCCGCAAAAGAAAAGTAACTAGGACCATAGTAGGGCGGGGGTAGAGTCAGAACGGGATGAGGAACTAAACTTGGTAACAAACTATTCATATCCCAAATCCTTCTTGAACCTGGCCCCGCAAAAGAGACCAAACACAAGGAACAAACATGGAAACAAACACAAGCGGGATAAGAGAAAAAATTGATCTCGGGTGAACTGCAATAGGGGTGGGAATAGAACCAAATCCAACACTGAAAATTTTCAAAGTTTTAGGTTCAGATTCCATCCCGACCCCACCTTCAACAACATATAAAGAGAAAAATGAGGAAAAAGATGAGAAAGAAGAAAAAGAAGGGGGAGGAAACACCCCATGACCAAAATCAAAGAACAAAGGAAAAACAAACAAACAAGACTGGCAGAACCAGGACTGGATCAGAACTAGAACCTAGAACTTCATAAATGTTCCAGAGTTCTATTTCGGTCCATGTCCCGCTTCCACCAAAAGAAACAAAAGAACTGGCAAAATCAGAACCGAGAAAGGAACAAAAACCAAAACTTGGAAGAAATTCCAAAGTTTGGTTTCGGTCCCGGTTCCGCGTCTGCCAGAACAAAACAAAAAAATGCCTAAGGTAGAAAACAAAAGGCCAAATGAAACATAACAGAACAAGGGGGACCCATTTTAAACAAGTTTTAAATGGGGTGGTTATGCAAGGCATAATAGGTCTTGTTCTTTGCTACCTCATTAAGGTTGAAATACCCCTTGCCCTTAAAGAAGCTCATTCAAGCTCTGGGAGTGGACATTTCAATGGTAAATCCTTAGTATGTAAATTGATTCACATGAGATATTATTTGAAAACAATAGAGAAATACTCATTTACCTTTGTCAAGAAATGTCCTCAATTCCAACAACATAGGATCTTATCTAAGCTCCCACACAAGAGCTTCAAAATTAGACCTGTCCTTAGCCATTTTAAAAAAGTGGGTTGGATATTATCAAAAAAATATCACCTATCAAGAAAATATCACCTTCTTTTCCATTTATAAAATTGGGTTGGATATTATTAGGACATGCCTTCTTAATCACAACTATCGATTACTTTATGAAGTGGGTCGAAGCTATTTCAATCTGGTCCACTAATGAGGAAGCAATTTGTAGCTTTCTTCTAGACAATGGCATTGGTTGATTTGGATTACCTTTTTTTGGTATGTGGTGACTGATCATGCAAATACTATACACTCTTTACATATACTTATTGGGGTTTAGGGATGGGCCAGGCCCTAAGCAGGGGTTCGGGGGTAGTAGCCCCCAAGAGCAAGGGTACCCCTAAATTTTTTTTCCCATTTTTGCATGTCAAGGGGTTGGTATTTAATTTTTTGTTAACTAAAAAATGAAAATGACTTTGTAAAACCCTAATTCTAAAAGCTTCCAAAAAGCTTGTTATAAGTGGTTGTGATGTAAGTTGTGGTATGGTATTAGCGAGATTGTAATCTATTTTTCACTTGATAATAAAATCATTGGATGACTAATTTTTTGTGGATGTATCCCAAATTGGGTGAACCATGTTAAAATTCTATGTTGATCTCTTTTGTGTTATTCTTCATTGTTATTTCTTGGTTATTTAATCTGCATATAATTGTTAATGTTTATTACTCCAATCCACCTAAACCCTAACACCTTCTACCCTTGTTTTTGATAATGGTACTTCATTTAAGAAGAAAGAGGTAAAATAATTCTTAGAAAAGTTTCACATCAAACATCAATTTTCTACATCTTATTATACTTATTCTAATGGCCAAGCATAATTGTCTAATAAAAAACTTGATCTAATTCTTAGAAAAAATAGTGAATAAATGTGGTAAAGATTGTCATACTCTATTGACATACACCTTATAGGTCTATCACATGAGTGTTCGTACAACTACTAGTACAACCCCATATAACCTCATGTATGGTGCTAAGGCTATCATGCCTTTAGAGTTGGAAATTTCATCTTTATAGGTTTCCCTTAAAGGATTATTGATGATGAAACTTACCATGTTGAATGTCTAAATTGGCTTGAGTTGCTCAATGAGCGCCAATTATAAGGCCCCGATCACCTTCAAGCTTATAAAAAATCTATTTCTAAGCATTATAATCAAGGTGTTCTTTCTTATACCTTCAATGTAGGTGATCTTGTTCTCTATGAGAACCAAAGAAATGTAAATATGCCACCTAATCAAGAGGGGATGTTCAACCCTAATTGGTTAGGTTGTTACATATTCACCTTTGTGTATGGTTCTGGTGCATATGGATTATCAACTATGAATAGTAATCCTCTAAAGAATTGATCAATGCAGTGCATATCCATTGATACTATGCATAAATTCTATGTGGCATGGGCATGACACTCGTCCCCTTTTTTGAGGATCATAATTTGTTATGCTATGACATTTATTCATTAACACATTACCTTTTTAATTTGTGTCATGGAATTATATATACATGTGTTTTAATTTTATGATATGTATCCATGCATTGTATTTGATTGATTCCTTTATTCATACATTAGATCATCATTGTATTTAGCGAAGCATACATACAATATGTATTTATTAGATAATGATAACATCTAATCTAAGCATACATCTATAGACATACATCCATAACATAATTATTCATGAAAGAGAAGCATACACATAAATAATGCATAATATCAATCCAAAATCTCATGTATATATATATATCAAAACAATGTCATGTACATGTGTCACACTAAAATGTGGTGTATGAATATCTATATATGAATCTATACATCTAAAAATACTATACAATGATGATATATAATATAAAAAATGAGTCTCTAGCCATTAGGGGCATGGCTCTTAGAGCTCCCTGGTGTTGGCAAGGGAGGAGGATGCTATATGGATGCTTAAGTGAGATCAATGAGATCGCGACATAGAAATCTACAACCACAATCCTTATATCTCCCCTCATGTCTCTACTAGCTACTCCCACAGGGATGTGACATGCTCTATTTGGGTAGCCTCCTACTCCTGAGCCTCTTATAGCTCATCTCTTAGCTACTACACCTAAGGATGATAAAGATCAATATGTGTTGTCCTTGTAGCCTCCAACTACCTCCCAAGGTCATTGAACTAGCTTTACAGAGCATCACGTGCTTACTCGACACTCTTGACTTGCATCCTAGCTTGGTCTCTCTCTAGGTGAGCATAGAGAGGAGCTTTGCACCCCTTTGATCTTACTAATCCATCAATATGATAATATTGGTTGTGTGTTGGAAATCCTCTACCTAGGTCTCCTCGTAGGACACCCTTATATGCACTACAAGCTCAAAGATTTGGGTGTGACACCCTATTTTGGGTGGCCTATATGTATTAAGGACTTACCCTATATGTATTAAGGACTTACCCTCAAATATAGGCAACTAGGACCACCTCTAAGATGCATTGCTTGAAGAAATTGAGCCACTCCTATGTTAACACTGCAACTATACAAAAAATGGGTGATATCGGTACCATATCATCAAAGTCTACATATACATATATGAAAGCATGAAACAAAAAGAGCTAAAATGAAATAGAATGTAACAAACAAAAGTCATAGATGGGTCCCCAACTTGCTAGTGTGGATTTAAGGGAGCGACACAACTATTGGAAGTGATGCTCGACCCTGTAGCTACTATCAAAGGAGGCATGAGTAGTTGGATGTCAAGTGGTGTGACTAAGAAGGTTGGAGCATGCACTAGTGATGCTATAAACCACCACTGCCTCAACCTATCCTCCTC
>VDFB02271358.1:776618525-776663400 GCA_007258455.2 Sequoia sempervirens | reverse complement strand
TACAAACCCTAAATGGAAAGAGGCAATGCAACAACCTAGAATGAAATGCAATTTTCAAATTCCAATCACTGCAATTTACTAATTACACAATGTAATAAACAAAAAATGAAATGTTTGAATGCAATTTTGAATTTTAACAATGCATTTAAATGAAGCAATTTAAGTTAAATGCAATGAATTTTGATGAAATAGAAAATCAAGAAACTAAAACAAGAAAGTAACAACAACAAACAAAAGCCTAAAACTGAGATTTTAATTTCTAGAAAATGTAGATCGGTAGCTAATATAGGGACTAATTCGCCAGTAAGGGAAAATGGGTCCTAGTTAGGTTTTTCTAAGATGTTTATTTGGATTTTAGGGTGATTTTTAATGCTTTTTTAGATGCCATAAGGTGCAAGTTTGACCTGATCAAGGATTCATTCACTAGTAATGGCGAATGGGTCTTGGTTAGGTATTTTTAAAATATTTTTGAATTATTTGCAAGCTTTCAGTAGTGTCTTTCAGTTCTAGGTTTTAGGCAGTGAGTTTTGGTTTTATATTTTCCAAAAATGCAATGTAAAAATGCAATGAAAAGATGAATTCAAAGACCTATGTTGAAATGAAATTTTATTCTAATTTTCAAATGCAAATAAATGAGATCTAAATGATATGCACAATGACCAACTTGTTTTTGTATTTTTCAAATTTAGAGAGATGCAAAACAGTGCAAATCTAAACCCTAAATGAGATCTTAGTTCAATGAAAATGAGATGAAAGTGAATGCATTATCTAATATAAGATGCAAAGACTTCAAAATTCAGAAAATTGCAATGTTCAATATGTCAAGTTCACCATTAATGATTAGGTGGATAAATTAGGGCTTATCAAGATCAAGATAAACCACTAGAATTATCCACACAAAATCACTATAATTTATGCAATTATGAGGGCCAAAAGATATAAATGACAATCTGAAATTGACCCTAACTATTAGAGCAACTATGAGGGGAGTTTTTAGACCTCAAAGAGGTGTGTACCTTACAGCAAGAAGCCTATTTTTAGAACACAAAGGACTCATTCGCCTTTAGTGGTGAATGGGTCCTTGTTAGGGTTTTTGAAACTGAGATCTGTGTTATTTTACGTGATGTCTGAACTCTCATATTCCTAGTTGTCAGCTCCTAAAATCCCACTCTTAATTCTATAGCTTCAATTCTTTGTTCTTGCACTTTGAAGGTAAACTTTGTAACTTGACAACTTTTGTAATTTTTCTTTAAACTTCTCCACTTGATCTTCAACCTGTAAATCTACAAACATTCACTCAAGGGAAGAAAAACTTGTTTATTGTTAGTGAATAGGGGTTTTCCTATGTCAAACCCCTTGTAGGTAATCAAACCATATGATGAAATGATGAAATTGAAGCATGGACATGAAATGATGCAATGTTGATACCTTAGAAGATGACTTGGGAGATAAATCTACAATCTAACTTGTAGTGGTCATGAAGAATATAGATCTTGATCTCAAATAAGATGTGTAGCAATGCTTGCAAGTAAATACTCAATGCTACATTGGCAATCTTAGCTAAACAACATGCATGGATGCACTAGAACCTTGACATGATGAAATAAGCTTGAATTATTGCAATAAACTATTGATAATCTTCCTTGAAATGCATTTGAAATGATCTTCTAAACTCTATAATTCTCCTGTGAATGTAGTCTTGAGTGCTCATGAAAATCTAGGATGAAACTATATGAATTAACCCCTTATTTATACTAAATTAAGAGATTAACCCTGAAATTCAAAAAAATTAAGCCAACACTAGATTTGGAAACAAATGTTATTAAATTCCCACCAGAATGAAATTCAAAAAGGGGGTCCTCATTAAGGAAGGACCCATTCACCACCTAGGGTGAATGGGTCCTTGCACTATTTTGTAGGACCTTGCCTTCGAGGAATGAAAGAACACTAAAAACCCATGTGAAATATGCTGATAGAAGGGGTCCTATAGAGGGAGGACCCATTCACCACCTAGGGTGAATGGGTTCTAGCATCAATATCTAGGGCATTTATTTTTCCCAATTAAATTTTATGTAATTTGAATTATGGGTTTCAGGATAGATCTTCGAGAGCTGTCATAAAGAAGGCTTAAATTTCAATTAAAGGGGCTAATTAACTCTAATTAACCAGAATTATTTCAAAGGACCCTAGATAAATGTGAAAGTATGTTACAACACTTTACAATGCCACAAATAGGGTACACATTAAGTACATTTTATTAAAATGGGGCCCAAGATCAATGTGAATGTGTTACAACACATTACAACATTAAACCTAGGAAAAATTAGGTTAATTCAATGAAAATTGTTCCCAAATCAAGTAAGAAAAATGGATACTTTTTTTGTTACTACAATGTTAATGAATTTATAATTTTAAATCATCTAATACATAAATTTTTTGATATTAAAAAGTTAAGAATACTAGGATTCTATACCAATATATAGTAGAATAATCAAAATAAATAAGATCCTAAAGAAGATCCTCCCAAAGTAAAATTTCCTAAGTGTATTCCTTCTACCTCTTCTTTTCCTAAAATGAATACATTTTTTGGTGACGATTGGGGAACTTTGAATTTTATCGAATCTTATGTTGGAGAATACAAGGTAGATCTGATCCACCTAGATATTCTAAAAATCTCATTCACCTCCACTAAGAAAGATGATTATCCCTCTATTGAGAAGGATGATCATGTTTCTGCTAAGGAAGGTGGTGATTGTACTTCCACTAAGAAGAATGATTATGTTCCCATGAAGAAGTGTGATACTTATAGCATGGAATACACTCTTTACACTAATCCTCAATTATTTTCAAGAATTGCAATCACATTATGACTAGGTTTCAATATATTTTCTAAATTTAGTTATGGAGGTAAAGGTTGTGGGAATAATTAACAAGATATTAAATTACCCTTAGAGGTTGATCCACATGACTTTAATATTGGACTTGGATACTACCCCATGAAATCTAAAGTAAAATCGTGGTTGAATATCAACATGGTTTTGATCGAATCTCCTTCTCTTAAATTGATTCATCCTAAATACATTGAAACTAAAGTAGACTATAAGGAAGTTCCTCTATATTTTTTCTCTTTGGATGAATCTCTACAAGATTTCTTAGGTTTCTACTCAAATTTACCTTCTTATCACCATAAACAATTATTCCCATATTGCTTAAATGAACATGCATATTTTGGAGAATCCATTATGAGTTCCAATGAGTTCCGATGAGAAGAATTCTTTCACTCATATGCATCATAATAAAGATTGTGGGTATGTGCAGGATCATCATGGAAAAAACAAGGCCTTAAGTGGCAAAAATTTTAGAAAAATCAGAGTTAGGCAACTTGATGTAAAATTTTGAATAAGTTATCTATATTATTTCAAAAATATTTAAGAATAGAATTTGTAGCAAATTGAATGTAGTTTCTAAACTACAAGGTTTTTTTTTTAAAAACAAAATCTACTAGGTGAAAATTTGAAATTTCAATGTAGTAGTACTTAAATTTCAGGGAAAAAAAAGTAGGTGTCTGTCTGACCACCCCAACCACAATAAAATGATAATATTTTATAATATTTTAGATATAAGTAGAGGACTCATGTCCCGATGTGATGCATATTTTTTGTAATTTTTTTCTAAGTAAATAATTAATTATTATTTTTTTATTACAACTTTTAAAAAATATAAAAGCTCTTGCATCTAACCACCTTAACTTGGTCAAAACTTCTTGAAATTTAATATTTTTTTTTTAATCCTATAGTATATGAAGCATATAATGTGACACATGTTTCAGATTCAAAAAATGTGATACTGTTTGAAAGTTATAGATGTTTTTCAATTAACCTATGAATTAGGACTTTAGTCGTAATTCAAATAAAAAATAAATAATAATTATTTATTAAAATCAAAGTAAAGCATAATTTATATTGGTGGAAAGTTGAGAATATCCTTTAAAGACCCTTTTCATTTCATTAATTTTGGGTAAAAAAAAAGTCATCAGCCACATACCCCACAAATACCCATCATATTGCCACTTTTTGGCCCAACATGATCCTACACATACCCTTGCAATACTCTTCTCAAAGAAGATACTTTTGATTTTTTCATGGGTCCTAAATCTTCTGAGAAAGTAATTAAGATTGAGAAATGTCTCTTCAAGAGAATCTAAAAAATTGCATTCTCATCCCATTATCTTTGCTTGGTCATATGAGGACTGAAATGATGAATTTGTGGGATGGTGTTATCATATGATTTTGGACATAGAGTATACCCACTCCTTTAATTTCGTTCAAGGGTAACCCTAAAGATCTCAATGCAAAAGGGGGAATAAATCTTATAGTAGGGTTGTCCTAGGGGTTGAATGAAAGCTAAAAGGGGTTCACCACCAAGTTTAAACTTGGAAAAGATAATGAAATGCAAGATGTAACAAAAAACCATAGTTGAATGAAAACCAGTACTAAATGACCTAGCAAAGTGAAAAAAATAACATAGATAACTGTAAAACTGAAAGTCTAAAAGTGAAAAACTAAAAGTGAAAAATCTAGAATTCTAGAAAATTTGCTTTTACTATTGACTAGGACTCATTCACCAAGCTAGGTGAATTAGTCCTGTTTTTCGGGAAACTATGCACCTGAACAAGTTTATACCAAAAGGGTGTCCAAATTTTTGAATTCTTGAAAAATTATTGGAATTGGGACTCATTCGCTAGAAGTGGTGAATCAGTCTAGTTGGGATTTTCTAAAGCTTCAAAAGCTGATCTTGCTCTTCTCTATTTATTTTGTCCTTCTTGATTGGTTTCCAGATCCAAATCTCTGATTTGCAACCTGTAGGTCTTCTCTAAGGCTCTCCAAGGCTTGATGATAACTTCGACAACTTTGAACAACTAGCAACTTTTCTCCAATATTGGTCCTTAGGAATTTTGCAACCTAGACCTGTAAATCACACACAAAGGAGAGGGAAAATTGTTGAGGTTAGTGCATAGGGTTTTTTCTTGGTCAAACCCCTTGTTGGTACTTAAACCTTGAAATGAAAGAAAATATAAATGGAGAATGATGAATGAACAAATAGCAATGTTGCAACTCACCAAACCCTGGCAATAAGGTGTTGCAAATATGCTTGAGATGGTTGCAATGGATGTGACTCTTGACTCTTTCCTGAATGATGTTGATCTTGCATGAAAAAATTGCTTGAATCATAAAATCCTACATCAAAATTGTTAGCACAATAACAAATATGATGGATGAAATCTTTGAGATGATGATTGAAACTTGAATGTTGCTCTAAAATACTTGATAATATGCCTTTGAATTCTCTTGAATGCTCTTGTGAATTCTTGAATTCTTTTGTGAACTCTTTTGAATGCTAGGTGAGAATATGAGTGAAAGAACCTTGTATTTATACTTAATTATTCAAGAATTCTTGAATTTACAACACAAGCTAACATTAGATCTAGGAGAATAAAATCCCACCAAAGATTTAAATTTATTTTTATTTTGAGTTAAATGGGACTCATTCACCACTCTGGGTGAATTGGTCCCACCTAAGGGGACTCATTCACCCAAAATGGTGAATGACTCTCACCTTAGTTTTTTGAGGTGGTTTTTCAAGATTTTGATGTTTTAAAATTTTTTGTTTGGATTATCCTAAAAAATACACATAAATGAGGCTTGTGGATGTAAAATAGGGCCAATTAAATAATAATAAAGCCCAATTATTAATGTTAAGCCTAGAAAAGTGTGAACGTGTGTTACAACACTTTAAAATAAGGCAATTAATGCTCAAAAGAGGTTTATTAGGTGTATTTCATTAACAAGATCTTAGAAAAGTGTGAAAGTGTGTTAAAACACTTTCCAACACTTAAGCAAGGTACCATTGATGTTTATTAGTTCTCAAGGGCCCAAGACCTAATGTGAATATGTTAGGATATTACAACACTTAATTAAGGCCAAGTTAAGGGGAGATTTTTTTTTCATTACAAGGACATTCCCTATACTGATGAATCCATGATAGTTGATAAATCACTATATGTCCCAATTCCAAGCCCGTTAAATAGAAGATTCATAAAATGAACCCCAAGGTTGCATTATAGTTAGTCAATACTAAGATAGAAAATATTTTAAAAGCTTGTTTTATCCATCCTATTGACTATTCACCTTAGATATCAAATATAGTTGTCATTAGAAAATGTGATGGCTGCATTCATATTTGTATAAATTTCCATTATCTTAATGATGCTTCTCTTAAGGATGAATTTTCATTGCGTAATATTGATATGATTGTATCTAGACTTGATTGTAGGCCATACCTTGTTATCCTTTATGGATGACTTATTGGGCTATAATTAGATCTGTATTAACCCAAAAGATTAATATAAGATACCCTTCACCACCGCTTGGGGCACTTTTTGTTACTTGGTCATGCCATTTTGATTGAAGAAAGTTGGATAAACTTACCAACAGATGATGAAAAATATTTTTCATGATTTCATTCACAAGATCTTAAAATGTTATGTTGATGACATCTTGGCTGAGTCTATAAATCACCAAGATCATGTTAGAATCTTCATCTTATCTTCAAAAGGCTTTGATTTTCTAAGATGAGACTAAATCCTCTCAAGTTCATATTTGGTGTGGATGGTAGTAAAATTTTAGGATTTATTATCGCTCATCATGGAATTGAAGTTAACATGAATAAGATTGATATAATTGTCAACATGCCTCCCTCTAAGAACATCTCTCAACTACATAGTTTGCAAGAGTATATTTAGCTTTAATTCAAAGATTTGTATCTCAATTGGTTGATCATACCCTTCCCTTGACACATTTACTGAAGAAATATGTCCATTTTCTATGGGATGATGAATGTGACAAGGCTTTTGTATCTATCAAGAGCTACTTGGCCAATCCTCCTATCTTGATGTCAACTATGAAGGATAGACCCTTTTTTATTTATATCTCTACATCATCTCATGCATTGGAAGCATTGTTAGCTCAATATGATGATGATGGTAAAGAAAGAGTGGTCTACTACATTAGTCATATTCTGGTTGATTATGAAAATTGATATTATTCCATGGAGAAGAAATGTCTTGCTCTCATTTTCACAATATAGAAGTTGTAACATTGTCTTCTCCATGCTGAAATTGATGCGATTGTAAAAATGCAATTTTAAAAATTTATTTACTAGAACTGATATTTCTAGAAGGTTAGTGAAATGGGTGATGTTGCTCTTTGATTTTGGCATCAAGTTCGTAACCCAAAAAGTGATTAAAGGAAGAGCTATTGCTAATCAATTGGTGGTCACCTCAATATTTTCCTAACTTAGATTTATTTTTGGATGAAAAAATTATTTGCATTGCACAATGATTCTCTGTGGTATATTTATTTTGAAGGATCGAGAGGTTAAACTGGCTTTAAGATAGTTGTATTTTTAATCTCACTCGAAGGGAAATCGGTTCCTCTATCCTTTTGACTAGAATTTCATTATGCTAATAACATCATTGAGTACAAATCCCTTATTACTAGTTTATATGATACATGATAACATTAAATATTAAATACATTTGTATTCATGGTTACTCCGAGCTTATCATAAATCAAATCATGGGAGCATATAAAGATAAGAAAAGAAAGCTACCTTAGTATCAAGATTTGGCTTTATCCTTTCTTGAATGATTCTCTTCTTTTACTATAGATAGTGTTTCTATAAGTGAGAATCACCATGCAAATACAATGGCAAGCATAGCCTCCCTTGTACCCTCGGATGATGTTGTAGATGAGCACCACTTTATGGTTCAAATTCTTCACTCTCATGCAATCTTAGATCAACCTGAACATGATAGTCTCATGTGTTCCCACATAGACTCATGGGAATGGTATTCTCACATCTATAATTATCTTAAGACTAAAAAATTTCTTGATGATGCAACTAATAACACTCATGTTTAGATACAAAATATTTTAGCCTGATATATTATCCTATCTAATTTTATTTATCGAAAGTATTACAATGGTCTTGTTGATGGTGCCGAGTTGACCCACAACATGTAGGTAAGATAAAAGTGAAATATCTCACCTCTCCTAAAAAAGAAAATCAACAATCAAAATGATCACCCCCCAAGGTCTTTGATGTTGGTTCACAACGTCAAGTTGTTTCACGAAGTGGTCAATATGGCTGTAATGTTCAAGGGGCCTGTTGGTTTTGAGCTTCTAGATTGTTATAAGATCAAATATATATTTAAACCTACTTTAACCAGTGGTTTAAAAGAAACAGAAAAAGATAGATCAAAGATTTTAAACTGAATAGAATGTTGATTCATCCAACTAATCAAACTTGTTACCTTCCAATGAATTCCTAAAATAAAACTACAAAATAAAGTTAACTTGTAATTAATACAAAGTTTCATTCATTCATAATGCAAACTTTAACAGTAGATTGCAAATAATCATTTAAACAAAACATAAGATAAAATTTCATTCCTTGAAAGCTTTCCAAATCAAATAATTAACCCAAGATAAATACCATTCTGGAGCACAATATGAAGTAGATTTAAATCTAGCTGCTTCTACTATTGGTAAAACAGATAAACAACATTTACAAATCTGGCAAGATCACTAGTGTACATAAAACCCATGCCTTTGAATTATCTCCATCTATACTAAGAAAATCTAGAAGATACATCACCTCCTCTTTCTATTGAACTAAAAAAATGCCTAACTTCCTGCAAAACCCTAACTTGCTAATTTCTAAAGAAAAAGGTCTCTTTTCTATCCCCTATTTTTCTATCTATCTTTCTATCTACTTCCTCTCTTTTTTTACAAAGAGGCGAAAATGCCATATATACCAAAACGTGCCAAAAATGAGTCAACCCCATTTTAGGGTTTTCAAAATAAGTTAGTTACAAAAATAGGTTTGAACAAAGTCAAAGATGTATTAAATGCATGCACTCTGTTTATGTCAGTGAAAGATCATTCTTAGGCATGGTTTCCAGATCTTTTACAACCATCCTCATTAACTCGCAGCCCTCACGTCCACCATTAAGACATCAGGCATTTCATCCTTGACCTCAAAAACTACACCCACAAATTTGCTTTGAATGTTCTGAAGCATGGCCATTAATATCGATCTACTTTTGCCAGTAGACATCCCATCTGTCATTAAGACTTGCGGCTTCTTCCTTTCTATCTAGATCTTTCTACAAGTTGACCCCTTTGAGAAGCAACATCTGACGTTCCTGACATGTTTTAACCTGATCACACAATGCCTTCATTAGTCCTCTAAAAGAATAGAAAATATCATCATTCATCCCACCTTTCATATATCCTTCATTTAATTATACTTAGCAAAAAGAAACTCAACTCTGGCAAACACAGAACCAAATCCGAACCAGAAACATACTTACCTTTAATACCAGTGGGGGCAGAGTCAAAATGAAACCAGAACTAGGACTAGGGTCAGAACGGGAACAAAACATGGAAATAACTGACATTTCCAAGTTCAACCCACATTCCGGCTTCACGTTCGCAAAAAGAAAAGCAACCAAGACTGTAGTAGGGCGGGGGCAGAGTCAGAACAAGATGAGGAACTAAACTTGGTAACAAGTCCATATCCCAAATCCTTCCTGAACTTGGCCCCACAAAAGAGACCAAACACAAGGAACAAACATGGAAACAAATGCATGCGGGATCAGAGCAAAAACTGATCTCGGGTGAACCACAACAAGGGCGGGAAAAAAACCAAATCCAACACTGAAACTTTTCAAAGTTTCAGGTTCGGATTCCATCTCGACCCCACCTTCGACAACATACAAAGAGAAAAATTAGGAAAAAGATGAGAAAGAAGAAAAAGAAGGGGGAGAAAACACCCCATGACCAAAATCAAAGAACAAAGGAAAAACAAAAAAACAAGACTGGCAGAACTGGGACCGGATCATAACCAAAACCTGGAACTTCAGAAATGTTCCAGAGTTCTGTTTTAGTCCACATCCCACTTCCGCTAAAAGAAACAAAAGAACTGGAAAAATCGGAACTGGGAAAGGAACAAAAACCAAAACTTAGAAGAAATTCCAAAGTTCGGTTTCAGTCCCAGTTCCGCGTCTGCTAGAACAAAACAAAAAAATGCCTAAGGTAGAAAACAAAAGGCCAAAGGAAACATAATAGAACAAGGGGGACTCATTTTAAACAAGTTTAAAATGGGGTGGTTATGCAAGGCATAATAGGTCTTGTTCTTTGCTACCTCATTAAGGTTGAAATACCCCTTGCCCTTAAAGAAGCTCATTCAAGCTTTGGGTGTGGACATTTCAATGGTAAATCCTTAGTATGCAAATTGATTCACATGAGATATTATTGGAAAACAATAGAGAAATACTCATTTACCTTTGTCAAGAAATGTCCTCTATGCCAACAACATAGGATATTATCTAAGCTCCCACACAAGAGCTTCAAAATCAAACCTGTCCTTGGCCATTTTAAAAAAGTGGGTTGGATATTATCAAAAGAAATCACCTATCAAGAAAATACCACCTTCTTTTCCATTTATAAAATTGGGTTGGATATTATTAGGACATGCCTTCATAATCATAGCTATCGATTACTTTATGAAGTGGGTTGAAGCTATTTCAATCTGGTCCACTAATGCTGAAGCAATTTGTAGCTTTCTTCTAGACAATGCCATTGCTTGATTTGGATTACCTTTTTTTGGTATGTGGTGACTGATCATGCAAATACTATACACTCTTTACATATACTTATTGGGGTTTAGGGTTGGGCCAGGCCCTAAGCAGGGGTTCGGGGGTAGTAGCCCCCAAGAGCAAGGGTACCCCTGAATTTTTTGCCCATTTTTGCACGTCAAGGGGTCGGTAGTTAATTTTTTGTTAACTAAAAAATGAAAATGACTTTGTAAAACCCTAATTCTAAAAGCTTCCAAAAAGCTTGTTATAAGTGGATGTGATGTAAGTTGTGGTATGGTATTAGCGAGATTGTAATTTATTTTTCACTTGATAATAAAATCATTGGATGATTGAGTTTTTGTGGATGTATCCCATATTGGGTGAACCATATTAAAATTCTATGTTGATCTCTTTTGTGTTATTCTTCATTGTTATTTCTAGGTTATTTAATCTGCATATAATTGTTAATGTTTATTACTCCAATCCACCTGAACCCTAACGCCTTCTACCCTTATTTTTGATAATGGTACTTCATTTAAGAAGAAAGAGGTAAAATAATTCTTAGAAAAGTTTCACATTCAACATCAATTTTCTACATCTTACTATACTTATTATAATGGCCAAGCATAATTGTCTAATAAAAAACTTGATCTAATTCTCTGAAAAAATAGTGAATAAATGTGGTAAAGATTGTCATACTCTATTGACATACACCTTATGGGCTTATCACATGAGTGTTCGTACAACTACTGGTACAACCCCATATAACCTCATGTATGGTGCTAAGGCTATCATGCCTTTAGAGTTGGAAATTTCATCTTTATAGGTTTCCATTAAAGGATTATTGATGATGAAACTTACCATGTTGAATGTCTAAATTGGCTTGAGTTGCTCAATGAGCACCAATTATAAGGCCCCGATCACCTTCAATATTATAAAAAATCTATTTCTAAGCATTATAATCAAGGTGTTCTTTCTTATACCTTCAAGGTAGGTGATCTTGTTCTCTATGAGAATCAAAGAAATGTAAATATGCCACCTAATCAAGAGGGGATGTTCAACCCTAATTGGTTAGGTCGTTACATATTCACCTTTGTGTATGGTTTTGGTGCATATGGATTATCAACTATGGATAGTAATCCTCTAAAGAATTGATCAATGCAATGCATATCCATTGATACTATGCATAAATTCTATGTGGCATGGACATGACACTTGTCCCCTTTTTTGAGGATCATAATTCGTTATGCTATGACATTTATTCATTAACACATTACCTTTTTAATTTGTGTCATGATGTAAACATGTGTATGTATTGAATTTCTTTAAATAGGAATTATATATACATGTTTTTTAATTTTATGATATGTATCCATGCATTGTATTTGATTGATTCCTTTATTCATACATTAGATCATCATTGTATTTAGCGAAGCATACATACAATATGTATTTATTAGATAATGATAACATCTAATCTAAGCATACATCTATAGACATACATCCATAACATAATTATTCATGAAAGAGAAGCATACACATAAATAACGCATAATATCAATCCAAAATCTCATGTATATATATATCAAAACAATGTCATGTACATGTGTCACACTAAAATGTGGTGTATGAATATCTATATATGAATCTATACATCTAAAAATACTATACAATGATGATATATAATATAAAAAATGAGTCTCTAGACATTAGGGGCATGGCTCTTAGAGCTCCCTAGTGTTGGCAAGGGAGGAGGATGCTATATGGATGCTTAAGTGAGATCAATGAGATCGCGACATAGAAATCTGCAACCACAATCCTTATATCTCCCCTCACATCTCTACTACCTACTCACACAGGGATGTGACATGCTCTATTTGGGTAGCCTCCTACTCCTGAGCCTCTCATAGCTCTCTCTTAGTTACTACACCTAAGGATGATAAAGATCAATATGTGTTGTCCTTGTAGCCTCCAACTACCTCCCAAGGTCATCGAACTAGCTTTACAGAGCATCATGTGCCTACTCGACACTCTCGACTTGCATCCTAGCTTGGTATCTCTCTAGGTGAGCATAGAGAGGAGCTTTGCACCCCTTTTATCTTACTAATCCATCAATATGATAATATTGGTTGTGTGTTGGAAATCCTCTACCTAGGTCTCCTCGTAGGACACCCTTATATGCACTACAAGCTCAAATATTTGGGTGTGACACCCTATTTTGGGTGGCCTATATGTATTAGGGACTTACCCTCAAATATAGGCAACTAGGACCACCTCTAAGATGCATTGCTTGAAGAAATTGAGCCACTCCTATGTTAACACTACAACTATACAAAAAATGGGTGATATCGGTACCATATCATCAAAGTCTACATATACATATATAAAAGCATGAAACAAAAAGAGCTAAAATGAAATAGAATGTAACAAACAAAAGTCATAGATGGGTCCCCAACTTGCTAGTGTGGATTTAAGGGAGAAACACAACTATTGGAAGTGATGCTCGAGCCTGTAGCTACTATCAAAGGAGGCATGAGTAGTTGGATGTCAAGTGGTGTGACTAAGAAGGTTGGAGCATGCACTAATGATGCTATACACCACCACCGCCTCAGCCTATCCTCCTCTCTACCCTTTGTCACCTCATCCTCCTCCTCCACACTCCTTGATGCCTCACCCTTGGAGCCCCATGCACTAGTAGGGGTAATTGCTAAGAAAATTAGGGTAGAACCCATTGTTAGCCTTCAGTTGGCAAAGCCAACTAATATACTAGAATGTCATTTGTCACTAGTGCCTCAAGTTGATTCTTGGTCAATCCATCATTTCTCTTGAGTTTGACACTGATGATGGTTGGACATTGATGGTATGCAACTCTCATCATGCTCTTGTGGGATCATATATATATGGGATCCATCAGAGGGATGGCCTACACCTAGTTGATGAGGCTACAGCCAAAAATTTCATGCCCCCACCATTCATAGTGGAGCACATGGACCTATTTGAGCCTTATGTGAGGCTCAGGGGAGCATATGTTGGCATATCTAGGCACACTGAGCATGTCGAGGGTCAGGTATCACCAATGGCAGTGGAGTTAGAGGAGGCTCAAGCAACTCAAAGATTTGACAGAGAGGCTATCTTATAGTCAGAGGTTGAGTGACTTCAAAGAGAGGTTGTGAGGATCCAGGATGATAGAGGCCGTGTCGAGCGAGAGTGGGTGGAGGCATTGATACGTGAGGGTGAGGTAAGCGGGTCAATACAAACTATGTAGGAGATGACCAAAATGAGAAAATATAGGTCCCACACTAGCGTCTCCTAATGGGCGTGGACAACATATCTAGATCAATCTAGTAAGCATAGACCATAGTGACATTGTACTATTGATGAGATGTATTAAAACTTTTGAGATGTATATATATGAGCATGCACGAATTTTATGTTTGTGTTAGATGTAATGTGATTTATTAAATAATCTATGTTAGCCTATTCAATAAATATCTCCATGATCTAACATTTCTTTTCTTTAAGTTTTCTTATATGCTATAGTATGTTATGCTAAATTAAATGCACTTATGATTTAATTGTAAAATATTAAACACCAATAACGATTTAATGTAACATAACATACACCATAAGGTATGAATAACATGATACCTATTTAAGTAAGAATCCAAAACCACATCAGACCCACTACCCCAGGATTCAAGACACAAAGAAATATGTGTCAGGAATGAAGCAAGCACAAGACATAATGACATACTATTCATTAACTCTAACATCGCTGCTTTAAAAAACTCACACTATTCAAAAAAGGGCTATACATAATACCAACACAAATGTGTGGCATTAATAGGTTCTTGAAGAGGTATGCCATCCATTTTGGATATTAAGTATGCTCCAGACCCATAGCTTTCTTGAACTATATTTAAGGTCCTAACTAGTTAGGGCTAAATTTTCGTTTTTCTGTCAGATTAGCGTTGACATTTTGTTGAATTTTGTATAACACCAAATCAACCCTATTGAATGAGTGAGGGATGAAATGATCATTATAACTTTACTACATATTCTTATGATAGGATTGAAGATGTTTGAGGGTGTTGATGCACCTTTCATCAAGCATTTCAATTTGGTGTAATCGTTTTTCCTTATAAGTATTATCATCAATTAGCCCTTGAAGAGCGATCCTTAAGGAGGGAGTCTCTAACTCTTGGGGCATAATTGCCTCAGCACCATAAACAAGGTTATAAGGTGTGTTTCCTATTGACGTTATGATACTAGTACAATAATCCCATAATGTGTATGCTAGTGTTTATTATGTTTGTTCACTATTTTTCTTAGGATTTTATCAAGAGTTTTGTTAGTTGATTCGACTTGTCCATTAGATTGTAGGTAGTACAAAATTGAGAATCGATGTTGTATATTAAATGTTTCCAAGAACTTCCTCACATAATTATTCTTAAATGGTTCCATTGTCTCAAAATGACAAGGAAGGAAACCAAAAGCGCTCGCAATACTGTGTTCTGATATGAAATGACATATTTCATCAATTTCTATTGTTGAACGCAAGGGGATAACTTCTACCCATTTTGTGAAATAATTTGTTTCCACGATTATAAATGTATTTCCTATAGATGAGGGTGGAGATATTTTTCCAATAATATCCAAACCCCATACCGAGAATGGGCAAGTAGGAACTTGTGTACAAAGCTTAGAAGTAGGAGCATGAATTAATTTTTGATACTCTTGACACTTATGACATTTCTTAACATATTCAAAGCAATCTCATTCCATATTCTTCCAATAATACCCTATGTGGATTAACTTTTGAACTAATGATCTTCCTCCAAAATTCCCCCCACAAGCACCTGCATGAGCTTGTTCAAGTGCTATAGGGATTTTTGTTTGTTTAAGACGCCTGAGTAAGGGGCCATCAAAGGACCACTTATCTAAGATGTCCACTAGGATGATAAATCTAGATGCAAATTTTTGAAGATGAGAGTGTGTTTTTATTTGTTGGCTCAGGAAAGGTACCATTTTTCAAATAATTGAATATCATGTCATACCATTCACTCGAGCTTTCGATTGTTGTTACAAACACTTCAACTGATTTATCATCAATTGATGGTTTCATAATTGTATGCAAAATGAAAATGAAGTCTTTTGAAGGATCTTGAGGGGATATAAGAGAAGTTGCACTCGCCATTGCATCCACGTGATGATTATCTTATCAAGGGATATTATCAATGGTGAATGATTTAAACTTATCTAGCAATTTCATCATGAGATCATTGTATTTTGATAATTTGTCATGTTTTGTTTAATATGTTCCATTTATTTTCTTGATGACTAATTGTGAATCGTGAAATATCTTAATGTTTCTAGCACCCATAACTAGTGCAACACACAAACTAGCGATTAACACCTCATATTCAATGGTGTTATTTGTAAATAGGAAATTTAACTGGTATGATAAGGCAATAGGCTCTTTTACCGGTGATTTTATTATAACACTTGCACCAAAATTAGTTTTTCACTTAGATCCATCAAAATACAATTCCCATGTATCTTCTTTGATTGTCAACACGTTATCATTAGGGAAAGAATCATTACTAGGTAATGCTAAAGGAGAAGGAGCATCAACTAACTGTTGGGTCAATGCTTGACCCTTAATTGATTTTTGTGAAACAAATTTAAGGTCAAAATAAGTCAACAATATTACCCATTTAGCTAAGTGTCTGGATAAATCTATTTCGTTGAACATGTGTTTTAAATGATCAAACTTCGTCATTACTTGTATTTTGGCATTCAATAAGTAATGTTGCAACTTATTGGTAGTGAATACAAGATCCAAACATTGTTTTCTTATTGTGATGTATCATTTCTCATAATCAATAAATGTTCGACTAATGTGATAAATAAGATGTTCTTTATCTTTTTCATCTTGTTGAGCCAACAATACCATGAGAGCATGGTCTAAAGTCGATGTGTAAAGAATGATTTTTTTTTTTTGTATAGTGGGTTGTAAAATAGGTGGAGTGACAAGATAATCTTTCAAACTCTCAAAATCTTGTTTACAATCCTCATTCTAGTCAAAGTGTATTCCTGTCTTGAGAAGAAGTGTAAATGGTAACATTCGATTTGCTAAGGATGCTACAAATATTCTAATGGCTTGAATTCTTCCTTGTAAAGTACGAAATTGGGAGATATTTCTAGGAGGTGGCATGTTAACTATAGCATCAATTTTCTTTGTATCCACTGCAATGCCTCTGTGAGATATGATAAAACCAAAAAGTTTACCACTATCTACACAAAAGACACTTTTTCAGATTCAATCTCATGTTGTATTTTCGAAGTCACTCAAAGATCTTCTAAAGAACATTCACATTATCTTGTTGTGTTAAATATTTAGCTAGAATATCATTGACATAATCTTCCAAGATCTTTTGTATGTAATCATGGAATATCAATGTCATGTAGCTAGTTGATATGTTGCACTTACATTTTTTAATCCAAAAGGCATCATAACCCAACAAAATGTTCCCCAAAAATTTGTAAATTTTGTTTTGTACGGATCTTGATGGTTGATGAAAATTTGACTATATCCATAAAATCCATCCATGAATGACAACAAAGCATGTCTCGCAGTTGAGTCCACTATCATGCCAATATTAGGAAGAAATCTGAAAGTAATCTTTTAAAGATGCTTTATTCAAATCACAAAAGTCTATACACATCATAATATGATTGTCAGGTTTTGTAATTGTGAAAATGTTTGAGATCCAAGGAGAATAGTCTATAGGTCTTATGAATCTTGCATCAAGGATTTTTTCAATTTTGTCCTTAACTAGAAAGGCTATTTTAGGGTTCATTTTTAAAATTTTCTGTCTAACAAGCTTGGAATTTTCAGTGAGGACTATGTTGTGTGTTACAATCTTAGGGTCAATTCCTGGTATATCGGAATAAGTCTAAGCAAAGAGTTCAAGAAAGTCATGAACCAAGGTTGCAGTATCTTCTTCATTGTCATTGAGGCATTGTCCTATCTTAATGACTTTCTCTTTATCGTTGATGTCCATTTCTACAACTAATGTATCCCCTAAAGGAAGTGCGTTTGATCTCAAAAATTCTAGATTGTATTCTTCACTATGCATGTCTATCTCACTGTTATCTTTTTCTCCATCTACTTGTTTGGTGCTTATCATAGCACATGTAAACTTGTTCTTGTGAGGAGGAGTAGATCATTTATCATAAAATCTAAGCCTTTGTTTCAAGGATTCATCATTTTCAAAGTACTCCCATGATGGCGGTAACTCCATATGAAGTAATTCAGGATGTTTCAAGGTGAGATTGATTTTTGGTTTGTACATAATGGTGTTGATGTTGAATGAAGGTCTTTTCTTTTCTTGCATTATCTTAGGATAGTATCCAAAACCATTTTTTGTCTCTTGCATGTTAGGTTCTATAGGGACACAAATTCCTTTCTCTTTCTTTCCACATCCTTTTGCACTATAACCTAATTGTTTCAGAAGTTCATAGCCTCTCCCATAAATTTGTTCCATTGCTTTCATGTTTACTGGTTGTTGATAGTCTATCTCATCAAAATTCATTGTGTAGGTGGTGTCTTGTTCAAGAGTATATGTTTGTGAGTTTTCTCCTGAATTTTGTGTTAACATGACCATTGGTTGCTTCTTCTTTTTTCATCCTATTTCCTTGTGATTACATATTCCCCCATGAATGAAGGTGTGAACTCCAAGGAACCCCAATCATCATTTACTAATTTTGACATTGTTTCCATCTCTTGTGTTTCCTCTATGATAGACTCTATTTTTTATGTTGGAATTAATGTTTTCAGAGGACTGGTAGTTCCCTTTTCAATTTGCAAGCAACTTTCAGGCTCAAGGTCCTTTTTGGTATATACCTTATTCTTATAAACATACTTCATAACATGATGAAGAGTCGATGACACCGCCTGCATCTCATGAATCCATGGTCTACCTAAAAGAAGATTGTATGAAAGTTCATGAGGCATAACATGGATAGAATTTTGTAGGGTATCCTTTCTAACTGAAATGGGTAAGGTAATTAGACTGAGTGGTTTCTTTCCTATATTGTCAAATTATAGAATCAATAGGGAATCAATTTTTATTTTTGATTTATTTACTCCCAACTTAGCTAAAATATTTACACTACACACATTTAGAGCTGAGCCATTATCAACAAGGGCCCTTTTTATTCCCTTGGTGTTGTATCTGGCTATTATCATGAATGCATCATATCTCTTTTTCATTTCCATGAGAGGGATCTCATGTTGCTGAAAGGTAATATCTACATTAATTGTATTCATTCCTTATATTAGAGCTACAACATTTTTTGCATTTGTATTAGGAGAAACTACAACTTGTTGCAAAGACATTTGAAGCATGGTGTGGTAACTAGGTGAAGCTTGAATAAGATACCATAAGGAAATCTTAGCTAAAGTATTATTAAGTTGTTCAACAAGATCATAATCCTTTCCACTATGTCATGATAAATGAGGAGAACTAGGCAACACAATATTTCGTAATCATAATGAAACAATATTAGGTTGAGGTTGTCTGCTATTCCTTGTATTGTATGTATGAGCAACAGTGTTATAATTTAGTTGTTGTGATACATTCTCTTTAGGTGAGTCAAGGATAAGGAAAGGTTTGTTTGAAGGTGGATAAAAGATAAGTTGAGGTTGAATAACATTTACTTCATTTTGCTTAGATTTAGTTGAACAAGCCTTAGTGGATGAACCTTGTGAGAGGAAGTCCTCAAGGGCTTCATCTAACATATCAAAGTCATCATGACTAAAAGGTTTGTTTTTGTTAATAGGTTGAGGTTGGATAACGTTAACTTCACTTTGATTAGGTTTGTTTGAACAAGCCTTAGCGGACGAACCTTGCGAGGTGAAGTACTCAAGGGATTCATCTAACATATCAAGGTCATCACAACTAAAAGGATTGAGGTTTAGGCTAACTTTGAGAAAGGGCGTTAACATGCTTAAATAACCATACATCTATGCGTGTTTAAGTTTAATGTTTTTGGTTTTATGTTTTGATTTGCTAACGAATGGATTCTACAAAATAAATATGGAAATATAACAAGCTATCTTTATCAAGAAAATGTAAACATAAAGTATAAAAATGCATAAAATAGTAAATTGGAAAACTGAAACAACAAACTATGTAATAAACAAAAGCACAAAAATGCATTGTTTAACCCCAAAAAATGTAACCTCAAACTGCACAGGGACTAAGATCCCAGGAAGGGTGTCTTGGTTCCCCTAATGGAATTCAAAGATTCTAGATAATGGAATAGACAACATAGAACTTAGACAAGATTCTGGACCAAAAACCCTGAGAGGGACTAAGACACTAGTAAGGGCATTTTAGTCCCAGCAAAGGGTTTTTTTTTCAGAAAAACAAGATCTGAGTTGAAAACAATGTTCCCAAGTTGCCTACCCAGAGACTTGATGTTTGAAAATAGGAAACTATGCAAATAGATATATAAAGAAAAGAAACTAATAACAAGAAATTGAATGCAAGATTTCAATGCAAATTTTCAATTTTTAATGTAATAACAATGTTTCTAAATGCAATTAGGGTGAATTATAACAATGCACTTTTCCTTTTTTTAATGAAATGAAATGATGCAATAAAGTAAAGATGCAACCTATATGGACTTTCACTAATGCAAATATAAGAAACCCTAAATGCAATTTCACTAATGCAAAATGCAAGAAACCCTAGATGCAATTTCACTAATGCAAAATGAAATACAAGAATGAATGCAATCTAGATCTAAGGACTTTAATGGACTCCAAATAAGAAATGAATGCTTAAAAGTCAGGTTCATCAAAATGATTGGTGGAAAAATGGATATATGAATATCACTCTTTCTCTAACCAATCACTCAAGGATGTCCTAGGAGTCCCAATTGGATTGACTAACAACCTCACAAGGTGAGTCAATTCACAGTGAGGAGGACCTAGGAAGGGGTTCACCACCAAGAAAATGCATGGAAAAGACAAACAAACATTCAACCTACAAACCCTAGTTATGCAAGCTAAATGAAGAGTGCAAATAATGAAATTATGAAGCAACATTATATGATGTGTGTACCTGGGAAGTTTGGAGAAGTTGTGAGGATTTTTGAAATGTAAAGAAGCTATCAAAAGGTGCTATGGAGGACTAAGCTGCCCAGGATGGTGTATTAGTCCTGCTGCTATTTTTTAGGGCAGGTACAGAGTCTTCGGATGTCAGAACCATATTTTAAGGAATCTTTGAAAAATATGCTTGGGAGGACTAAGATTCCTAGGGTGGCATATTAGCCCCATTCTAATTTTTTGGAATTTCTAAGTGTGGTTTTGAAGCTTAAGATTTGAACTTCCGTCTTCACCAAGTCTTCAGATTTGAACCTACAAAACAAAGGAATTTGGATTGATTGTTTATGGGTGTTTTCCTTGGTCAAACCCCTTCTTTGGTAATTAAACCTTGATGAAAAAGCATAGATTTGAAAATGGACATGTGTGTGTGCCATAATCTTGAGTGTGTCTAAGATTATGCAAGCTAGAACATGAGGAAACCCTATTCAAATGTGTTAGAATAAGATCCCTAAGATGCAAATGTAAATGACCTATAAAGGAGATCTATAATCACCATAATAGGCTATAAGCATGAAATATACCTTCCTTAGGTAGAAAATAGAGCAATAATGGAAGATGGAATCAATCAAGAAACAAGTCCTCAGGCTTGGATAAAGGGCTAGTTGCATCGCCAACCTAGAATCTCTCATGATCCATAATAGGAATCCATTACTAATCCTTACCAATGCTAGATCTTGGCTTGAAAGTAGACTTGAAAAACTTGAAAAAAATAAAATAGAAGGCTGCTCCAAGACTTGAAACACTCCTTCAAACTTACTTCACTTATCACTTGTTTGCTTCAAATTTTAGAGTTAGGTGAAAATGGGATGTGAATCTTACTTTTATGGGCAATCCTGCCTAATAACCCAATTATCAGATCCCAAAAGGCCAACAAAAGGTCAAATAAATTCAAATATTTTCATTTCCCACTCTTAATTCCCAAAAATAAAGCCCCTAGGACTAAGACGCTACTAATGGTGTCTTGGTCGCACAAGGCTTAATTTGCCAATTCAAAAGGTGGGTTACCAAGATTGATGATTGCTTATGGGTTTTGGTCAGATTTGAAGTTGCAATATGCCTTGAGATGCACAACAAGTGTCTTAGGGGACCATAATAAGTGACCTAAAGGGAAATTAATGCAAGGGGTGCTAAAATAGGTCCAAATTAAGTGTGAAAATGAAAAGGTATACATTTTTCTACACTACAACACTTAGTCTAGAAATCATACAAACTAGAAAACATAACATTTACATAAAATTTTTCGAAAATGGTGCAAAAACCCTACTTTGGGACTCATACACTCCTTTGGATGATTTAGTCCCAATATAGGTGGTTTTGCCTAATTTTTGGGCATTTTGTGGGGAATTTCATTCAACACTTAAACCCTTGAAAAACCGTGATTGGGACTCACATGCCCCTCTGGGTGATTTAGTCCCATTTTAGATTTTAAACTTCAATTTCTAGGATTAAAAGCTCTATTTCTATGTTGTTGTTTGCTATTGTTAGTTCTCTGTTTCAATTTGCAAAATTTTTGTTTTCTCCATTTCATTGCATCTAGCTTAATTTCATTTGAATCAAAATTAGAGCATAGCATTTAGCTTGTGTTCATTACATCTTGAATTTCCTTGATTGTACCTTTAATGAGCTTTTCTACTTGGTGTCCTATTGCTAATACTATAGTGAGATGAAGTTTGAGACTCATGTCATCCCGAGATAGCACAATCATCATGGATACTAGGTTATCTAGCTCTTCACTACTAGTGTCGACACTAGCTCACTAGGTATGGACCATACCTTTGACAACTCTTTACCTTCAAGTAGTGTGACAGATATTGAAACAATGGTTGGTAGTATTCTACAAAAAAACATAATCCAAATTCATGAAGAATTCAGAAACCTCCAAAATCAAATAAGTATGGAAATAATTTCAACCACCGCTATCCCTATCATAGATAACATACATGGCATGATTGAAAGTGAAGAGAAAATTGATCTTGAGCATAACATAATTCATGTTTTTGGTCCACATCTTACCTCAACCACTAGTTTTCCTTTACCTTTTAACAATGTCACAAGTCAAGGAGGAACCTAAATTCTTCCTCGCACAACCATTGTCTCTAACCTACCTATACCAACCCTTGAGTTACAATGATGCAACCTACTAGTAATGTGGTTCCTTGGGTATTTCGACTAGCATCCATAGTACCTTTGTGGCATCACATGTCATATCTCCTACCACTTTACCTCCTATAAGAATTCCATTCACTTATCCCTTGAACACATACACACCTCTGCCTTAGTCACCTCCATCTCAAAATGCAAACAATGATCCTCTTATAAATCAGCTTTTGCAAACTGTTTCATCCTTACAAAAACAAGTTTCCACTATAAACCAAAATCAAAATGGCCAACCTACATATTATGTAAAAAAAAAATCCCTTATCCTTGGAGATATGGAGAACACTGATGCCACAATGTATAGAGGTACCTAGATTTGAGAAATATGGAGGGAAAGGAGATCCTTCTAACCATATTTCCACTTATACTGCCCTATGTAGTAATTTTATTCTTGAGGATAAAATCTTGGCTAAGATTTTCCCTAGATCCTTGAAGGATACCGCCTTAGAATGGTTTTCTTTGTTAATTAACAACTTAATTCATTCATTCAATGAACTTGTTCAGGAATTTATAAACCATTTCCAAGTTCATATGACCCCTAAGATGACCCTATCTAGTTTGATGAGATGTAAGCAAAAGGATGATGAAAAGATTATTGACTTTATTTTCATGCTACCAATCACTTTATTCCTAGATTGATGTAAAGATTCCTAACCCTCACCTTCAAAGAATGTTCATTCTTACAAACTAAGATACAAGATAAGCTTACCATGTTGAAATTATCCTCCTTCGTGCACTTGTGTGCTTCCCTTCATGATTATCAAAATTTAGTTAGTAGTCATGAAACAAAACCCACCTCTAGCCGACCTAAAAAGTATGAATCTGGAAACCAAAATAATTATCAACCTCTTAGAAAATAGAATAAAGGATTCCTTCAAATAAATCCTCCTCAACCAACCCAACATGTTGATACCCAAGTGGTTACTATAGGGAAGACAACTCCTTTCGCATTTGGGGATCCATCTAGGCAATTGACTTCCTTACCTGATACCCTCCATAACACATTGTCATAATTTTTAGAACAAAAAATGATCACCTTACCTCCCATTAAAACTCTCAATCCTAATAAGCCTTTACCTTCAAATTTTAGATCAAATGCTTACTGCCATTATCATCAAAAAAATGGATATGACACATAACATTATAAGCATCTCAAACATCTTGTGCAAGACCTCATTGATTCCAGTCAAATTTCAGTTGGCGGTGTTAATGATCAAGGAAATATCCCAACCAGAACTTGCAAATCTTTACCAACCCTATGCCCAATCATAATATTTCATTTGTCAAACCTAGTGAAACTATGGTGAATGATGTGATGATTGTGGACATAGATGATGAGAACATGGATACTAGTAAACAAGATCCTATAGAAAAAAATCCTATCAATGGCTTGGTTGCATTGGTCGAAACTCAACATCGTAAGGGGTGAAATAGAAAACCTCTTGACATTTTTTTCTCCTCATAAGATATACGTAAGCATGCACTTGATGGTCCTATTTATGTACAACTAGGAAAATTAATGGAAAACCCACTAATGGGATATTAATTGATCATGTCTATGGAGAGAATGTGATCACTAAGGAATTCCTACATGTGCATGAACTCTATCAAGAAACATATGTATTAGTGAATCAATTGGCCTCTTTAAGATAATTGATAACTTTGACTCTATTTTACCCTTAATGCACTAGAGCCAATCACTAACAACTCTGGAAATGTCCTAATTGCATTTATGAATTTCCTCCGAATTAAAGAGGTACAACTACCTCATATGATCTATCTAATAATATGATGGATTTCGACTAGAAAGCGATAAGGTGACAAATGCTAGTTCATAAAAATGACACTAATGTAGAAAAAAAAGATGAAAACCACAAATCAACAACACAGATTGAAAGACTTATGACTATTGCACTAAGAAAGAAGAAATTATATTGCAATAAATGGATGCAATAAAGTAAATTTTTCACATAAAATATGCATCTATTACACACTCAATACATAGAATTCATAACATAGATTAAAAACTACTACAATATAAAATTAACATAAATGAATAGTGTTCCTTCTTGAAATACAACACACTGTATCTATGGAGATCAGACCCTCTATCCTTCTCCATCATTCTAGATATAGCAGTGAATTCCCCAAAATGGTTACCAAAATTGTTACTAAAATTAGATGCTTTTTGTCACCCCACCATCTTCTTGAAAATGACTAAGAGAATATGATCGGGTGGAATAATTAGATTGACAAATGAAAAGATGTTAGGCAAGGAAACTTGATCTTGATTCACACCAATGTCTGTAAAGTGATATATCAACAACCATGCAATTAATGAAGGTTTAAGGAGATACAATATGATAGCACATGTATGTTGGCCAATAGGAAATGCAATTTAAAACTGGTTCACATCATCCATTAATCCAAACCAAGTTTTCATTTCAGCAATTTGAAGAGAGATAGCTCAAATGCCTAACCAACCATCTATAAATTCAACCAGTGTCACCACACTTCACCATCTAGAAGCATCCAATATGGAAAGCACTCAGATTGATAGAGTATCAACGAACGATTTCATCATTTTGGAGGAGATCAAATGTAGTCCTTTGTTCATGCATCTACCTAACCAACTAAAAGAAGTCTTTTTCATATAGAGTGAGATAGAAGAGGAAGTGCTTTGTATAATTTTGGGTGTTCAAGCATTTATAAGCCAAGTGCATGTGCATAATGCTACCATGTTGGAGCATTTTGTGTACACTATCATCAGGACCTCTGTTCATCGTGACTCGGGCATGAGAGCGTCTAAGCATTTGGTAAGGCCTAAGTTTCACCACTGTGTCAATGTATCCATTGCTTGGCTTAGTCACTATCTGAGGAGCGGGTTGGTGGGCAACGCCATCTACATAGCATTGGCTCTTCAAAATGAGACTGTGGAAGAAGTTGTGACTCTTCTTAGTGTAGGGGTCATTAGGAATGACATGGGGCTCTTTGTCCAATTCCTGTAGTCACATGAGAATCTACTATCTCTTTCCCAAATTGAATTCCTTTATACTGTGATAGAGGGAATTTGAGTGTTGATATTCACCCTCTGGGTAAGTGCACCAATTTGTGACACAATTTAGGGGTCAAATTGTAAAAATTCACAAAAAAAGCTCAAAATTGGCCATTTGGCGCATGCTAAATGACTTGAAGTCATTTGGTGTGAGCCAAATGCAAAAGGTAAATAAAAGAAAAAAACTCATTTTGAAACCTCATTTCACTTCAACCTATGGCTTGGCTTGGAGGATTTGAGGTCTACAACTCGCGCTCACCAAATACCATCCATTATTTGCATCCTTAGCTTGCTATTTTTCATGAGGATGCCACCAACACGTTAGAGATGTCGAAGATTGAGAAGAGGTATGTATTTTTATTCTATTTATTTTACATTTGATTTAGAATACATATTGAAATAGGTTTTTATGATAAAATTTTGATCTAATTCTCAGGGAATGAATCTCGACCTCCAAACATTGATAATTCATAGTCACCCCTCAAGAAGAGCCTCCTATTCAAGAACAACTTGAAATCCCTCCGTCAATTCATAGGCATCCTCAAGGAACACAAGAAAATATTCTAGATCAAATTGAAAACAATAAAAGAGACATTGAACAATTAATTGGAAGATTAATCGAGCATGCCGAAACCCACCCTTATAGGAGAGGGATTGTTGAATCATTGGAGTCAATTGTATCTTGTGTAGGAGAAATGAGCTAGAAAATAAAGTTTTGGTCAAATAAGAGGCATGGGATGAGACAATATTATGCTAGAGGTTTGTCATATACAGATGTTAATAAATAAAAAAATAGCAAAGCCGACTTGTGTTCCCTATTTACAGACTTGAAAACCAATGCACCTTTGTCTCATACATGCAGGAGGTTCCCCATCCATTGGTGCCACCATGAGTTAATTAAAAATAAATTTTGGGAGAGGTGGTGGATGGTATTTGACCAACCTCCATGCAATAAGCATGACGTACCACAATAATTTTTGAGGAAACTCTATTATGAGTTTATCCTTAATAAGATGCCAAACTATTTTGACATCTTAGACTTTTAGGGTAGAGGTGGGGGCTCTAGACATGATAGACCTATTGCACAACATAATCCACAGTTTGCACTGAGACCCCTTGCCAGACCCATGGTGGAGCATGTTGTCATTCCTTCTATTGTTAAGGATAGTGTAGAGATGGACACATTAGAGTCGATTGGCTCACTGACCCATACCATTTTACAGTGTGTGAGGCCTCTAGTAGATCCTAGTGTGGAGGAGGCATGTAGGCCCCTAGCTCCACTCCACCATTGTGGTGCTTGTGCTACAGTTTGCATGTATGATTATCAGAGTGCTCAGAGTGGAGCTACACAACCTACATCAATTTCAAAGGTGATGGCTTTCACATATGATTTATTGAATGATACATTCGACATTGACACTTAAGTAAAATTCAACAAGTTCATTTAATGTTGTTTATTAGATTATATTTTGAAATTTAAGAATAAGTAAATTAGTAGAATTTTGATATGATGAAATTTTAGGGTCAGAGTGTTCATGAGACATGCCCCATTCTTACAAACCCTTATTCATTCTCGATGTTGAGTCCACAGGTATGCAACTAGTATTAAAGATATTCTTATTGCATTTGAATAATTGAATGTTATTTTTGAATGTTTGTCCATAACATGCTTTGGATTTCAAATAGTTTCCTGGTGGACCTTTGACCTCCACACCTCGTAATTCATTTCTTCAAACAACTTACACTTAGGTAGCCTTTATTCAATAATGGTGTTGTAAAAAAATGTTAACTAGTTTTCATAATTTTGCATATACAAATCTAAACAATTGTTAAGAAACACAAACATTACATTTGTATTCCTTGATTATGTCATATTATCTTCTCCTAATTCACGTTTTGTTCCTTTATTCCTTCCTAATCCAATCCCATTAACATTTAATACTTCACCCTACCATTTACTCTTTCATTTACTATTTGTAAATGTTGACATCAGACAACCCTGGTGATGTTGGTGGCATGATGGACCACAAAGTTGCTGCAACAATAGCCAATTCTGATCCATTGAGAGAGGTATGCAACAGATTAGTCGATTTGACATTATATTTTCTCTTTTATGGTCTATTATAGAAAATTTTCATGATACTTTTGTGTAGCTTAATTTCTATCTTGATGGTTACTACAGGTGCTTGTCACTCCAGATCGTGGACATGGTAATGATGTAAATGTGAATGATGACTATCTATATGCGATAAGTGATTATATTTTGTTATATGTCATTCAAGAATTCAATTTTTGTGTATTAACATCTTTACATTTTATTGTATTAGTTGAAGGTATAGAGTGAAGAGAGGAGGACTAGTGAGCATGTTCAAAAGACCAAAGAACCAACAATCACTCCATCCAGCCAAATTTTGAAGGTAGCATGGGATCTATTTCCTCCCCCTAGGTAGAGGGAAATGATTGTATCAGGGTTGTTTGTTGTATGCCTATGTGGAATTTTGGAACATATGTTTTCTACTATTGATATATATGTGACATTTTATGTCCATAATATGGCTCCTTTGTACTAAGATTGTATGGATTTTTTGGATATATTGCATATACTTTTATCAATATATATCATTGTATACCTTATGACTTTTTGATTAAAAAATCTTATTTTGCTATTTCCATTCTTGAATTATGTTATCATGCGTATTGTGTAAATTGTATGATTGAATGTTCTAGGCATGGATTTTTTTTACATCTAATGCTTAATTAATTACTGTTGGTTTCTCAATAAGCTTCATCTAAAGCATATTGTGTAAATAAGCTCCATTCCTAGTGGTTTGTATCCTTTGGAATGCTTCAATTACTTGTGCCTCACTTATTTGCATGTATGCTTCACTTATTCACATGTATACTTCATGTATAGTGCATGTATTCACATGTATGGTTCATGCTTCCAATGCATAACAACAACAAAATTTTGGGGAAAATTTTGAAAAACCAAAAGTATAAGAGTTTTTAAAAAAGTTAAGAAAAAATTATATTTAAAAAAAAACGTAAAAATTTGTAGAACAAGAGATAAAATCTATTTATTTTGAAATTGAAAGGTATTTCCATAGCATATAGAGATATAGAGAGCAAATAAAATAAATATTTTAACTAATTAATTGTAAAAAATATTTTTTTGTAGTTTATATTCATATCATTGATTACATTTTATTTTGCATCTTTCAAAGTCAAAGAATTACTTCACACTGCATAACTAATAACTAGATGCTGATAGATGACAAATTTTCAATTACAATATAGTTTTTACAAAGTCAACCTAAGTAGTTATGCAATTAATTCACATTGCATAACTAATAAGTAGGAGCAGCTACCAATTGCATTTTTTTATCATGGCATTCTATGAGGCCAGATTTCTTTGACGTATTTTATCAAATAGTTCACTGCTTTTTCTATGTTACCAAATTTTTCATACATGTCTACCAAAGTATTTTGTCAAACAGTTCATTTCCTTTTTGCTATGGCTAAAAGCATAAAACAAGTGCTTTCAGAAAAGCTATGGATGCTTGGAAAAATTCTATCAAAAGCATAATAGAAAGGAATACTATAGACACAACAATGAACTGCTTGAAAAAAATGCCTAAAAGAAATGTGGTCTCATGGTGATGGAATGCCATGACATGCAAATTACTATGGTTTTTCATGCCATTCCATCACCATGAGACTACGCTTCTTTCAGGCATTTTTTTAAACAATTCATTTCCCTATCTATGCTACCACATTTTTCATACATGTTTACCAAAACATTTTATCAAACAATTCACTTCCTTGCTACTAAGGCTAAAAGCCTAACATAGGTGCTTGCAAACAAGCTATGGATGCTTGGAAAAAATATATCAAAGCATAATAAGAAGCAATAGCATAGACAAGGTAGTGAACTATTAAAAGAAATGCCTCAAAGAAATGTGGTCTCAATGTGCTTGTCATAGCATTCCATCACCAAGATAACACATTTCTTTAAGGATTTTTTTCAAATAGTTCACTGCCTTGTCTATGCTACCGCATTTTTCATACATGTCTACCAAAATTTTTTATTAAAATTCACTGCCTTGTTGCTATGGCTAAAAGTCTAAAATAGGTGCTTTCAAACAAGCTATATGGATGCTTGGAAAAAATCCATCAAAGCACAATAGTAAGCAATAGCATAGACAAGGCAAGAACTATTTGAAAAAATGCCTCAAAGAAATGTGGTCTCATGGTGATGGAATTCCATGACAAGAAAATTCCCTAGATTTTCATGGCATTCCATCACCATGAGACCACATTTCTTTGAGGCATTTTTTCAGATAGTTTACTACCTTGTCTATGCTACCACATTTTTCATACATGTCTACCAAATCATTTTATCAAATAGTTCACTGTCTTGCTACTATGGCTAAGAGCCTAGAACAAGTGCTTTCAGACAAGCAATGGATGCTTGGAAAAAATCTATCAAAGCATAAAAGTAAGCGAAAGCATAGAAAAGGTAGTGAAATGGTAGTATGCAATGGATGATCCCATGTTTTACAAATGAGGGGTGAGCTCAATTTATAGGCTCCTCGAATACAATTCAATGGCCAAGATTGATTTCAAATCAACGACCAAGATTACAAAATAAAACCCTAATTAGGGTTTGTCACAACTAACTACCTCTCGACCAATGAGAAAATTACATTTGGGGAGGCTTGTCCTAGTAAATATAAACAAAAAATAAAAATTTGTTACATTATGAAGTGTCAGGTTCATTGAACCTAGACATGCTAGCTTGGAACAATTTGATTGGTTGGAAGATGATGAGGCACCATATCAGTGTGTTGGATTTCCCCTTTGATCTTTGCCTAAGGTGGACTTCAAGATATGTTTTCCATCTCCTATTTTGAGCTTGGGGTAGACTTTAAGTTGTCTTTCCCATGTATGCTTTGACCTAGGCTGACTTTACATTGTCTTTTCCATGTATGCTTTGAGTTGGGCGAACTTTACCTTTGTCTTAGACAAGCATTATTCAAGCCAAGGGAAGAATTGACAATAGTTTGGACATAAAATTTTTTTCCCAAGTGGACTTTGCGTCATCTTGGACATTTTCCTTGACCATGGGCATGGTGGACTTTGCTTGTGCCTTGCCAAGATTGGGCAGACTTGCTCTTGAATTAGAAATGATTATTTTCCTTTCAAAAAAATGAGAGAGGTTATTGTAGAGGGGAAGAACACAATCCCATAGGCTCAAACAAGAAGTTTCTAAGCATCAGGGTGTCAGAGTAACATCATGTTGAAGATTGCAGCCATTTTGCACTTTAGACTCTTAAGGGATTCAGCCAGTTGAACATACCTCAAATTGATTTGGTGTGTTTGGGTGTGAAAGAGGACCATTCCTAGCATAAGCGTACCCACTCAGATGTGTTGAAATAGTCAGTTTGGTCACACAAGTAGCAGAATGAAAGTTGCACCACTTTGTAACTTTTCACTACTTCCATTTGACAACTTTTTCCCTAAGTGAAATCTCATCCCCACAACAAAAAGCCTTTGAGATAGTGAAAATAGAGACATGTTATTGTGGAGGGCCACAACATGATCCCATAGGATTAGACAAGAAGATTCTAAGTGTCACATTTTTTGAGAAATGTCATGCTGAAGTTTGCAACCATTTTGCACTTCAGACTCTTAAGGGATTCAACTGGTTAAATGTACCTCTAAGAAATTCAACACATTTGGGTGTGAAAGAGGACCATTCCTAGCATAAATGTACCTACTCAGATGCATTGGAATAGTTATTTTGGACACATGAGTTGCAAAACGAAAGTTGCACCACTTTGCAACTTTGCACTATTTGCATTTGACAATTTTTTCCCCAAGCAAAATCTTGCCACCATAGGAAAAGGACTCTGTGATAGCTAAAAATAAGAGAGGTTATTGTAGAGGGGTATAACACAATCTCATAGGCTCAGACAAGAAGTTTCTAAGCATCAAGATGTCTAACTAACGTCATGCTAAATTTTGCATCCATTTTGCACTTTAGACTCTTAAGGGATTTAGCCTGTTGAACGTACCTCAGATCGATTCAATGCATTTGGGTGTGAAAGAGGACCATGCCTAGTGTTAACTTACCCACTTGGACACATTGAAATAGTTAGTTTGATTAGATGAGTTTCATAACGAAAGTTGCACCACTTTGCAACTTTGCACTACTTATATTTGACAACTTTTTCCCCAAGAAAAATATCGCCACTATAGGAAAACGTCTTCGATATAGAAAAAACTGAGAGATATTATTGTAGAGGGGCTCAATGTGATCCCATAGGCTAATATGATAAGTTTCTAAGCGTCATGGTGTCCGAGTAACATCATGTTGAAGTTTGCAGCCATTTTGCAGTTCAATCTCTTAAGGAATTCAGTCGGTTGAATGTAGTTCAAAGTGATTTGGCGTATTTAGGTGTGAAAGAGGACCATGCCTAGTGTAAACATACCCACTTAGATGTGTTGGAATAGTTAGTTTGGTAAAAAAAGTTGCAAAAAAAAGTTGCACCACTCTGCAACTTTGCACTACTTGCATTTGACAACTTTTTCCCCAAGAGAAATCTTGCCGCCGCAAGAAAACACCTCCGAGATAGAAAAAATGGAGAGGTTATTATAGAGGGGTTCAACACAATCTCATAGGCTTAGATAAGAAGTTTGTAAGAATCACGGTGTCCGAGTAACGTCATGCTGAAGTTTACAACTATTTTGCACTTTGGACTCTTAAGGGATTTAGCTGGTTGAATGTAGCTCAGAGCGATTCGGCACATTTGGTTGCAAAAGAGGACCATAGCTAGTGTAAACATACCCATTCCAATGCATTGGAATAGTTATTTTGGTCACATGAGTAGCAGAATGAAAGTTTCACCACTTTGCAACTTTGCACTACTTGCATTTGACAACTTTTTCCCCAAGCAAAATCTTGCTGCCACAAGAAAATGCCTTTTTTGATGTAAAAATTTGAATCAGTTATCTATAATATTCAAAAATATGTAAGAATAGAATCTGTAGCAAATTGAATGTAGTTTCTAAAATACTAGGTTTGTTTAAAAAATATATATATATATTTGGTGAAGATTTGAAATTTCAATGTAGAAGTACTTAAATTTCAAGGAAAAAATAAGAAGTAGGTGTTTGTTTGACCACCCTAACCATGTAACTAAAATGATAATTATTTTTTATAATATTTTAGATATAAGTAGAGGACTCATGTCCCGATGTGATGCATATTTTTTTGTAATTTTTTTCCAAGCAAACAATTAATTATGATTTTTTTATTACAACTTTTAAAAAATATAAAAAACTCATATGTCTAACAACCTTAACTTGGTAAAAACTTCATGCAATTCAATTTTTCTTTTTTTAATCCTATAGTATGCGAAGCATATAATGTGACGCATGTTTTGGATTCAAAAAACGTGATATCGTTTGAAAGCTATAGATATTTTTCAATTAGTTTATCAATCACGAATTTAGTCATAATTTGAATAGAAAATAAATAATAATTACTTATTAAATTCAAAGTAAAGCATAATTTATATTGGGGGAAAGCTGAGAATCTCTTTTAAAAACCCTTTTTGTTTCATCAATTTTGGGTAAAAATAATTCGTTAGCCACATACCCATCATATTGCCACTTTTTGGCCCATCATGATCCTGCACATACCTAGAAGTTATTGTAGAGGGGCTAAAAAGAATCCCATAGGCTCAAACAAGAAGTTTCTAAGCATCACAGTGTCTGAGTAACCTCATGTTGAAGTTTGTAGTCATTTTTCACTTGAGACTTGTAAGGATTCAACCAGTTGAATGTAGCTCAAAGAAATTTGGTGCATTTGGGTGCAAAAGAGGACCATTCCTAGCGTAAACGTACCCAATCGAATGAATTGGAACAATTATTTTGGTCACACGAGTAGCAAAATAAACGTTGCATCACTTTGCAACTTTACACTACTTGCATTTGACAACTTTTTCCCCAAGCGAAATCTCGCCGCCACAGGAAAACACCTCTGAGATAGCAAAAAACTGAGAGAGTTCATTGTAGAGGGACTCAACATGATCCCATAGGCTTAGAGAAGAAGTTTTTAAATGTCACAGTGTCTGAGTAACGTCATGTTGAAGTTTGTAGCCATTTTGCACTTTAAACTCTTAAGGGATTCAGTTGGTTGAACGTACCTCATAGTGATTCAATGCATTTGGGTGTGAAAGAGGACCATTCCTAGTGTAAAAATACCCACTCGAATATTTTGGAATAGTTAGTTGGTCACACAAGTTGTAAAATGAAAGTTGCACCACTTTGCAACTTTGCACTACTTGCATTTGACAACTTTTTTTCTAAGCGAAATATCTCAGCCATAGGAAAATGCCTCCGAGATAGAAAAAAATAAGAGAGGTTATATTGTAGAGGGGCTTGATAGGATCCTATAGGCTTAGAGGAGAAGTTTTTAAGTGTTACGGTGTCTGAGTAATATCATGCTGAAGTTTGCAGCTATTTTGCACTTCAGACTCTTAAAGGATTCAGTCGGTTGAACGTAGCTCAGAGTGATTCAACACGTTTGGGTGTGAAATAGGACCATGCCTAAACATGACTAAACAAATTCCAACTACTTTCCCCATGAACTACAACAAGATGACTCTTGAACTTCCACCATTTGACAATAAGTTGTAATTTTGACAACTTTTACATAATTTTGTAATTTTTCCAATATTTTGCATCTTAGACCTTCCACCACCTAAAGACCTATAAAAAGACTCATTACATCATAAAATGGTTTAAATTACCTTATTGTTTGAACAAAAATACTGAAATACCCCTAAACAACCAAAAGACCTCAATTGCCAACATTTGCATAAAATGCTCTGGGTGCCCCTGCACTAGTTAGTGCTTAGGGTGTCTTAATATTTTTGGTCATGAATAACATCCTTTGTGATGTAATGAAAGGGAGGTCCACAACTATCCAAAATAAAATTAACTTGAGGAAAAAAAACTTCCAACCTTCAAACCCTAACAAGGGTGACTCTTCTCAACTTCACTCTTCAGTCTTGTAGGTGTGCAACCTAAGCGTTCCTCTCACAACTTTGAAGAGACCACTCAAAGCCACAAAAAAACTACCATTTCAGAAACCCATTAGGGCACTTTTAAACATATCATAGAATCACATGTACTTACTTTGGAATGATACCATCAATCTGACCTTGAATGCTCGAAAAGGGGCTCCAATTAGCCCACTTTAGCAAAGGAACTCTCTTTCAATCTTGTTTCCCAATCAAAATACCATTGGATAGTCCTCAAAATGCCCCCAAAACCAAAAATTATTCAACCACTGAGCCAAAACTTTCTTGCTAAGACCCTGTTTCATGAAACCCTCATTTTTCACCAAATAAGTAGGTGTTTATTGAAAAACCCATCTCCAGACCTCATTCAACCTCAAAATCTTTTCAAACACTCTTATTTCACCCTGCAAAAACTTATTTCACCCTGCACAAACTTAATTCACCTTCAAATTATGCTTCCTCTAAATTTTCCACACATTTCCTTCTTGAAACCTGTCAATTTCGCCCATTTTCACTCTTTGTTCAACTAGGGCTTCAAGCCCAAACATCCAAATGACCTACGATGCCTTTGTAGACCTTCTATCACATCAAAGTCCACTTGATAATACTAAAACAACTAGGTTATAACTTTCTTCCAAACTATTGCTTTAATATGCTACTTCAAGCTATGCCTCCTAGGTCTAAATTCATGTTTTTTCCATAGGGTTAGTGTGGAAATTTCCACCAAATGTATTTTTCATTCATTGTATTCTATTGTAACTAGGTGGAATGGCATAATTAGGTGTAGGGGGAATGTGTGCATGATTTTAGGAGTAGGGGTGGCCATTTGGGGGTTTGGACATGATGCCTAGTTGTCAAGAATGTGTGTTTTGAGTGAAATTTGGAGATTAAGAGTAGGTAGTGATGGAAAACACTTAGGACAGCACTTTGTAAGAGTTAATTAAGCAAGGGAGGACACATTTGAAGGTTTTGGAAGAATTGAAATAGTGAGGAGACATCTCGAGGTCAAGTTTTCAATAAACCCCCTTTGAAACTTGTCAAAAGTAAGGCTTTTGAGTTTTGGAGTGTTGGCTAGTGCTTCATTGGAAGAAGATTGTTAATTTAGTGCTTATGTACCCTAGGAATGACTATCCAATGGTGTTTTGTGTCTAGAAGGAAGATTAAAGGGTACTTGGTTTGTTGAGAGTTTGCCACCTTGCTTTGGATCACTTTGGCATGTTTATCAACATAAAACTATGATAATTTTTGAATTTCAATATATAATGATAATGCAATATGAAATATGTAGTGTGAGACAATGACATTTGTGTATTTAAACTTTAAAGTTAAAATGTTAAAATTTACAATTGTTCTTGTCTTCAAAGTTGTTTAAACTATATAATTTAACCATAATATAACTAAGTAATATATGATATAATTCAACCATTATTCATTATTTTTGATTGTCAACTATAGAATATAACAACTATCATTTATGCTATTGTAGATTGATATTTAACCATTGCTCAAGATTAAATTTTGGAACAGTTTAAACATGCAGATGATGAATAAATTATTTTGATTCTCAATTTCTATATATCAAATTATCCAATAATCAAGTGTATGTCCGTATACAAAAATGGCATCAACGCCAACTAAAACAATTTTTTACAAAATGTGGCATATGCCATCTTGATATCTATTCAAAATATACATGCCAAAATTTCTATCTCATCCTAAACTACTGGTGGATCATCAAAATGGAGCCTTTTTGAAACACTTTTTGGCTCTGAAGGTAATTGCACAAGAAAAATTTCAACCACAATTGAGATTAGTTATATTATATAATTTAAAATCGAATAATTAACATCAAAATCAATATACATTGAATTATAATTGAACTCTAAAATTGAAATCTTGATTACCTCATATATATGTCTCTTTAAACTATCATGAGTCATAGAATATGCCCCTCTCAAAGAACCAATCATACCAAATTTTTCAATGTCAATATATATATGTAAACAAAAATATAAAATTGATACAAGTTAGCATACAATTGTTAGTAATAGGAACATATTTACCAAACACAATAAAATAAACACATACCTCTTTAGGCATCTCTTTTTCTTTACATACCTCTTTAGGCATCTCTTTTTCTTTACTCCTTTAGGTGTTTCGACACCTCCTCCTTGAGGTGTTTCAACACCTACTCCTTCAAGTGTTCCAACCCCTAATCCTACATGATGAAAATAAGATAAACTTAGTTAATATATAATTTCATTAATGACAATTCAAATGACAAGCAAGTATATAATGCATGAATTTAGGCTTGAAAGGCATGGGTTGAAGTAGTAGATTAAAGAATTTGTTTTCAAGAAGGCTAGAACTAGTTGGATTTAGTGAAATCTGGTGGGTTTTGATGTGTTTTAAGGTTTGCAAGGACTAGGGAGGTCATGTATATGTTTGGGTATGAAGCCCTAGTTGAGAGAAGTGCATTTTTTAATGGAAAATTGAGGTTTTAGAGACTAAAAGTGGGTGAAGTTTGGGAGCAGAAAAATATTAAGGATTATTAAGCATGTGTAGGCTTAAATAAGGTTGTTTGAAGTGGTCATAGGGTAACAAGAGGCCTAGAGATGGGTTTTTCAATGTATTCTCCAAAATCCCACTATACCGTAGGGGCAACTAGGCCAATTAGGCCTCTTTTCCAAAGAGACACCTTCCCAAACACCTGAAATCAAGTCAAACACCATGGATAGTCATTAAATAGGGTACCAACCTTGATATTTCATAATTTTAAGAGGTCCAAATGCTCACCAAGCTACCAATCCACTAAACCCTCACTCTTAAGCCACCAAACCTAGGTTTTCCAATAAGCCTTATTGAAAATCACTGTTCCCACAATTAACTCTCACATATAGTAACCAAAACATAGCATATGATGTATGCACATGCTCAAAAGACTCTCACAAATGATTTCCCCAAAGGATTTCATCCATTCACACTCTAAAACCACTCAAATTCACTCAAAATCACACATTCTCACACCCAAGACTACATGCCATCACTCCAAAATGATCTACCCTACTCCAAGAATCATCTTCTAACCTATTCCAAACATAATGGAATCACTCAAAAAGCTACAGTATATACATTAGGTGGAATGAGCCATTAAATCACTTGATGACCTCAAAAATTGAAATTTAGACTTTTCAGACCTGCCTGCAGTAAAATCCTGCCTAAGAGCTCAAAACAAGATAGATTTCAATTCCACAAATACAAAAAGGTTGCTAACACATCCCTCTACCCAAATAAAAAAACTTTTATTCAAATCCATTTAGGTTGGGCTCGTGCAATTGACTTCTATAGCACTGAAAAAGAGAAAAACAAACTCAAATTTGCAAAGAAAGCAGAGCTTTATTGATCAATGCTTGTACAAAATATTCCACTTTTCTCCACACACTCCTTCATTTGAGATTCATATACATATATTAAACTACCTTAATCAAGAATTGATTGAAAACCAATGCCACAAGTGACCTTTGGCCTTCCTTGACCATTCAACTTCCTCACTATGCATTTCTTGCACTTCAAAATTTGAAAAATAACACTTTGCACACTAATTTAGCAAATTTGCAACTAAAACCTTCTAACTCACTAATAACCACTAAAATAGACTTATTAAATCAAAAAATGGTCTATATGACCTTATCCAAGCCAAAAAAGGACTTCTTCATCCTAATGACAACCACCGAAGCTTGGTGCCCGTACACCAAATAGAGAGCAACATATAACCATCATTTTGCATAACTACATTAATGCAATTTTGAAAACCATTATACAATCAAACTTAAATGCTTGAAATAAAGCAATGATCAATAACATGACTTTAAAAATTCAATGTGCATACTTACCAATCAATCCAGGGAACCATCTAGGTCTGCTCTAGTCTTTATTGTGTCAAGTATTGCCTCATGGTGAGACTCACACACTTTCCACAAGTTCTTGTTCGCAGGTCTACCCTTATATTTGATCAAATGAACATTGGTGGTGATGAAAAGGTTCAATTAGTGAATAATCTTTTGATGCATGTCAAAGTCCTCAAACAACCAAACTACAACATTGTTAACTACATACCTTCTAATCCATGTTCCAGTAACAACCACCAAACCTACAAGATATTCTATGTTTTCTCCATCTATAATTGGGGCCTCCAATTTATTTTTGGTCTCGATATAATGACACAGGTAATAATTTGTACCTTCTTCATTGTATTCATCTACAATCACTACATATACGTGCCCTAAATTGGTATGTTTATCTTGTTAGATGTATTTAATGAACATCAAAATAAAACCTATAAGTAAGATATATTACCTAGTTCTACAAGGTTTGAAACATGATTAGAGTCAATGGATGATTGCATCTCCATGACTTGTAGATCCGTCAGGAGTTGATAAGTGTCAAGTGGGTTAGACTTCTTATAGAACATTCGTCAATCCGCTCTCTTGACTCACAATCATTCAATGCTTGAAGTGTACATGTAGAACAAAAGCATGCCATCTTCCACGTATGGATAGTCCATGTACCTGCATTGGATCTTCTAAAAGAGTGTAGCTTGCTCGATCCTATTAGTGTACAAAAATCCTCGTATTTTGCAATGTTATTATCATCTACTAAATGAAAAAATATACGAACTAAAGAATTACTTTGACTACCTAGATCCATTGCATGATTGCACCACTGGACAATTGATATTGCATCTATCAAGTTTACACTATCTTTGTACTTTAACTCTTCTCGTGTTAGGGCTCTTTTGATACATGCACTTGCTCCATCATGCTCCCCCTTTCCATGCCCAACTTTCGAGAAGTTCCACATATGTTGAACACCACTGATCCTATGCATCCTGCTCAACTAGTAAAACATTCTAGTGTTCTTGAATTATGATGTACAGTTATCTGACCATATGATATGTTGACTGAATGATATGGCCCTGCTAGCGAAATCAACATAGAACATTTGAAAGCAACCTCGCACAAACTTGGTAGAATGTGTGCGATCATCACTGATGTAAAAGTGATACTCCCTTAATACTTTCCTATTATCCTCTGTACTATCATTTGCATGAATGCATGCTATATGGACAAATATAGCAACATGTGTGGAGGTTTAGTACTGTGATTTCACCTCATTTTGTGGCTGTAGTGTGTAGTTCTCCATGTAGTTGACAACTGAAATGATGCTATGAAGTGGAAACATGTCCTTGCATAACTTGAACTATGAGTCCAACCATTGAGCTCTATGTGTATTCCTTGCATACTCATACACCACCTAATCATGGAAAATGACCATAAACTGATATACTAGAATCTTATCACTAACCAATTCACACTTCTTTGCTTCTTTCCCATCTTTTAGACTGTAGGCCACTATTTTGTATTTTCCAAATTTGATAATTTTGTCTCCAATTGTGTGTGTACTAGCCATGTGTTGGAAAATTGGAAAATGTTGCATTCCACCACAATGATCACATGTGCCATCCAAACATGACTTGTAAAACATTTGACCATCCTCTCTTTCACATAAAATGGAAGATAAGAATTCCCTTGAGGATTTAGGTGTAGGCCTTAAATGTTACATTCCTACAAAACATTGTCAGTATGCATATCTACACATATACATCAATAAAAATCATAATGGTTAGAAAAATCAATATGTACTCTACAACAAGTAGTGCATGTGTGGTTTATTTTGACATAAAAACGTTTTAGCATTTCAAAATAACTTTGACATATTTTTGATTTCATGAAACTTTTGTACAAAATCAGCAAAAAATTGGGTTTGAGTAGTATCCAAATAATGCTTTGGATGTGGATCACATATATTACTACCAATTATCCTTCTTACAACATCTCTTTGATTAGGAGAGGTCCTTGTGTTATCCTTCCAATAATCTACTATTAAAGATCTCAAGCCTTGAGCAATTATTTTATCTTTCCATGGCACTCTACCCGAGAATGCCCATAACTCATTGTTATTTGGATCCTCCAATATTTTACGCCTTCCTTTGGCTCTCATTAGAGATGATCTACTTATTTTAAAAGACTTACTTGTCTTTGTAAGGTTCACCTTGTTCCTTTTTTGACTGCTTAACAGTGTTGTTGTCATCACATGTCTTGTGGCACAACTATCCTTAGTGTGTGAGGTAGAACCCACACTCTTGTATGCACTCATCAGGTTCTTTGCAATGGAATTTTCACTTGATTCATTCAAAACTCTCAGCCCAAGAGCCTTCATGGTGGGCCTAAATTTGAGTTGCCTGATCATTTCAACAAATAGTTGGCATCTTCCACCCTCACTTAGCTTCTCAAAAACAAAACTCCAGATCCTCTATGTAGCTCTTTGACATGTACGTTTTGACATCTTATCAGGCATCCATTTAAAAACATTGGAATCAATATCAATCAAAAATCTAGGTTTTCTATGCAAAAATCTAGGAGTTCTCAAATGTAAATTTGTGTCAATGTTAGGAATGTCAACAACATCGGGGATAGATCGCGTACCTTCAATCAGAGGTGCAATTGATGAAATACCTTGAGATTGACATGTAAATGATGTTGTACCTCCAACTTGAGTTGTTGTTTGTGGAGTGACTTCAAATAGAGGCATGTTTTCTGATGTACTTTCAAAACACAATGTTGTTGATGGTGTGTCTTCAACTGTAGATGTGATTTCCGATGTACTTGGAAGACCACATGTTGTTGCTGGTGTGTCTTCAACTGGAGATGTGCATTGAACTTCACCTATGGTTGATGATGTGCCTCTAACTTGGGGATCCATTTGTCTCCTTCCATGAACTTTATCCATTCGTGCCCTTTTTTTTTCCAATTGTACATCTCTCTTAGATTGCACAGGAATTTCCGGTTGTATGGGCTACATTTCTTTTGCTTCACGAGCTGCAATTTTTTATTCTCTAGCATTTTTTACTACATGTTCTTCTGGTGTTAGAGGATTTGGTTGTTTCCTTGGCATGATGTTGAATGTTGTATATTCACAATCACACATAGAACAAAAGTAAGTAATGCATTTTATGAAACATATTGATAACGCTGATTACATTGCATTTTATGAAAAAAGGTAGTGAGCTGTTTGGAATTATCAAACATGTCTTCATGCTACAACATTTTTCATACATAAATCTACCTCCATACCACAAGAAAAGAACTTGTATTTCATTTTTCAAACATATCCATACCACTGATTACATTGCATTTTGTGGTTATTTTAGTCATTTTGGGCAACAAATGTAAAAGTTGCAAATCATGTAAAAAACTTGTCAATTTAGACAAAATATTTCAAGGAGGGTAAAATGGTATTTATAAAAAAGTTTTCAAGGAGAGGTTGGCATGCAATTTTGAGAAGAGAAGTAATTGAAACACCCCCTATTTTTGTTTTTTTTTTTTTTAAATTGAAGTTTCTTTCATCTGTACAGTTATACCCCAATTTTTTTTTATCTTTCATGGAGTGAATCTTGTGGAAAGCAGGCATAACACCATTTTAGAATTGGTTTGGATTGATTTAAATTATTTTGGTGCATTTTAGAGACAAATTACAGAGGATCGATCTGTATACCTTGGTTTAAGGGTTTTGAGTGTATGAAAATGATATTTTAAGCCATTCCACCCACTGTTTTGTTATGTAACTTGGTGGAATGGCTCAATAGGGAATGGTTTAGGTGTGTACATGATTCATTGGAGCATGGAAGATGTTTTAAGGCTTTTTGTGTTGTTGTCTCGAAGCTTTTTGTGCAAATTTTGCTTGAAAATGGATGTTTTGAACTAGGGTTTGGTGAAATGTTGATGATAGAGGCCAGTGAATGAACTTATAAGAATATGTAGATGTAATTAAGGGTTTTCAAAGTGGTGGCTAGGCTAGACAAGGTCTGGGATATAGTTTTTCAATAAACCCCCATGTAAATTGCCTAAAATGAGGGTTTCTTGTTTAGCTGTCTTCAAAAGTGTCACTGCAAATAAATGGTGAAATTGGAGCTTTTTTTGACTGGTTGTTGCTGCCCCATTTATTTTTTGGATTGAGGAGGAGTTTCCAATAAGGCCCCTTTGTAAAAGTGACCTAATTTGTGGTTTATGACAGTGTAGGTGCTTTGTTTTGGCAAAGATATTCCAAAGAAACCTAATGGTGTTTTGAGGTCAATAAACCTCTGTTGAAAACCTACCAAGAAGAATAGGTGAGTTTATGGAAAATAGGAAAGGAAAGGTTGTAAAAAGGACATTAATGAAATTACAAAGGACCGATCTGCATACCCTATTTTAAGGGTTTTGAGTGTATGAAAATGACATTTTAAGCCATTCCACCCATTGTTTTGTTCTATAACTTGGTTGAATGGCTCAATAAGGCATGATTTAGGTGTGTACATGGTTCGTTGGAGTAGGGAAGATGTTTGAACACTTTATTTTGTTGTTGTCCCAAAGCTTTTTGTGCAAATTTTACTTGAAAATGGAGGTTTTGAACTAGGGTTTGGTGAAATATTGATGATAGAGGCTGGTGAATGAACTTATAAGCACATGTAGACATAATTAATAGTTTGTGAAGTGGTGGTTGGGCTATAAAAGGTTTGGGATATATTTTTTCAATAAACCCCCATGTAAATTGCCTAAGATGAGGGTTTCTTGTTTAGATGTCTTCAAAAGTGTACCATTGCAAATAAATAGTGAAATTGGAGCTTTTTTTGACTGGTTGTTGCTGCCCCATTTATTTTTGGCATTGAGGAGGAGTTTCCAATAGGGATCCTTTGTAAATTTCTTAAGTTTTCTAAATTAAACTTGCACATTAACATTGATGAAAGCTCTTAGGTTTTCCAAATTAGTTGAAAATAAAAATTTTCCCACAACCATCAGTAATAATGAATTCAGTGTTCAATTCTATGTATAACAATGAAGATTAATAAAATCATCAAATGAATGGTCTATAAAATGTTAAAACAAAACAAAAAATCTTGTGTTAAGTTGAATATGTTTATGTAAGCATGCTGGAAATTGACTACTATAAGCAATGCAAATATAATTCATAAGAAAATTTGTGTTAAGTTGATGTCATTTATATAAGTTTAAACATGAATTCATCTAAATTATGTCATGGTTTTTATTTTTTTCTTTAAATTCATGAAAATTAAACTTTTTTATGCAACTCCCATCTAATTCAATGTTGAATTCTATGTCCAATTGTTATGGTTAATAAAATCGTTAAAGGATTTTAGATTATTATCAAAAATAAACAAACATACTAAATATAAACATTTAAATATTACCAAAATGAATATATTACTTGAGATATAATGTAAAATGATGTAGAATCTTACAAATGTCTTCATCTACATTGTTTGGAATGTAAATTGGTGGCAAAAAGGTGATGGATGAAGCATAGATTGGTACAATAGGGAGTCAACTACATAAAAAAAGAATTTCTCTATAAACCCTTGAACCCTCAACCCTCTACCTTCTACCCTAAAACCCTTAAAGCCTAAACGTTAAACCCTCTACCCTCAACCCTTACACCATAAATTGTAATCCCTAAAACACTAAAACCATCAACCCCCTATCTCTCTCTATCTCAACCCTATACCGTCTACCCTTAAACCGTAAACCATAAACCCTAAAACAATTAAACTGTAAACCGTAAACCCTAAAACC
>VDFB02271358.1:776547778-776615831 GCA_007258455.2 Sequoia sempervirens | reverse complement strand
AGGGGATGGGAGGGAGAAAATTGAGAGAGAGGGAGAGAGATAGAGTGGGAGAGAGATAGAGGGAGTGAGAGAGAGAGAGGGAGTGGGAGAGAGAGAGAGGGAGAGTGCTAGGAGGGAGAGACTTGAGAGAGAGAGGGTAGGAGGGATCAATTATTGAGAGAGAGAGGGGGAAAGGGGCTGGGAGGGAGAGAGTTGAGAGAGGGCGAGAGAGTGAGAGAGATAGAGGAAGTGAGAGATAGGGAGTGGGAGAGAGAGGGAGTGTGTGTGTGTGTGAGAGAGAGAGGGGGGATGGAGATACCTAAGAGAAAGTGTGTGTGAGAGAGAGGGAGAGAGATAGAGTGAGTACATAACTTAGCAAAACACTACCCAAGTTTCAAACATTTCCTAAAATACTACCCAAAAGAAATTTAACTTGTGAAACAAGTTACCCAGTGATTTTTGATCAGTTTGTGAACCTTTAGTATAGACCACTTAAGATAAGTAAGGATTAAATGGGAAGTAAGTTACAATGGAAACATAAAACACCGCCTACATTCAAATAATAATAAAGAAGCTACAAAGTGGGTGATTAGAAAAACTAGTGAAAACCATGCCTAGGTTTGCAACATATAGTGAAACATCACTTGGAATTAAAACTTGTGAAAATTTTGACTAGAGAAAGGGGAAGCAAGGTGGCATTGAGGAGGGTACCAAACTAAGGGTAATAATGGCTCTAACTGGCAAAAAAGGACAACAAAGGATGTAGAAGAACCCAAAAGATGTGACCAGTCCTATCCATTGGGCATAGAGTTAAAATGAGAAGGGCACCAAAAACCCAAAACAACAAAATCCAGCAAGAAGCAAACACACCAAAAATGTGACTATGTATAGGGAAAGAATAACCTACCAAAAAAAGAGGAAAGAAATGATCTACACGAAACCATTAACAGTATGAGAAAAGAATGAACCATCCCTGAATAGAATTTCCTTTGCATAAAGCTTCTCGAGCAAATCGAGATGTAAGATCACCCAAACACAAATGTAGGTAATGAAGAAACTATTTCCAAGCACACCTCCAAAAATCCATTTCTCATCATATATTTATTCTCATTGTAGGAAAGCTTGTGCTAGACCATTTTTGCTCCTCCACTTCTCTTTACTAGGCTTCATTGATTCATGTACCTCCAACTCTTGCGATGAATCCCATGTTTCAACTTCTTCTTTGATACTATGTTTCCCAAATTTATAGACCAACAAATTTACACCATTGCTCTACTTTTCTATAGTAACTACAGAAACCTTCTCATCCATTAATAAGCAACATTCCCTTCTTGCTTCTGGCATAGGTTGATCAACTAGATTGATGAACAGAAGATTATCATACATTTTAAATTCATCAAAGAAGAGGGAGTTAGAATTGATTGACCACTTTATCCCATCGTAGGAAGCATCAAATGCAGAGTCTTCATTGTCTTCCATATTAAAGCATGGAGTTTTATAAGCAGCTTCCTAAAAAATGAAAGTTTCATATTCTGGAGTGAGAAGGGAATCTTATATTGGAACATTTACATTGGAATAAGGAGAGAAAGACTTATTCTTAGAATGGAAAAGAGAGGTATCCTAAGACATAGAAAGTGACTTCTTTTGTGGTGAATTATCTTCTTCATCACTAGAAAAAATGAGATCACCTTTAGCTTAAGTCGAGACATTCAAGCTAAAAATTTGAGCATTGTAATGTTTACTTTCTTCTTTTTCAAGTCATTGCATGCTACCAAAGACTGTTAAGTTAATATTTTTAGTGATCGGATGAGAACTACTTTAGGAAATTTGAGGGGAGGATTAATAGGTAATCTATGATCAATTTCAAACCTCTTAATATTATCATATTTCCACTTTCCCATAGCTATAAAATCATCCTCGATACTTATCACTTCCAACTAAGCTTTTTTGATCCCTTGGATTATATCTCTGTTAAGCATTAGTTGAATATCAACATCCAGAGTAGAAATGAATATGTGAAACTAAATTTCCTCACTTGGCCTTTCAGAGTAGAAATCTATTGAAGCGATCTATTGAAGTGGTACATGAAATATCTCATTATCTCAACTTTATCCTTCATAATCTAAAAAAATTGTTGCAGGATGTGCATAACATTAGCTAGAGTTTTATAACGCTAAAGAAAATTTTCTCTTAGGATTTTTCATCCTGTGATGCACCCCTTTTCCAGCCCACTGAACCATTTAGTTTCCTTCTCAACTAAACTATCAAGAAATATTCTAACAAAAAACTCTTTGTATTGGATACCCATGATCCCACTTATTCCAATCATGGATAGAATGTGTTCTTCAAGGTCTTATGTGTCTTCACTAGAGAATTTAGGAATTTTTTTTTGGGAACCAGTAGGCAGGTCATGATATTGTGACAAGGCAAGGGGGCTAATGTAGTTACACCAGGGATTTGAGGCCATGGATGATCAAAGTTGCCAACTCATGAAAGAATAAGGATAAGGGAAAAACACCCAAATTTATCCCTAGGTGGTGGATGAGGAGGAGGTGGGTCCTGAGGGTGATGGAGAGGTTGATTGGGATGATGATTAGGATGGCGGGGAGGATTGTTGTGGTACATTAACACCAATCTTGGAGGACATTCAACTATTGGCCCAGGTGGGTGTTGGGCTCGTTCTTCTTCTTCTTCCAAGACAAGGTTTTCTCACATATATTTTGTTGCGCTCCTTCTGTACCTCCAATCAAGTGTGTTTAATTGAATAGTAATATCTTCTTGCTCTTTCTGTATCCAATTCAAATTAGGCTACAATATAGGAAATACATTGTTATGGGAAAGTAACACTGCACCATCTTAATGCATGACACGATGGTAACTTGTTAGATATTATAATTTCTTTCCCCAGTGGAGTCACCAAAATTTTTTTAGTGAATGAATTGGGTTCTTTAAGTTAATTGATAAATTTGACTCTATTTTACCCTTAATGCACTAGATCCAATCACTAACAGCTCTAGAAATGTTGCAATTGCATTTATGAATTTCCTCTAAATAAAAAAGGTACAACTCCCTCGTATGATCTATCAAATAATATGGTTGATTTTAACCATAAAGCGATAAGGTGACAAACATTAGTTCATGAAAATGACACTAATGCAGATAAAAAAGTTGAAAGCCATAAATCACCAACACATAGATTGAAAGACTTATGACTACCACACCAAGAAAGAAAAAAATATGCTGCAATAAATGGATGCAATAAAGTATATTTCACACATAAAATATGCCTCTATTACATGCTTGACACATAGATCGATACACTAAACACCACATTTAAATTCATAAAACACAAATTGCAAACTACTACAATATAAAATCAACATAAATGAATAGTGTTCCTTCTCAAAATACAACACAGTGTATATGTGGAGATTGGACCCTCTATCCTTCTCCCTCAACCTTGATATAGTAGTGAATTCCCCAAAATAGTTACCAAAACCATTACTAAATTTAGTGATGCTTCTTGTCACCTTACCATCTTCTTGAAAACGGCTAAGAGAATATGATTGGCGAGAATATTTAAACTGACAAATGAAAAGATGATAGGAAAGGAAACTTGATCTTGTTTCACACCAATAGCCACCAAGTGATATATCCCACAACCATGCAATTAATGAAGGTTTAAGGAGATACAATATGATTGCATGTGTATGATGTTCAATAGGGAATCCAATTTAAAACTAGTTCACATAAACCATTAGTCCAAACCAAGTTCCCATTTCATTGATTCAAAGAGAGATAGCGCAAATGTCTAACCAACCGTCTGTAAATTCAACTAATGTCACCAAATTTCACCATCCAGAAGCATCCAATATGGCGAGCACTTAAAGTGATGGAGTATTAGCAAATTATTTCATCATTTTGGGGGAGATCAAATGCAATCCCCTATTCAGGCATCTATCTGACCAACTAAAAGAAGTCTTTTTCATACAGAGTGACATAAAAGAGGAAGCGCTTCATAGAATTCCGGGCAAAGAATTTTTGAGCCACTTGTGCATGCGAATAATGATACCATGTTGGAGTGTTTCATGTACACTATCATCAGGACCTCTAGTCAACATGATTGGGGCATGATAGCATCTGAGAATTTGGTGAGGCTTGAGTTTCACCACTATGTCAATGTAGCCATTGTTGGGATTAGTCATTGTCTTAGGAGTAGGCTAGTGTGCGAAGCCATCTACATAGCGTTATTTTTTCAGAATGAGACTGTGGAAGAAGCCATGAATCTTCTTCGTGTAGGGGTTGTGAGGAATGACATGGGGCTCTTTGCCCAATTCTTGCAGTCTCGTGAAAATATACTATCTCCTACCCAAATCAAATTCCTTAAGACTATGATAGAGGGCATTTGAGTGTTGATGTCCACCCTCTATGTTTGAAAAGGAAACCCTTTTTTGCTATCGATATCATAGTGTTCTTGTATGAATGATTTCCATTGATTCTATTCTATTGGTTCACAAGTTTTTCACCTAACTCTATATTCTAACACCCATGGAGATGACAAATGCAAACAACAATTGAATCAGATATGATGATATTCTATTCTGATTCTCTGCTTTTAAATAAGGTGGCAGCTACCTTCTATGATATGCAATGAATTTAAATCCACGTTTCTTTTAACCAAAAAGAAAATAAAGGTAATGCTTTTAACTAGAAAGCTTTGAAAGGTGTATTCAAACAATATCAATTTCAATAATAATGATCACAAAAATTTCCAAATATGTACTATAAAATGCTCATTTAGAGATCAACATTTCACAACAAGAAATTCCATACCGAAAACCATTTCAATATAAACATACACTGATGACATATCCATAGAAACAAAATAATATTATGCACTATAATTCAAAGATTATATCTGCATAATTCACCATAGCATATTCATACTGAAAAGAAAAAGATTTTATAGAAACTTTTTTTCTTTCTTTTGAGAAAATCAAAGTTTTCCCAAAAGAGAGAGAGAGAGACATATCTCCCTACCCAACACTATTTAAAGTATTGAAAATGAGTTTCAAATAACAGTTTCTTGAAGACAACCGTTTAAACATAATTCCAAAATAAAATCTTTTAAAGATAATAAAAAGAAAAAGAAAAAGAGGTAAACTAAGTTGATGCTAAAAATAGATAAGCATCATTCTTCAATGATTCCACACTCTACATCTTCAATCTCCACAATCTTCTCAGTTTCCAACAACTTTTCCTTTTCCCTCTTCCTCGCTCTGTATTCTCGGTACTTGGTAATAACTGTGATAATGTTCTTTCCACCTTGAGTAGTAGTTATATGTAATCGATTCTTCCATCTATTTAAGTTTCTCTCATCATCAGCTACAGTTTGATCCATTCTGTCCCATGCTGTCTTGTAGGTCTTCAAATAGACTTCCATTCTGCTGAGTTTAGAGAAAGATTTCCAAGTAGCTGTGGATGTTTTAGATATTCCTTCTTTATACGTTTCTTTGAATTTCACAACAATTTCATTGAATTCCATAATTTTCTCTCCAAATTCATCCATGATATCTACACCCAGATTATGACAATTTTCTCTGATTTCAACTAGAATATCCAAATATTTCCCCATTGCATTATTAGTCTCTCTAATGAGGTTATCATATACATATTCTCAATCACCATTCTAAAAAATCAGTCCAATTTGGATCAACTTCTTTGGGATCATTCAAAATTTTCTCCCCAATTAATGTAATTGGATCTAGATTAACCAAATCTACAACTTCCTTGGACAATACAAAAAGAGTATTTTGTTCTTTTCTCATATGTTGCAGTTCTACTAATAATTCCTTCCTCTTTGAACTAACTTTTGAATAGAAAGGAACAATCTCACCAAGGTATAATAAAGAGTTCTAGTAGGTCATCTCTATCCATTCATTGACACCTTTCGAATAGATCATACTCCTTTAGACTTGTTGTAGAGTTTTAGAATCAATGCTCTCAATATGAGAGCTAGTGCTTTCTTCAACAATAGGAGTAGCAATTAAAGAGGAAATAAACTGGCTGAGAGCGAGTACTTGAGATTGCAATTCAATTTTTTATTTCCTTAGTCCCTTGGCACATTTGATTAGATCATTCACAGAGAAATCGACATGATATACATCCCCTTCAAAGGTAGCAGGTCCCATATCCACATGAGTGATCCTATAATCATTTCCAATAATTTCATTTTCATTCAGCTCTCCTATTGGGTCTGCCACTTCCCAAAATTGATGTCCTGAGACCTAATCATTTATTATCCTAGACATTTTCCTAGCCTTTTTAGGCTTAGTAGAACCCTGAAGAAGTTTGAATACGGTATCAACTTCTACCACAGTAGAAGGAATTGACTTTCTCTTCTTTTCCATTGCCTTTTTCAACCAACTTGGAGATATTGTAGTTGTGTTGTCACTTGTACTTCTGATAATAAGCAATTGTTGTTTGTGAGGAGTATTATCTAGATTTTTAGATGGGACAGGTACATCTTTAGACAAAGGAGGAAAAAAATTATCATTAGTAATATTTTTGAAAATATTTCCAAAATCTGTAGCTATGAGCTTATCCTGATCTTCACTTTGCTTAGGGGAAGAGGAGGGTAAATTTTGTTCACAGGTGGACTTCAACTTGGTCAAATCCTCTAGTTTTTCTCCTTCTCCCCCTGACTACGAATTTGATCCAGATGATTTATCTGCAAGTCTTCATGTTGAGGGGGTAACATTCAAAGCTTGAGTTGATGACTTTGTCTCCCTTCTGCCTGAAATTTTGAACCATGGGTAGAACCTGCACACTGTTTCCATTTACCAGCTAGCCATTCCAAAGTCTTCTCAATAACTAAAACTGAGCACTCATGAATATTAAAGCACTCTTCCTTATTCCAATCAACATATATGGAAAACCCTAACAACAAATTACCATAATCAGGATGGAGAATCATTGAATTTTCCAATACATTTTCTAGGATGCATAGGGGTAGTTCGAAATCATGAATCTTTTTAAGAGTTAACCTCATATTGTCTCTTCTAAAAACCTAAAATTCATTAACACAATCCTCCTAGAAATCTTCAATATGTGGAATATGCACATAGGAGCTCCCACCATGACAATTCTGTCTGATGAAACCTTTACTATCAAAACTGGCTCTTCAAAAACAATTAGGAAAATTTAATTGGCTCAAGGCCTCAGAGGCCTGTTTGGCTACCTGATTACTTTTGCATGTGAAAGAAGAGAATACTAATGGAAAATGATAGCCTTTATTACCCATTTTCAAATATTTAACATTTACCTCGGCCATTTGTCTGCAGACCTCTAGAAACATAATAAGGTCATCTTGGTATATGGACAACTTCAATGGAATGCCTTCAAATCCGCTAATCCTTAAATAAGAAAATTTATCAAAATAAATGTAAAAACTCCCATATCTCATTATCAAGGCCATAGAGTCCAGAGAGAAGCACAATTCTGATTTCCCTTCCAGCCTCCTGGCAGTATCCATTAAGAAGGCATCATTAACACGGTGATAATTTTCCATTCCAAACTATTTGGTGAGTTGCGAAAAAAATTGTATATAGGAATGCTCGACACCGATGCACCCTACATTTCTAACCCTAACCAAACATATTTTTGACTGGAAATAAGACATATTAGATAGGAGCACATGTGAAAAGTGGCACACTTCTAGTAATTCAACAATTGCTCTTTCAAATGATGACATATAATTTCACCCCAATTAATAAAGACACCCTCCTCATAGATTTTCAAAATAAATAAACACATCCATTCTTCAAGGCTTTTAGAGTATCCATTACCAATGACACGATGCAATAGAGTAATGGCATTAAAAATCTCATCCTTAAAATGTGTCTTTTTAAGCTTAGGGGGTAATTGGGACTTTCCTTTCCTTTCAAACTTCAACTAGGTTTTTTCCATCAAATTTTTACACCAATCTTATTTTTCTTTGAAGTATTCATTAGCAATTGCAATAGAAATTTTATTAAATGATAGGTGCACTAGGATACTGAGAGCTTGAGCATAGCTTCAGGAGTGACCTTGATAACCATTGATCCATCCACTACTCTAATTTCTTGTGTTTAGGAACGTACCTCTTTGCATAGGCAACCACAAGTTTCAAACAATCTACCACTTTAGGTATTCCACCAAAATTAACCAAACCACTCACCACAAGCCTCTCATTCAATGCATAAACTCCTTTTCTCTCCAAGTATTCCCACAGTTCTTTCAAATCTAGAGGTTTGATGTCTGTGTCTCTCACATTCAATAGGCGGTTCCATATAGTAGTCTGCATAAGTCCTTAACCTTCAAAGACATGAACATCTTGAAATAATGAGAAGGATGGGTATGAAAAATAATATGTAAACATAGGTGTAAATATCCCACCACCTCGCATTAAAGTTTCCATCACATCTGTATGTACCGCATTTATGAAATACTTGACTCCCTATTTTGAAAGAAGGAAATTTATTTAAAAGATGTACACTCTTTAATATGCTTAGACATCTCGAGGTTTGATGGTTCCTTGAAATGAGAAAAAAAGAAGGCATGTCACCAGGTCACTTGGATTGGAAACTTGGTAGCCAAAATCTAGAATTGATTGGTTATGGTAACCTTTGATTCCACGACTTGCTTGAAGACAACACAGGGGTGGACTATGGTAAGAGCTAAGTCACTAGCATATGAAGTTACGAAACTTGATAAATCAATGACTAGGTTAGGAAATTAAAGAAGGTGAAGAAATGAGTTATATAACTCAGGAAATTGATGACAAAGGTTACAAAAATCAACGAATTGGCAACCTTAAAAGACAAACTTTAGGTAAAAGACTTATAAGATAACAAGGACTTCAAAGACGGTAATTAAGGAAAACAAAGTCCATGGCCTAAAAAAATTAGAACATGAATAAAATTGGCTCCAAGTGGGCGAAAGGACTATCAGGATGCAAAGAATCTAGGAAACCATGGCAAAGGCCTTATTCATTGGGAAAACAGAGACCAAAACCAACAAAACAAAATAAAACAAAAAGAAAATATGTATAGAGAAGAACCATCGAAGACTTATTCCAGAAGTTTTAGATCTTTCCCATTGTAGGAAAGAGGTAAATGAGTACCATCTCGGTAAGCCAAGTAAAACGTGTTTTCACCAACCACCTGTCTGATTTTGAAAGGCCCCCTCCATAAAGAATCAAACTTCTTATGGGCTCCTTTAGGTTGTTTTCTTTTATCATAGAGTAGGACTGAATCTCCTACTATAACAAACTTTCTTTGTCTCGCACTCTTGTCAAAAATTATTTTAACCATCTGCTAATGTTTTCCAATTTGATCCACCACGTGATATCTCTGTTCTTCCAATTTATTGAGATACATAACTCTTTTGTCACAGATTGGAACTCACCACCTTCCATTTCCTTTTGTAAATTTAGGGCCGTGATTTCCAAAGGTGTGGGCAGGGTATTATCAATGCCATAAACCAGCTGAAAAGGTGACATACCAATAGCTCTCTTACACATCTAATCAGCCTATAGAGCATCATATAGCTTTTTATGCCAATTTTTCTAATTCTCATCTACTAGCTTCTTGATGATGACTGCCAAATTTTTATTACTTGACTCTACCTCTCCATTTCCTTGTGGATAATAATAAGATGAATGAGCTAGATTGATACCATAATCATAACAGAAAAGGGTGATTTCAATAGAAGAAAAATAGGATGAATTATTTGTAACGATTTTCTTAGGTACCCCAAATCTTACCAAGATATTTTCCTTCAAGATATTACACACAACTTCGGTAGTAGTGCGTTTCATTGGAATAGCCTCAACCCATTTGGTGAAATAATCGGTGGCAGTCAAAATATGTGTGTCCTACACTATAAATAGGATTAATTAAACCAATAAAATCTAAACCCCACTATTGAAAGGGTTCATCAATAAGTACAGGTTTGAGTGGCAAGGCAACAAGCTAGGGTCTACCAGTGAATCTTAGACATTTTTCACACTTTGATACCTAGTCGTAAGTATCTTTAAACATTCCCGGCCAATAAAATCTCTGATGCGGGATTTTGAAAGCTGTCACAGATGCTGAAAAATTTCCTCCACACGCTTCCTCATGAAAAAAATGTAATAATTTATTTTGTTGGTCTTGGTCAACACATCTTAAGAAAGTTCCATCCACACCTTTTTTGTATAAATGTCCATCCCAAATAACATTCTTGCTGGCCTTTAGTTTCAAATTTATTTTCTCTTTAGGGGACATATGAGTTGGGAAATCCCCATAGGTTAGATAATAAGAAATGTTGGAAAACCATTCATCTACAATACTAGTAAACAAGAAAATCTAGGTAAGTGTTCTTTCTCAATTGGTTCATTTTCTGCAATGATCTTGGCCAAACCCCTACCTCTAACTAAGTTAGTAGGTTTGATTTCCAAATAATATTCTTGCACTCTAGCTATCCAAGCTCCTCTCTTATTGCAACCTATATCTTATTGAGTGAGAATACTCTTCAAAACAGTTTATGGCACAAAAAAAATTTGTATGTGAATGGAGGATATAGAATCTAAAACTCTTTAAAGCCTTTACTACAACATATGCTTTCTTTTCAAGGGATGAGTATTTAAGCTCATAATTTTTGAGTGGGGAGCTCATAAAAGAGACATGAGCTTCAATGTTGTCTTCATTTTTCTACAACAAGAGAGCTGATATAGTATGTTCAGATGCATAACTGTAAATAATGAAATCTTTAGTGAAATCAGGCTGAACTAAAGTTGGTGCATTGGCTATTGCAGCTTTTATGTTCTCAAACGACTGTTTCCCTTCACTACTCCATTTAAACAATGGGAGATTTTTCATCATATCAGCAATAGGCTTAGTGAACTCAACAAAATTTGGAATAAATTTCTTGAGAAAATTTACCTGACCAAAAAAGGATCTAGTTCCATCTTTATTAGCAAGTAACTTCAACTACATAATGGCATTTACCCTTTCAGGGTCTATTTTAATACCATCTTTCAATACAATATGACCAAAAACATTTCCCTCTGTGACAACAAAGATAGAATTCTTGGGATTTAATGAAATTCCTTCTTCTCTACAACGTTGTAGTACAATCTCAAAATAATGCAAGTGATTGGCCCTTTTCTTGGAGAAATCCATGAGTTCATCCAGGTATATTACAATGATTTTATTCTTCAAATCTCCAAATGACAGGTCCATATCCATCTGAAAGGTAGCCCCTACATTAATCAGACCAAAGGGTATTCTGTTATATGCATAAACTCTAATAGGTAGTAAAAGAAGTTTTATGCTGGTCCTCGGGGGCAACTTCTATATGATTATAGCCCAAAAATCCATCGAGCATAGACATCATTTCTGATCCAGCAATAGTTTGTAAGATGTGATCCATTACAGGTAGAGGATAGTTATCCTTTAGGGATGCTTGATTTAGATTTCTAAAATCAACACATATCCTTATTTCACCATTTTTTTTTCCTACAAGAACTATATTGGTGACCCATGTAGAATGTTGTATAGGATAAATTATTCTTTCTTTTAACATCTTGTCTATCTCCTTAAAAATAGTCTCTGCCACCTTTGGATTATAGGTTTGTTGCTTTTGTCTAAAAGGTGTCGCTCTAGGTTTCAGAGGTATCTTATATTGCAATTCTCCATTCCTAAATTTCTTTAAATCATCATAACACCATGCAAAAACATCCTTATATTTAATCAACAGAGAAATCAAATTTTCCTTTTATTGAGGAGAACAACATTTACCAATGCAAACAAACTTAGGCTCTTGTTCAGTGCCAATATTTATCCTATCATATTCAATGAAATTTTCAATTGAAACACTTCCCTTTTTCTTTAGAAACTGATCATGTCTATTAAACAAATCTTCAAGAGAAATCAGTCCCTTCGGGATTTTATTTCCTTTTAACTGAATTACTTCAATATCTTTATTATTTAAGTTGTTTATAGTTCCTTCTAAAACATCAGTACTTTCATCTTCACTACCTTCAAATAAAATGTGAGCAAAGGATTCTTCCTTTTCTAGAAATGCAATAATCTGCTGGTCATTATTAAACACCTGCCAATGATCCACATTATCGGGAACACTTGGGCAGTAAACTATCTCAATTTAAAATTTCTTGTCCTTAAAATCAGGGTGTGGTAACAAAAGGGAAGCTGAGATTTCCAATGAATCTTCTCTAGTATTTTTGTCTCTAGGGACTGACTAGATGGAAAAAGCATCAAATTCTTCAATACAATCCCAGACTTGATTTCTATAGTTCCTTAGCTAATTATTCTTCATAGTATACATCTTCTTGATCTGCTTAACCACCAATTCAGCATCACCAATGACTTTCTTCTATTTGATCCATTTTTCTTTAGCTATGCCCATACCAAGTAACAAGGATTCATATTCAGTTGTATTATTGGTGTTAGTAAATTCTAGTTTAAAGGCATAAGGAAATTTGTACCCATCAAGTGAGACCAAAACAACCCCAACACCTTATCCGACAATGGAACAACTACCATCAAATTCTAAAGTCCATAATTCATCAGCTAATCGAAGGTTAACCTCCTATGAGCATTCCTCTCTTGTCAAGGAACATATATAAGATCCTAGTCTAGTTTCCACAAATAGAATATCTACTCTGGGATCCCTAGATTTAAGTACTATAAACTTAGCCTTTAGCTCCGGGTCTAGATGAATCTTCTTTCCATCTAAAGGTATCAAGGCATGTGACCAGTCCAACTTAATTTACCCACCCAAATCTTTACATAAACTTCTACTCAGAAGCATTCCATAACTAGCAGGTATATCAACCACAAGTATTGTTAACTTCAATCTCTTTTTAGGGAAATTAGCAAGGGCTACCTAAGCATCTTTAAGTTGATCAATAATGGGAACTGGTGATTCATCCATAGAATAACATTTCCCTTGGTACTTTGTATAAGATAAGCCAAGAGCTTTAGCAATTTGAGCAGGCATAATATTTTATGAGGTTCTAGAGTCAATGTTGCAATTAATAAGTCTATAACAATGAATATAGACGTGCATAAAAGGGATTTGGTTTTGTAGATGGATTTGACTGAAAAATAGGTTTCTTGACATAATTAGAATAAACTTGTCTATCATTTGGGGTCTCTTCATCAAGAATTATCTGGGCATTACATTGAATGGGAGGAGACTGCTTAACAAATTTGACCAATCTATCCAACTCAGCAGGGTTGAGTCTTAGGTATTCTGCTTGAGAAATTTGGACTTTAGTATTTTTACATGACTCAACTATATCAAATGAATCTTCATAAGAAGTTTCAATGGTAATAATTTTGGGTACCTCTATTTGTTCAAGTTTCTTCTGCTTCATTAAATTTTATTTAGGAGCAGAAGACAAACTTGACCCCTCTCCTCTAGCATGTTGTGCTCTGGTGAACACTGTGCAATTTGGATCATTAACCATTACATACACGCCTTCTCCTAATTCACTATCTGCTACATACTCAAAAAATTTCATACCCGCATCTCCTGATTCACTTGCATTCATCTCCCCCATATGCTCATTTTTTTACATCATTTGCATGTATCTAATCATTTCTAGGCGAGTAGCTCCATCGTGATCTGATGTTAAATGGAAATTACACATGAGATGGTTTCTCTTACTCGAAGATGGTTCTTGTTTAATAGAAAATCTCTGATTTGGAGTTGTCTTATTGTAATCCCTCATGTGAATATGCCTTGGTGGATCTTGATATAAGGGAGGTGGAGCATTTTTGGGCATCTGGGTATGTGCAAGATCATGATGGGCCAAAAAGTGGTGATATGATGGGTATTTGTAGGGTATGTGGTTGATGACTTTTTTTAACCCAAAATTGATGAAATGAAAAGGGATTTAAAGGAGATTCTCAGCTTTCCACCAATATAAATTATTCTTTAGTTTGAATCTAACAAATAATTATTATTCATTTTCTATTTAAATTATGACTAAAGTCTTGATTGATAGGTTGATTGAAAAACATCTATTACTTTCAAATGGTATCACATTTTTGGAATCCAAAACATGCATCACATTCTATGTTTCACATACTATAGGATTAAAAAAACAAAAATTGAATTTCATGAAGTTTTGACCAAGTTAAGGTGGTCAAACATACAAGTTTTTATATTTTTTAAAAGTTGCAATAAAAAATCATAATTAATTATTTACATGGAAAAAAATTACAAAAAAATATGCATCACATCCAGACATGAGTCCTCTACTTATGTCTAAAATCTTATAAAAAAATATTATCATTTTATTGTGGTTAGGGTGGTCAGACAGACACCTACTTCTTATTTTTTCCCTAAAATTTAAGTACTGCGGCATTGAAATTTCAAATTTTCACCATATATATTTAAAAAAGAAATAAACGTAGTAGTTTAGAAACTACATTCAATTTGCTATAGATTCTATTCTTACATATTTTTGAAATAATATAGATAACTTATTCAACATTTTACATCAAGTTGCCTAACTCTGATTTTTCTAAATTTTTTGCCACCTAAGGGCCTATTTTTTCCATGATGATCCTACACATACCCATCTTTCTCTTAAGAGTAATAATATCATTTGCTAACCTCTATATGATCGGGTATGTAGAATTTATAGGGGATGGTTTACCAGTCTAGAATTCTTTCTTCCATTTCCCAATAGTGATCAAATAATCTTCTATAGATATGGTTGTCTTGTGCCACTTGTAAGTCTACAACACCTTCTATTTTGATAGAATAATAGACATCCGGTGGTAGGGCATTGATAAAAAGAAACTTGAACAATTCTCCCTATCGCATGTTCGTAGGAATCCTATAGTAAAGTTCATTAAATTTAGCTACAAAATCTCTCATAGTTTCATGTATCTCCTTCATGGTAGTCAATTGAGCAATTAATACCTAATGATTTTCAACAAACTTAAATCCGGCTTCAAATTTAGACCTAAAATCAGCCCAGTTCTAGATTGAACCCACCAGGAGATTATTAAACTAGTCAACAGTGGCTTCTATTAAAGATTTTGCAAAGAGTCCCATAGCCACATCTTCATGTTGTATTGCTAGAATGGAAGAGGCAGCAAAGAAAGATTTAATATGTTCTTTCAGACTCACCTTTTCATCTCCTACAAATTTAGGTACAATCTTTCCAGCGCCTTGCGATAGATCATGGAGTTGAGCTCCCAAGGTTAATGAACCTATCACAACACCCCATGAAACAAGAAGAGCCATGTTTATAGGAAAATTTACTTGTAATGGAAGAACAATCCTAGACAAAAGAAGGGCTTGACAAGAATAGCTTAGGGTTGGTGACGACCTAATAAGGCTAGGAGGTCTATTAATAGAATAGGTCCTTCACATAGGTAGGAAAGAGGAGAAATTAACTGATTCTAGGAACTCAAAACCATCGTCTTTAATTCCTTTACTTTTATCTCCTCTAGTGTATCTCTTAGAAGCCAACCTTTCCCAACTAATGCACTTGTTTCTGGAGTCGCAAACTTCCACTCACTCTCTGTTTTGCAGAAGGTTTTGTCTTGGTTGATTATCAGGAATCTGATTTGGTGCTTGATCCCTAATAGAAACAACCTTAGGTTTTCAACCAACTCTTCTTCTTTTTCTAACACTTGACTTTCTCTTCTATAGTCTTCTAGAATTTTGCATGTGTGCCAAGCGAGGGTATTCAGTTGGCCAATTATATCTTCATGTTCATATTGAAAGCCAAGATTAGGTTGTAAAATAGGAAATATATTCTCATGGGGTAGCACCATTTTTCCCCATCAATAAGCAACTAATCTTAGTATGATTATTCAAAGTTTTTAATTTGATCCCCATCAGAGTCACCAAAAATCTCTTGGTTCACAAGTTTGTCACCTAACTCTATATTCTAACACCCATGGAGATGACAAATGCAAACAATAGTTGAATTGGATATGATGATATTCTATTCTAATTCTCTGCTCTTAAACAAGGTGGCAACTACTTTATATCATATGCAATGAATTTAAATCTGCGTTGCTTTTAACCAAAAAGAAAATAAAGGTAATGCTTTTAACCAAAAATCTTTGAAAGGCATATTCAAACAATATCAATTTCAATAACAATGATTGCAAAACTTTCCAAATATACCATAAAATGCTCATTCAGAGATCAACATTTCACAACAAGAAATTCCATACCGGTAACCATTTCAATATAAACATACACTGATGACATATCCATATAAACAAAATAAGATTATGCACTGTAATTCAAAGATTATATCTGCATAATTCACCATAGCATATTCATACTGAAAAGAAAAAGATTTTATAGAAACTTTCTTTCTTTCTTTTGAGAAAATCAAAGTTTTCCCAAAAAAGAGAGAGTGAGACAGATCTCCCTGCCCCACACTATTTAAAGTATTAAAAATGAGTTTCAAATAACAGTTTCTTGAAGACAACCGTTTAAACATAATGCCAAAATAAAATATTTTAAAAAATAATAAAGAAGAAAAGAAAATGAGATAAACTAAGTTGATGCTAAAAATAGATAAGCATCATGCTTTAATGATTCCACACTCTACATCTTCAACCTCCACGATCTTCTCAGTTTCCAACGACTTTTCCTTTTCCCTCTTCCTCGCTCTGTATTCTCGGTACTTGGTAATAACTGCAATAATGTTCTTGCCACCTGGAGTAGTAGTTTTCTATAACTAATTCTTCCATTTGTTTAAGTTTCTCTCAGCATCAGCTACAGTTTGATCCATTTTGTCATGTGTTGTCTTGCAGGACTTCAAATAGACTTCCATTCTACCAAGTTTAGAGAAAGATTCCCAAGTAGCTATGGATGTTTTAGATATTCCTTCTTTATACATTTCTCTGAATTTCACAGCAATTTCAATGAATTCCATAATTTCCTCTCCAAATTCATGCATGATATCTACACCCAAATTATGACAATTTTCTCTGATTTCAACTAGTATATCCAAATATTGCCCCATTATGGTATTAGTCTCTTTGATGAGGCTATCATATATTCTCAATCACCATTCCAAAAAATCATCCCAATTTGGATCAACTTCTTTGCGATCATTCACAATTTTCTCCCCAATTAATGTAATTGGATCAAGATTAACCAAATCTACAACATCCTTGGACAATACAAAAAGAGTATTTTGTTCTTTTTTCATATGTTGCAATTCTACTAATAATTCCTTCCTCTTTGAACTAACTTTTGAATAGAAAGGAACAGTCTCATCGATGTATAATAAAGCATACTGGGAGGTCATCTCTATCCATTCATTGGCACCTTTCGAATAAATTATACTCCTTTTCACCTGCTGTAGAGTTTTAGAATCACTATTCTCAATATGAGAGCTAGTGGTTTCTTCAACAATAGGAGTAGCAATTAAAGAGGAAATAAACTGGCTGAGAGTGAGTACTTGAGATTGCAATTCAATGTTTTCTTTCCTTAGTCCCTTGGCGCATTTGATTACAACATTCATAGAGAAATCTGAATGATACACATCCCCTTCAAAGGTAGCAGGTCCCATATCCACATGAGTGATCCTATAATCATTTACAATTGTTTCATTTTCATTCAGCTCTCCTATTGGGTCTTCCACTTCTAGCAATTGATGCCCTGAGACCTTATCATTTATTATCCTAGACATTTTCCTAGCCTTTTTAGGCTTAACAAAACCCTAAAGAAGTTTTTTTATAGTATCAACTTGTACCACAACAGAAGGAATTGATTTTATCTTCTTTTCCACCACCTTTTTCAACCAACCTGGAGATGTTGTAGTTGTGTTGTCACTTGTACTCCCGATAACAAGCAATTGTTGTTTGTGAGGAGTATTATCTAGATTTTTAGATGGGATGGGTACATCTTCAGACAAAGGAGGAAAAACATTATCATCTGTAATATTTTTGAAAACATTCCCAAAATTTGCAGCTATGAGCTTATCCTGATCTTCACTTTGCTTAGGGGTAGAGGAGGGTAAATTTTGTTCATAGGTGGACTTCAACCTGGTCACATTATTTGGTTTTTTTCTGTCTCCCCCTAACTGTGAATTTGATCTAGATGATTTATCTGCAAGTTTTCTTGTTGACGGGGTAACATTCAAAGCTTGAGTTGATGGCTTTGTCTTCTCTTTGCATGAAGATTTTGAACCATGGGTAGAACCCACACACTATTTCCATTTACCAGCTAGCCAATCCTGAGTCTCCTCAATAAGTGAAATTGAGCACTCATGAATATTAGAGCACTCTTCCTTATTCTAATCAACACATATGGAAAATCCTGGCAACAAATTTCCATAATCCTAGGATGGAGAATCATTGAATTTTCCAATACATTTTTTTGGGATGCATAGGGGCAGTTCAAAATCATGAATATGCTTAAGTGTTAACCTCATATTGTCTTTTCTAAAAATATAGAATTCATTAATGCAATCCTCCCAAAAATATTTAATATTCGAAATATGCACATAGGAGCTCCCACCATGACATTTTTGTCTAATGAAACCTTTACCATCAAAACTGGCTCTTCCAAAATAATTAGGAAAATTGAATTGTCTCAAGGCCTCACAGGCCTATTTGGAAACTTGATTACTTTTGCATGTGAAAGAAGAGAATACTAATGGAAAAGGATACCCTTTCTTACCCATTTTCAAATATTTTACCTCAGCCATTTGTCTGCAAATCTCTAGAAACACAATAAGGTCATCTGGGTATCTGAGCAACTTCAATGGAACTCCATCAAATCCACCAATCCTTAAATAAGAAAATTTATCAAACTTAATATAGAAACTCCCATATCTCATTATCAAGGACATAGAGTCTGGAGAGAAGCACACTTCTGATTTACCTTCTAGCCTCATGGCAGTATCCATTGGGAAGGAATAATTAACACAATGGTAATTTTCCATTCAAAACTATTTGGTGAGTTGCAGAAAAAATTTGTATATAGGCATGCTCGGTATCGGTGCACCCTACATTTATAACCCTAACCAAACATCTTTATGACTGGAAATAAGATATATTAGATAACAACACATGTGAAAAGTGGCACACTTATGGTAATTCAACAATTGCTCTTTCAAATGATATATAATTTCACCCCAATTAATAAAGACACTCTCCTCACAAATTTTCAAAATAAATAAACACATCCAGTCTCCAAAGCTTTCAGAGTCTCCATTACCAATGACACGATGCAATAGAGTAATGGCATTAAAATATCATCCTTAAAACGTGTCTTTTTAAGCTTAGGGGGTAATTGGGACTTACCTTTCCTTTCAAACTTTAACCAGGTTTTAGCCATCAAATTTTTACACCAATCTTCCTTTTCTTTGAAGAATTCATCAGCAATTGCAACAGAAATTTTCTCAAATGGTAGGTCCACTAGGAGACCGAGAGCTTGAGACACAGCTTTAGGAGTGACCTTGATAACCACTGACACATCCACTACTCTAATTTCTTTTGTTTCAGGGATTTACCTCTTTACAGAGGTAACCACAAGTTCAAAACAATCTACCACTTTAGGTATTCCACTAGCATTTACCAAAAATTCTCACAAGTCTCTCATTCAATGCAGAAACTCCTTTACTCTCCAAGTGCTCCCATAATTCTTTCAAATCCAGAGGTTTGATGTATGTGTCTCTCATATTCAACTAGTGGTTCCCTATAGCAGTCTGCATAAGTCCTTAACCTTCGAGGAGATGAACATGCTTAAATAATGAGAAGGATGGGTATGAAAAATAATATGTAAACGTAGGTGTAAATATCCCACCACCTTGCATTTAAGTTGTCATCACATCTGCATGTACCGCATTTTTGAAATACTCAACTCCCTATTTTGAAAAAAGGAAATTGCTTTAAAAGATGTACGCTCTTTAATATGATTAGACATCTCTAGGTTGTACGGTGCCTTGAAATGAGCAAAAAAGAAGGCATGTCGCCAGGTCACTTGGATTGGAAACTTGGTAACCAAAATATAGAATTCTTTGGTTATGGTAACCTTTGATTCCATGACTTGCTTGAAGACAGTGTAGGGGCAGACTATGGAAGAGCTAAGTTGCTAACATATGAAGTTACAAAACTTGATAAACTGACGACTAGGTTATGAACTTGAAGAAGGTGGCGACATGAGTTATATAACTGCATTGATATTTAAATCTGTATTTGTTGTTATTTTCTTTTCCTTTGAAAAATTTCTTCTAGCAGTAGGGCGGGTAGTTAGCAAAACTTACCAAAAACATCGCTGAAGTTTCAAAAATTTCTTGAAATCCCACCCAAAAGAAAAACTTGTCAAACAAGTTACTTGGCAATTTTTGACAAGTTCACAAACCTTTAGTATGGACTACTTAAGATAAGGCTTAAATGGGCGGAAAATTGTAATGGGTATGTGCAGGATCATGATGGGCCAAAAAGTGGTGACATGATGAGTATGTGTAGGGTATGTGGCTGATGACTTTTGTTTTCACCCAAAATTGATGAAATGAAAAGGGGTTTTAAAGGAGATTCTTAGCTTTCCACCAATATCAATTATACTATACTTTTAATTTAATAAATAATTATTATTCATTTTCTATTTGAATTACGACTAAAGTCTTCATTGATAGGCTGATTGAAAAACATCTATAGCTTTCAAATGGTATCATTTTTTTTGAATCTGAAACATGTATCACATTCTATGATTCACATACTATAAGATTAAAAGAAAAAAAATGAATTTCATGAAGTTTTGACCAAGTTAAGGTGGTCAAACATACACATTTTTATATTTTTTAAAAGTTGTAATAAAAAATTCATAATTAATTATTTACGGAAAAATTACAAAAAATATGCATCACATCGGGACATGATCCTCTACTTATATCTAAAATCTTATAAAAAATATTATCATTTTATTGTGGTTAGGGTGGTAGATAGACACCTACTTATTTTTCCCTAAATTTAAGTACTAGAATTGAAATTTCAAATTGTCACCAAATACATTTAAAAAAATTAAAAAATCTAGTAGTTTAGAAAATACATTCAATTTGCTACAGATTCTATTCTTACATATTTTTGAAATAATATAGATAACTTATTCAAATTTTTACATCAAGTTGCCTAACTCTGATTTTTCTAAATTTTTTGCCACTTAAGGGCCTATTTTTTCCATGATGGTCCTGCACATATTGTAATGGAGCCATAAAACACTCCCTACATTCAAATAATAATAAAGAAGTGATAAAGTGGGAGGTTAGAAAAACTAGTGAAAACTGTGCCTAGGTTCACAATGTATAGTGAAACACTTCTTGGCCCTAAAACTTGTGCAAAATTTTACTAGAGAAAGGGGAACCAAGGTGGTGTTGAGGAGGGTACCAAACTAAGGGTAACAATATGATAAACCAAAATCATGGATAAAGACACAATCGTTTCCCCTACCCTATGATGGGATCGATCACCTTACCTTTACAAAAAGGACCAAAAACATTAGATATCTAATTCTCCATCTTCTCTACATCAGACCAATTCTGTGTGAAGCTTGGTTATCCATGGCTACACTCCATGGAAGCCATCTTGTTGGTTGTGCATAAATTCTTAAAGCTTCCCTTTGAAAATGAATTTTTCATTATACAACATAGTGGCTTTAATCCTTTGTTTTCCCATGGAAACTTTTCATTAGATTTCTTTTGGCCCGAGCCTATAGAACCTATAAAACCTTGAGAAGACTTCTTTTTCAAATCCTATCAAAAGTTTAAGGTGAAATGCATAGCAAAACTATCCCTTAGAAACATGCCTTATCCTATGACCAAGCCTACCATCCTTGATGAAACCATGATCAAACCTAAAGAAATCCCAAACAACCAAGACCAACCTATGACAAATTCTTTTCCCACCTCCTAAAAAAGACCAAGAGATAACAAAAAAAATCATGTCACGCCTCCTAAAATAAAATAAGTTTACAAAGCTAAAGAGAAAATTGTTGAACAACCTTCCATGGTTCCTTTCTTTCTCTCCCTTAGGGAAGTAAAGAAACCTATGGTTGATAAACCTTCTCCTACACAAACGCAACTTGAAAAACGTACTAAAAGAAATAGAAATGCTAGAGAGCATAGGAATAGATGTTGTGGTCTTGCTTGGAGGTTAACCAAAGAGACAAACAAAGAAAATCAAAATCCAAATTTGACTAAAGCAATACATGATGAGTTTCCCTCTTCGCCAGAATAAAAAGATCCTATATCGCAACTGCAACAGGAGCCAAACCCTTCTTTGGACATTATCATTAAACCGCTTGCAGTGAGTAATTTAGATGACAATGAAGAGAAAGCTAAAATTGATGAGGAGGTGTATAATGTATTGAATACATTTTTTTCCTTTTCTATGAGATTACATGATAATTCTCTTAGGAAGAGTGTTGAAATTGGTGATGACCCTAGTTTTTCACCTTCTCTATATGAAGAACACAATTAGGATATAGATGACCTACTAATAGGTTGAATCACATGTGCCTTACTAATCTTGCCTTTGTTTTCTTTTTTCATGTTTTATGTGTGATTGTGATTGCATGTGCGTAATGTTATCTCTCATATTGTTATGTTGATGTATCTCTCTCTTTGTGACATTCCTCTTTTTGTATCTACATTCTTCTATATGTTGTAAATCCTTTTATCTTTTCTTTATCTTAAATGTTTTCAGTTTGGGGATGATGCAAGGCATTGAGACATTCATGTCTCTTCCATGTTGACCCAAAAGCTTTTCTGTTATCTTTTCATTTGTCTTGCATTTTCCTTTTGGGGATGATGCAAGGTTTTGAGACCTTTAGGTCTCTTCGATGTTGATGGGAAAGGTTTTTCTTTGTTTTTTCTCTCTTTGTGTCATTCTTTAGAATTGTTCCATGAGTATTTGGGGAATGATGATAGTTTTGATCTCTCTATAAACATTATAGCAAGAACATACTAACCTTGAATCCATGGATCCCTCATTTGTTTGGAGTTTCATTTTGGGGGCAACCCCTCCCTTTTCCATGACATAACTATATTTGGAAACATATGACTTAGCATGGGGCTTTCCAAGTTAGCTCTCATGTCTACTTTATTGTAAGAATTTATCATTTGCTACTTCAAAGTAATTTCTCATAGCATGATGTTTAGCAATTTATTTAAAGTGGGGACATACATTGGCATTATTCTTTTGCATTTCAGGGTTTCATTATCTAGTATTCTTACTTCATGTGATGCATATTTAACTTTGTGGTGACATTAGGTGTGATGTCCTTCAAAAGTGTGACCTCTCTTAGTATATTATATTCTTCTTAGTGGCTTGGTGTGACACACTGCATCCCCTAAGTTGTGAATCTTTTATTCTTTTATTGGTCCTCTCTTAGAGACATTAGGCACAATGTTCCCTAAGTCAAGACCTTACATGAACTGTGCATAAGTTATTTGAATGTTCCTTACACTACTTTGCATTTACACTTTTTGTTATATGGCCACCTTGCATAAGACACTTTGCATGCATGTGGGGCCATCTTGTTTGTTCATGAGTATCAAACATACAAAGCTTTTCTTACCTCATAAAGCTCGAATTTCATTATTGTGTGGCACCTTATGAAAGTTAACAGCAGGTATAACTTTGGTCTAGTTGAGCAAGAAGCCAAACTTAGGCATGACTTTCCCATAACCACTTGCTTGTTTGTGTGAGTGCATATCAGTTGCGTACATATCTAAATCACCATTTTGGATACTCACCCAACGGATAGCCTGAAGTTCTGTTACCTCATAGTGAGCATGAATTTTTGGACAAACAACTTAGATTTGATCCACATTGTGATGGAAAAATGGTCAAAGCTAGATCCACCCCTTCTGTTTTGTTTTTATATTCTCTTTGTCTTTGCAAGTGTATGCTTGTTCCTTTTTTTTTTCCTTGTATCATTTACATGTGTGTTCTATTGTGCCTATGTTGGTTTTTCATAGGATCTTGATCTTTGGGAGTTGATCATCCCTCTTGATCATCATCATCCTATCTTATCGACATTGGTACATTTGGACCCCTCTTGATCCAAGTTAGTCTACTTCAGTGTGAGTTTGAAGCAAGTTTTTCCTCTTACTAAAGTGGGGGCTAAATGTGGCAACAAAAAAAGTATCCCTCTACATTTTCATTCTTGTTTAGGCCCTCCTTGTTAAATTAAACTTAATGTTGCCTTGATTTAGTGTTGTAATGTGTTTAACACATTCATGTTAGGTCTTGGGCCCTCATAAACTAAATAAAAGTAATTGTACCTTATTTAAGGTGTTGTAAAGTGTATTCTAACACTTTACATTAATCTATGGTTTTCATTATTAATTGGGCTTCTTTATGTCTTATTTGACCTTATTTTGCATCTCCAAGCCTTAATTAATGCATCTTTTCAAGGATAATCCCAACATAAACTAGCATCCAATCATAATTTAGGTGTTTTTGGATTTTATGGAACATATTTAGTGATCGTGGACTCATACGCCACCTTGGGTGTATGGGTCCAAGCTAAGTTTCGATGCACTGATATGGATTTCACATGAATCTAAGCATTTCTTGAAAAAATTGTCCCAAAGCTTAGCCTAATGGGACACATATGCCACTTTTGGTGTATGAGTCCCATGTGGCTTAAACACAAATTAAATTCAAATTCTTGTTAGGATTTTATCCTCCTAGATCTGATGTCAGCTTGTAGTGTTGTAATTTTCAGAAATTTGCATAAACAAGTATAAATACAAGGTCTTTTCACATATTTTCTCCTAAGCTTTGAAGTATTCATTCCTCCTAGAAAATTGGATATTACAAGAGTTTACAAGAGAATTAAAAAACCTTTAAGAGTTGATTATCAAGTGTTTTGGAGCATTATTCAAGTATCAAGCATCATGTCAAAGTCATCATGCATCATGTTTTTTTGGAGCTAACATTTGTAATGTAGGGTTTCATGATTCAAGCAAGCATTCAATTCAAAATATAGTACATTTAAGAAAGAGTTAAGATCCACATCCATTGGAGCCATTTCATACATGTTTATAGCATTTTATTTCTAGGGTTTGGTGAGTTGCAACATTATATTTTTTTTATTCATCATTACTCCTTTACATTTGATTTCATTACAAGGTTTGATTACCAAAACGGGGTTTGACCAAGGAAAACCCCTTTCCACTAACAAATTTTTTTTTTCCCTCTCTTTAGTGTGTGATTTATAGATCTAGATTGAAGACATATTAAAGAGAAAGATTGTAAAGAAGTGGTCAAAGTTGCAAAGTTATCCAAGCTGTCACCTTGTTTAGAAGATCATTAAAAGACATCTACAAAGTAGAATTCAATAATTTAGATCCGGGGATCGGGTTGAGAAGATAGAGTAGAGACTGAAGAGAAGATTTAGACTTTAACTTTTTGAAAAGGCCAAGTAGGATTGATATGCCACTTCTAGCATATGAGTCCCAATATAGTGGATTTTCCAGTTTTTAAGTGTTCCATACTTGTCTCTTCCATATTTTTGTTCCTACCCAGAAACCCTAGTATGGGACTAAATTTCCTAGCTTGGCATATGAGTCCCAATGTGTATTAAATTTAGTGTTTTCAACATTTCAAGTCTTCATTCAAGCTAATATAGGTTTTCAATTGCTTCTATGTAGTTTTCCAGTTTACTATTCTAATTTGCATTCATTTTTAGATCATTAAGTGAAGTTTTGGGTTTTGATATTAGATCTTGCATGTTACTTGTCTTTCCAAGCCCTAGCTTGGTGGCGAACCCATTTTTAACCTTTAATCATACCCTAGGACAACCTTTACTAGATCTCTTTCCTTCACTCCATCTTGGGATTGAGATCTCTAGGGTTTCCTTGAGTGAAACAAGAGTGTGAAGTAGGAACCCTATCTCGTCAAAGGTAGAGTCCCTATATTTTTGTTGTTTCACTTTGGATATACATTGTTTATATTCTTGAAGCATTTCATAATATGCTTAGAAGTACTTTTCATTCTTGTTCAAACAATGTTATTATCGTACCTATCTAGACATTCTAAGAAAAAGTTCATATCCCCCGATGAGAATGCTTTAGTTAAAGAGAATACAATAGTGAACAATCATAACAATCATACTCATTATTCTCCTAATATACCTCCTATTTGTGAAGAAGATGTTTTGGTGTTAGAAAAACTAATCAATGAGAATTTTTAGAATCTTGGTTGTTTCTCTCTTCATACCTATCTCATTAGGAAAGACATTGCTAAACAAGAGGACAAATCCATAGGAAAGCATGACGATCACATAACACAAAAAGGGACCATTGAAACCTACCTAAAAAATACTTCAACTAGTTTGCATTCACCTACCAACACCTTCCCCACTTTAGACAATGTCATAGCAAAAGAGGATGCAATTGTAAGTAAGGACGATAGGTTGGTGTTAGATGATAAAATATTTAAGATCTATGATAACCCTATTTAATTTTCTTCCCCTACCTCTCCTATTTTGGAAGACACTATGGGACAATGGAATGTAATCATAGATGGTGATGATAATCATACTTTTTCTTCCCCCAATATCTCTCCTATTTTCAAAGAAGATATTTTAGTCTTAGAAGATCAAGCCAATAAGTTTTATGAGAGTCTTATTTTCCTCTCTTCTCCTAAGTAAAGTATTATTGAACAAGAGAATAACATCATTGATAAACAACAAGTCCGAACAATTAATGAGTCCCCTACTTGTAATGAAATCACTTTAGAATAACCAACCTTGGAATGCCATGAACATCTAGTTTGTAGTTATCCTAAAGCCTCCCCTACTTGGAAGGATATCATGGTGCAAGAAAATGAGAACACTGAATCATATCTTTCAAACAATAGTAATGAGGATTCCTTACATGAAGTGACATTAGACTCTTCTTCCCTAAGAGAAGTTAATATTATTCAACCTCAACTCATCCTTTACCCACCTTCACACAAACCTCAAACTCAAAACAAACCCGAGCTTATCCTTTACCCACCTAATAATAATATTTCGTAGCAACCAAACTATAATACAATTGCTCATACATATAACACTAGAAACAATTTTCAACCAAGGAAAATACCTTCAACATCCCTCCCATTACCTCAAGCTATCTTACTGGGTCCTCCCCGTTTTCCTTCACAAATTGGAAAGGAATATGATCTTGTCAAAGAACTTAAGAACACTCCCACTAAGATATCCTTATGGGACCTTATTCAAGCCTTCCCTCACTATCACAACATGATTCAAAGTGATTTACAACAAGTTCCTTTCCCTTCTAATGTGAAACCAAATGGAATAGTAGCCATGATTCAAGGAATAAATACTAACATTTTTTTCCACCAAAGTGAGCTCCCACCTTTGGAAGTGCAAAAAAAATATGAAGCTTTCATGATAATAGCTAATTGATGGGTGGGGAATAAAAAGAACCCTTGTTGATAGTAGCTCAACCCTTAATGTTTGTAGTGTGGTCATTTTGGATAGACTTGACATGGATAAATAAAGAATTCAACCTACCTCTTTATCTATTCAAGGGTTTGAAAATGTAGGAAAACAACCATTTGGAGTGATTATGATGCCTATTATAGTTGGAAAGGCCATATTACAAACTCCTATTCACATTATGCCTCATGATCTTTCATACAACCTTATTTTAGGAAGACTATGAATTCATGAGATGCAAGCAGTGCCTTCAACCCTTCATCATAAAATGAAGTATGTCTACAACAACAAATTCTACACACTCAAAGCTAACCCTAAACCAAACAATTGTTTAAACATTGAGAAGAATAAGCAAAATCCTTTGAAATCATTAACTCCAACTACACAAGTGGAATCCATGGAAGGGAAAGAAAAAGAAAAACATATTGAGGAAGTCACGAATCTATTAAAAGATTGTTGGGGTTCCTTAGATTTTACAACATTCATGGGAGAATACAAGATCATAAACAAAGACCCTGAAAAGGGAAGAGAAAAAGTCATGATTTCAACACAAAATTTGAAAGACCCTTCGAAACAATACACCTCAAACACTTTAGAAGAAGAAGAAAATTATACAAAAAAAATTGATGAAGTTGATTATGAACAACCACTCACTCCAAAAGAAATGAAAAAGATTTATGGAAAATTTTATGAACTTATGAAACAACTTGGATATAGTGGAAATGGATGTGGTGCTAGAGAACAAGGTATTTGTGTCCCTATAGAGCCTAACACACAAGGAACGAGTAATGGTATTGATTATTGTCCCTCGAAAGAAACAAAAGAATCCTTCAATCAATATCAACACTATTAAAAAAGATTCTTCTAAGACAACTTTAACATTAGTGCATCCTGAAATGATAGACACTAGTGTTCATCATTATTGTCCTTTGAAAGAAATAGAGAAATATTCGCTTAATATATACGTCATCATGCAAAACACAAATGATTAGAGTTCATTAGATTTTACACCTTCCTTTAAAGAAGAAAACAAAATATTGCAATCTAAAGAGTCTTGTGTAGGTATGAAACCTTGTACTAAGCAAGAGACATCTTTGTCACAAAATAAAGGAACATCTTCTACTTTTGATCAAGAGAGTATCTTTTCAAGACTCCTCCAAGATCATTTGATATCTCTCCCTCCAAGAACAAAAAAGAAATTATACTACAAGAGTTCATTTTGTGCATATCATAGAGTTCATGGTCATTATAATAATGAATGTAAAGCTTTGAGTAATACAATTCAAAATCTAAAGGATTGTGGTGCTCTTCCTTGTGTTGAAGTACCTAGTTCCTCTAGTTGATACTTATTTTAATTCTATTTGTCTCTCATCAATCATTTCGGCTCATCCTTGTATTGTACTAAGTGGGGGACAAGGGGTTAGGTAGCCTTGTCCTCGTATGTCACTTGTCATTTTCTCTTTTGTCCATGACCGCCTTCCATGTATATATAAGAGCAAGCTTGGGATGTGGATGGCATGCCTTAAGTTGGCTCACATGTGACATATTGAGTTATCTTTACTATTGCATTATGAGGAAAAACCCTTATTCATGATGTAGTTTCATTTGAGAACATATCACTTGGCATAGGGCTTTCCGAATAACCTTTCATGTCTTATTCTACTTTAAAGCAATTTCCCACAACAATAGTGTTTACAACCGCTTTAAAGTGGGGGCATACACTGACACTCATGTTTCACTATGCAATTTTTCTTGTGATGCGTCCTTTTCTTAGTGGTGTCATTAGGCTTGATATCTTCTGAGAGCATGATATTTCTTTGATTTTTCCTATCTTGGAGACATTAGGCATGATTTTCCCTAGGAAGATACCTTACATGAACTAATCAAAATCCCTTTCAATGTACTTTACACTATTTCACATTCACAATATCTATTATATGACCACCTTGCATAACACACTTTTCTTGCCTATGGTGCCATCTTGTTTATTCATGGGTGTGAAGCATATGAGGCTTTCCTTGCCTCATGGATTTTGTTTTTCATGTTTTGTGGTGCCTTATCAAAGTTATTAAGAGGTATATATTTAGTATGGTTGCACGTATGGGAGCCAAACTTAGGCATGACTTTCCCATAGCCACTTGCTTGTTTGTGTGAGTGCATACTAGCCACGTGCATATGTGTCTTGTTGGTGGCTCACCTAGTGAATGGACTGAGGTTCTACTAGCCCTTGTGAGCATGCATTTGGTTTGCATAGTGGGCATCGTGTTCCACTTGTAAAAGTTTTTGGACAAATAACTTAGATCTGATCCACAATGTGTGGGACAAATGGTCGAGGCTTGATCCACCTCTTTTTTTTCTTTTTCTTTTTTTGTTTTTCTTTCTTTTATTCATTGACATTGTATGTTTGTGTATCTTGATGTTGCATATCATACACCTTGTGTATGTCCCTTTATGCTTATGTTCGTTTGACATAGGATCTTAGATCTTGGGGGATTGACCACCCCCTTGATCTTTGTCATTCCACACATTTTGTATTTGTTACTTGGACCCCTCTTGAATGTCTACTTTAGTGTGAGTTTGAAGCAAGTTCCTCCTCTCACTAAAGTGGCTAGGGCTAAATGTAGTGTAGGAAAAAGTATCCTTTTTTCATAGTTAATTTAGGAATGAATAGTTAATGATAAAATGGACCTAATTGTGCCTTATTTAGGGTGTTGTAAAGTGTACCTTAACATTTTCACACTAATCTAGGGCTTTATTAATTAATTGGGCCTATTTATGCCTTAATTGGTCCTATTTTGCACCCACAAGCCTTATTAATTACATCTTTCCATGGATAATCTTGACACTTATCAAATAACCAATCATAATTCAATGTTTTGGGTCATGTGTTCCAGATCTGGTGATCTGGGACTTATACAGAACCTTCGGCTTATGAGTCCTACCTAGGTCTTGGGACTTGCTTTTGAATCTCACATTAAACTAGGCACTTCTTGGAGCTTGTGTCCCATGTTTAAACCATTTGGACTCATATGCTAGAATTGGCGTATGACTCCCACTTTAACCAGTACCCATTTTGAATTCAATTCTTGGCAAGATTTAATTATCCTAGATCTGATGTCAGGTTGTAGTTTTGTAATTTTGGGAAATTTGGCATAAGCAAGTATAAATGCACACTTATTTCACATAGTTCCATCTAACCAATCCTAGAATTTTAGAAGCAATCAAAAGCACTTTCATAGGAGCTCAAAAAATCATTCAAGAGAACTTTCATAGGAGTTCACAAGAGCATTAAAGAGCATTTCAAGAGCATTTCTAAGGAATTCAAGGGCAGATTTCTTCATCATTTGTCGCAACAATTCAAGATCCATTATCATGTCAAAGGCATAATGCATCAAGCATGCTGTTGAGCTAGTGTTGTGATGTAGCATTTAAGATCCAAGTTAAGCATTGTCCACATCTAATTCAAGATCAAGATCTACATTTTCCATGTCCACTTCATGTTAGATTGTAGATTTACGTTTCAAGACATCATTGAAGGTATCATTGTTCATGTTTCATTGTTTTATCATAAGGTTTAATTACCTAAATGGGGTTTAACCAAGGAAAACCCTTATTTCATAATAGAACAACAATTCTTCTCTCTTTTTGTGTGATTTAAGCTTTATAAGTTGAAGAAAAAGTGGATTTGAAGCCTTCAAAAATGCCAAAATGAGAAAGTTGTAAAAGTTGTCATGAAAAGTTGTCAAGGCTCGTGGAAACTCATATCTAGAGCAAGATATCCAACCTATTTGCATGGAATCATTTGGAAAGTACTTATTTGATCCATCTTTAGAGGCTCACAAAGTTTTGCTTCAAAATTCTACTCCTTGGACACTTCACGACAAAACGAGACAATATGCAACAATCTAGGCATATGAGCCCTAATACTTCTTTTTTGCAAGTCTTTAGCAAATAAAAAATAGTCATTATGAGGTTCTAGACCTTTCCTAAAAACCCTATACTAGGACTAAATTGCCTAGTCTGGCATATGAGTCCTAGTGAGCATCAAAATTCAAAATTTTAGAGTTTCAAAGGTTGTTTCTACCACATCTTCCTTCCAGGTACCCATTTATTCATTCTCAATTTATTTTTTTGATTTTTAGTTTCATTTATTAGGTCATTTAGTTAGGTTTGCATGATATTTTCATTTCTTTCTTTCCAAGCCCTTGCTTAGTGGTCGACCCCCTTTTAGTCTTTAATCACACCCTAGGATGCCTTATTGCAAATCTCTTTTTGATTCAGAGCAAGGGAAAAAACTAGACTATTGATACCATATTTCACAATAATGGATTCATTCCTTTCTCAAAGTTCAAAGGCAATAATGATAGGGTAGACTTCTTCAACAAGGGTAGACATTTGATCTTCAAAGCAAAAAGCCATTCAAGGGTAAAAACAACCCACTATCACCCACAAGCCCCTTTGGTCTCCAACCTATCAAAATAACTCATATAACCACTCACAAGAGCCCTCACACATCAACCAATGGGATTTCCTTCACAAACAACCCCTTTACCCTAGTAACCTTTCAAAATGACCTTTTTAGGCATAACTTGTGGGGGAAGCATGGTACTCAAGATGTAAGAGCAGTTATAGATACCCTTTTGGACATTCTTAAACATATGTCAAAATTAGGGTAGGGTTCTTTGTACATAATGTCTCAAAAATTGGATGTTATATTCTTAATTAGGCCTAATTAGGAAAGTATGTCAGATACAGATAGGTTCAATGCTTCAACAAAACTCAACTCTGGTTCCAACTCCTCTAACATGTCACAACTAACCCTAATAAATTTTCCCTATCATATAAATCACTTTCCAAAGGCCTTTCAACAAATACCCTAAGTTTCTAGGGTTCATAGGCTTGCTACATGGAGATATCAGACTATAGCAACAACTCCACATGTTCCAAATCTCATTCCCTACCTCTGCAAGTTTGAAATCTTAGAATACATGCCCAAACAAGCCATTCCATTGAGTTTGAGGGGTTTTCATCAGTGGAATGGAAAGATATACATTTTTCTTACTCCCTAGTTACCCTACCTAGGGTTTAGACCAGTTTGGAAAGAAATTGCTCTTATTTGCTCAAATCTTAATGAAAATGAATCAGACAAACTACATCAGAAAGTAGATGCAATGTGCTTCCATACACAATTGTTTTAAGTTATTACAAGATCACGTATAGATCCGTACTACATCAAAGAACAACAAGGAAACATCTAGAAATGTAGAAAACATAATTATTTTATTGCTCCAACTCCAAAATTTCATCAACCCAACTCCTCCTCAACTATACAAGGCTTTTCAAAGCATTTACAATCATATTCCAACTACCTCTAACCATATTTCAAATTAGAGACTTAACAAAACAACATTATGCCCACCTATGACAAAAAAGTGCAAAAGTTGCTTTGACAACATTATGCAACATTGACAATTTTGCATCTAGACACTTCCATTCACCTAATGACCTAACTTAGACTCCAACACACATGAAATGGTCTTCTTAGACCTTATTACATGAAAAACACCAAAACAAAACAAAAAAACAACTTTTGTGACCCCTTGGAGGCATGAAAATACTATGAGTTCCCCCACATCACTTTCCCTCATCCCATCCCTTGATTGAGATTTCTAAGGTTTCCTTGAGTGAAACATAAAGAAACTTGGTCTACATCCCTAAACCCTAGTTTTTGTTCCACCTCCCAAAAGGTGGAACACCTATTTTCTTTGTTTCAATAATATGTACAAAAATAATTCAACAAAAGTATACAACCCAATATTTTAACAATTTAAACTAAATCAAAATGGGAGACAAAATGATAATTGGATTGCAAACATATATGCTAAATGTGTACTCCCAAAAAATGTGCTACAACATTGCATTCCAATGGGAAGAAGTGGACAATACCATGAAATACTTCCATCAGACATCTCTACCGACGATGAGCATGTAAATCAAATAAAATCACAACACCCTATAATCAATATTTCTAAAACTTAGTGATATGTATGTATATAAAATAAAACCACAACACCTTATAATCAATATTATAACTTAAATTATGATTAAATTTACTATCAAATAATAATTTTTATTAACTTTTTTTATCATTTTAAATATCTCAATACAAATATCAATAATCAAAACAATCATCACAACAATCATAACATTAAAAAATACTAAAATATAATAATATATACAATAATAATTTAACAAAAATATTTACACAAAATCAAAATGGGTGACAAGATGATAATTGGATTATCAACATATATGCTAGATGGGGTGGGCAAGCTTAAACAACATACTCTAGACTTTTGTAGGTGGTTCATCTAAAAACACACTAGCTAGGGTGATTTCAGATGAACCGTCTAAAAAAGTTCAAAAATTAGTGTGATTTCAAAATGAACCACTTAGATGAACCACCTAAATAAATCAAAACTTAAAAGATACACTTTAAACCAAAATCCAAAAAAAATATTGGATTCTAATGTGAAGGTGATGAGGATACCCTAGAAGTACTTCCGTCAGACGTCCCTACAGACGATGAGCCTAGTTCAAATGGAAGAGGCTCACCATATAGAGCATGAGGAATAGGAGGCAATTCAGCATTCGTTTTTAACATGGCTATCACTTGTTCGATCGTCGGTCTTTCTTTTGGTTCGGGATGAGAACACAACAAGCCGACCAACATTAGCCGCTCCATTTGCTCAACATTGAAATTTCCACCAAGTTTTTCATCGGCTGCATCTACTATTCTCTGCTCTCTATTCAAGTACCAAACCCACTTCACCAAACTTCGACTAAATTCATCTAAGCTCACGTCTGCCGGTGGCCTTCCACAGGCAATTGCAAGAGCGAGTGCTCCAAAGCTGTACACGTCTGATTCTCGACTGGCCTTTCCGGTTGTGATGGTCTCCGGAGCCATATACCCAACTGAACCAGCTGGACAAGTCGTATGCTGTTTGATTTCATGTTTCAGTGCTCTCGCTAGACCAAAATCCCCTAGCTTGGCTGTGAAATCTGAATCCAACATCACGTTGCTGGCCTTGATGTCTCTATGCAGAACTCTCTCTGGGCTATGCTCGTGAAGATAACAGAGAACAGAGGCTATGTCACAGGCTATTCTGTATCTTTTATCCCAATCAAGGTGACACTCCGGCCTACCAAAAATATATTTGTCGAGACTTCTTTTGTGGAGAAATTCGTAGACGAGAAAAAAATCGTCCTTCTGGTGGCACCATCCCAGAAACTTAACAAGATTACGGTGTAAAATGTTACCGTTTATAATCACTTCTGACTCGTACTCTTTCTTTCCTTGATCGGTCTTTGCTTTTATCCTTTTAACAGCCACGGCTTCATTTGTGTCAGACAGGGTGCCTCTGTACACGCTCCCGAAGCCGCCCTCTCCAATGACTTCATTGAAGTTTTCAGTTGCGGCTACGAGTTCAGCATAGGGAAACTTGCGCACGGAGTGCACACTCTTTTGAAACCGTCTGTCCAGATTCTCATCGCTGTGATTCCGCCAGCTTTTTCTGGTTCTCACATACCATTTGTATTTAAGCAAAATATCAATAATAAAAATAATTAAACTAATACTAATCATAATAATGATAATAGAGTTTGCACCAAGGCCTGGGTTTGCCATCACTGTTGGGGTTGGGTCCGGACTGTTAATTAGCACTCAGTCTATGAGATCAAAGGATCGTATCAAAGTTACTCAAATCATGGCTGAGTGATAAGAATTTATCCGTGCAGGAAGAGATGTATTACGTCGGGCATGCTCGATTGTCCGATGGCCAACTTCTCTCTCTCTCGTGAAAAACAAGAGATAAATTGATATTTCCTATCACATAGGCGACCGCTCTGCAATCTTCGAGAATTTCGAAGAGTCTGTTTACAATTTTTGGGATTGTCGTAAAGACAATTCACTTTCTTAAAACAACTTCAAGCGCGGTGATCTCAAGAAACTTCTTCGTGGTTCTCAATTCATTTCAATAAACTTGAAGTACGGTGATTTCAATAAAGTTCTTCGTGGTTCTCAATTCATTTCAATCAACTTGAAGTACGGTGATTTCAAGAAACTTCTTCGTGGTTCTCAATCCATTTCAATCAATTTCAAGTACGGTGAAGGTTTCCAATTCACTTTCTTCAATCAATCTACGGTGATTTGAAAGATCTTCATGGTTCTCAATTTACTTTCTTCAATCAATTTTAAGGATGGTGATTTCAAGAAATTTTGTTGTTCGCAAGAGAATGATTGTTATGACTGGTTGGCTTTCTTTTTGTGTTGTTTATCTAAATATCAAAATACATTTACGATCATGTTTATTCAATTAATTAAAATTAATATATAATATATATTTTATTTTCAATTAATTAATTAATATGATTAAATGTACATCTTGATGTTTAGGTAGATGTTACCCTTACTTCTAACCACTTTGCAATCTTCAAAAAATTTCGAAGAATATATTTACAAATTTGAAGATTGTCATGCAAGACAATTCAATTTCTTCAACCAATTTCAAACACAGTGATCTCAAGAAATTTCTTTTTAGTTCTCAATTCACTTTGTTCAATCAACTTCAACTACAATGATCTAAAGAAATCTCATCATGGTTCTCAAGGGAGTGATTGTCTTGGCCAGCGATCTTTCTTTGAACCAATAATTAAATATATATTTAAAAGCATGAATATTGTTGTTCAATGGTAAAGCTTTCCTTCTCTAACAAGAAATAAGTGATCATTTCTTTTTGAAATCCCTTTAATAGAAAATTTTGTATGCATAATGATGAAAATTGTATCTTAATGTTTTTTAATAAATTTTTTTTATCATTTTAAGTATGATATATTAAATGAAATAATTATTTAATAAGTATTATATTTATTTTTAAATTTGGTTTACACTCTAATTTTTATTTTTATTAATAATTGTCAGAGTTTCATTCTTGATATTTATATTTATTATTATATACTTTGATTTATATGTATGATTGTAAAATTAACTTAGGTTAGTTTTGTACTCACAAATTTTATGATTCTTTTATTTTCTTAAATTTAAAATTCAAATTTCTTTCTTAACAAACTAATTCACTAGCTCTTATTAACCACACAAACATATTATACTAGCAGTTTTGTGTAGTAACACACAACAATGAGCTGATAGGCGGAGATGAACATGAAAGGTAAGAGACATGTAGAAACTAATGAAGTAGACACAAAGAAGATAGTGACATAGTGCTACATTTACTATAGTGGTGGACAATGTGTCTTGCCTATGTACATGCAATAACATAGCATAAGGTAGAGAGCGACAATAAGGAATATATTATAGAGAGAGATAAATTGTAAAAGAGTAACCAATGTATGGGAAGATGTAGATTGTTATAGAGCACCAAATCAAGGATGCAACAGTATATTAACATAAATTGTATAAGAAAAGCTATTTTAGTGCACAATGCATCAGATGCATATCTAGCAATTTGGTAGTTGTAAATATAAAACATGGTGCAAAAGTAAAAAAATTAGAAATTAGAAACATGCACATTCACAAATACTTTCCCCAATAGTGATCCATCGATAACAACCAAAGCACAACTCTATAATATTAACTATTTTATGATGCATTGCAAATGAGGGAATATAGCCAAAGCTACCAAACAATAATTAGAGTACATTATGGAAGACAACATAGACTATTTGAATATATTGCAACCATTTCCACAGAACGGATTCATAAATGACACAATATTAAATTTCCCTGTGTGTAGATTTGTATATAGCCATAGAGCCCATGCAAAACGATAACCATATAACCCAACCATAAATAAAACAATATTTCTTTTAACAAATAATATTGTCCTCTATCAATAAGACCTTATCTAAAATTGGAACAATATAGCATCTTCAACAACACCCTATCGAAAATAAAACAATTTAGCCTAAGATAGAGAACAATAATCAATAAACTTTTTGATCTTTTCTCAACAACACGCTATTGAAAATTGAAAGAATAGAGTCTGTTGAACATGAGCGTATCAAAAATTAGAGAATATAGCCCAAGGTAGACAATAAAAATTTACAGAAACTAGATAATGTCAACAATTTTGTGGATCATGAGAGGGATGATGACACAATATAGCCTTTCCAACAACACCTTCTCAAGGATGAAATAATATAGCTTAATCAAGAGAACAATAATGAACAATAGCCAATGGAATCTAACACAAAGTGTATAACATTAATTTATTTATTCCATCACAACCATAGCCTGAAACATATGAATTTTGTTTGAATCTTATCTTAGAAACATAGACATTTGTACATAAGATATATAAAATAAAACACAACAAAAGGAGCCATAGTTTCCACCCTTCCATATTGGGTCATGGAGCCTCATGGACTCTCACCAAACCCTCGAGCAAGAATATACATTGTCCACCACTTTGATCAAGGGTGGAATGAATATTTCTTATTACAATCAACATATAGTATATTAGGATCTAATTGTCTATTTGACCATGGTAACTAATTTTACAATTAGTTAATCAAATTCGCCATTATAACTGGAGTCTGTTGTGAAAAAATAACAAAAAAATGTGAAATTTAGTGTGGTGAACATCTATATTTGATAGAGAATATGTAAGTAGATTCAAAGACTTTTATAATGTATAATACAAAATATGGAATACACATATAATGCAAGGGATGAAATAAGTAAAATTTAACCATACTTGTGCACATGGCGGATTGCAGTAGGAAGACAAGAAAAAAAGGTCTAATCTCCACCCTACCATATTGGGCCACAGAGCGCCACACACTCTCACCAAAACCCCAAGTAGAAAAATAATTTGTTCCACCAGTGTGATCGATGGTAGAAGCAATGTTTTGGCCACTAATTACTTTAAACAAAATCATTGAAATCCACATTATGGCTAGAGTATGCTATTGATCAATAACAACAAAGTGTGAATTTTAGTGCAGAGGTCATCTCTAATTCATAGACAATATGTAAACCAGGAGATATCAAAGTTCTATATTTTATAACACATAATTTGCTATGGACTTGTAATGGGAGGAATGAAGTAAATAAAATTTAGGTATACCTAGTGCATGTTATAGAATGTAGTGTCAACATAAGAAAAGAAGGCCCGATGTCCACCCTACCATATTGGCTCATGGAGCATTGTGTGCTCTCACCAAACCCCCAAGCAAGAAAATAAATTCCACCATTGGGATCAATGGTGAAAGCAATGTTTAGGTTGCTGCTGACTTAATACAAGATCTAAAGGTGTCAAACGTCCATGAATGAGGATTGTTTGGGTTGTGTATGGTTGCAAACATGAAAGGATAACGTGAAGTTTAGTGTACTGAAGACATACCATTGGTAGATGATAAATCAATTAGAAAATATAAAGACTTATAGAATTCACAAAAAATAATATGCAATGTAGATGTAGTAGAACAATGTAAGTAAATAAAATATAGGCATACCTTGTGCAGGGAATGGATTGGAGTATTGAGACAAAAAAGGAGGCTTGCTTTGCACCCTACCACATTGTGTCATCAAGTGTAATGATCTCTCACCAAACCGCAAAGCAGAAAGATTAAATGTCCACCACTTTAATCAACGGTGAAGGCAATAATTTGGCACCTAAGAAAATTTGTTGAGTGGGGATCAATGTTGTACTTCTTTAATAAATTGACATGGAGTTGTGAAATAAGAAATGCAAGAAAAGATATATATTCTTACATTCTATAGAAATGGAATGTAGGTGAAGGCCATACACCTTGCAAATGTGCAATCGTAAAGCTATTTAACATTTAGTAGATTTGTACAATAGACATGTGCATCTATATTTTAGCACACACATTTGTAACCTAAAATGCTTTCAATAATAAATTGACATGGAGTTGTGAAATAAGAAATGGGACAAAAGATATATAGGCTTACGTTGAATAGAAATGGAATGTAATTGAACGCCATACACCATGCAAATGTGCAATTGTAAAGCTATTTAACATTTAGGAGATCTGTACACAGGACATGCACATCTATATTTCACTACACACATTTTCAATCTAAAATGATTTCAATGAAACATGATTAGACATAAGAGGAATTTGAAGTTTACTGCAACAAACATGTGTCATTAGTAGAGAATATCTAAATGAACAAATATCAACAGTTGTATAGTTAGTAACCAATAATATCTAATGTATGTACAATAGAATAGATCATATAAATAGGATGCAGGCATACCTTTTGCAAAGAGGAAGGGACAATATGTAGACAATTGCATATAATTGTCTTCTGGTACCTGGCAATTTTATTCAGCTAAAATCATTGTTATCTATTTTTTAAAATATATACAGTTGTGGCATTTGTCACAAAGAATTTTGGATGTAGTTGCAAAAGAAGAGGTGGAAAGAATGATATATAGCCTTACCTTGTATACAAATGGAATATAGCTGCAACATGAACACCATGGAAAACTTGTGAGCATGAATGTATTAAAAATTGTTAAGATCTATAGTAATAGCTGGAAATGTTTGCAATCTAAATTTGTTAGAATCTGAAATTGTTAGAAAGAAATAATTCAAGCATGATACCCCTAGAAGTAGCATAATTGGGTAAAGGGGAGGAAGCTATTGAGAGAAAAATTAAATATAGAAAATAGTTTGGGTGAGTGGGGAAGAGTAATGAATCGATGTTTGTTGTTGGGTGCAAGGGGAAACACAAGGAAACAATTGAATAGAAACTTCTCTTAGCAATGATTGTAAAGGTAAAACCTTCAGAATGTTGGGAAAAGTGATTAGAACTGGACTATGGAGTAAACAAGGGAAAAGGAATAGTAGGAATCAAGGGTATTGTGAAAGAATTGAAATGGAAAGAAAAAGGAGAAGTGGTATAGTTATCGTGAAGAACAAAAATATTTCATCATGATGGGAATTCAGACAATTGTTGGAGGTGATCCCTTTCTTTGATTTGAATCTTGTTGTATTTGTTGGAATGTAGCCTAGAGTACCTATCAAAAGAGAAAGGTGGATCTATATGTATTTGTACTATGGATTTAACACGAGAGAGACTTGTGAATGTTATCCCTTGCCTTTCTTTAGTTCCAATATCTATTGTAGATTTCTCTACTGTCAAGCCTTGAGATTTATGGATTGTTGTCGCCCAGGACATTGTCAATGAGATTTTCCTTTGGCTGCCTCTTGTGATTGGGATAATAGGGATGAATCTTGGATTGTCTTGATCCCATTTTGGGCCAATGTAGTTTTGGAAGTCAACAACAACATATTCAGATAGTTGAGGTGGTCTGAATTTTCTCATCATCACCATAATCAAGTGTGTTTTGTTGGGAAAATTTAGTAGCACTAATTGCAATTGGAACATTTAATTGTTGTAGCATTTTCCTATTATGCAGAGCAACCAGCCTATTTATTAGGAATAAGTGGATAGCCTCATCAAAATCTTGGTTTTTCTTAGATGTAAGCATGGTTTTCATTCGATTCATAAGAATTTTCCAATCAAACAGGGATTTATGACAATTTCTAATATTCATAAGGAGCGTATAAAATTGTTGCTATGAATTGGACTGCCCATGCTGGCGGAAGACAATGTCAAGCATGACAACAATATTAAAAGTGTGCCAAAGTGCCAATGCTATGGAACGAGAACCATAATAGGCCTTTCCATAATAGGGGGTAGTTGTGTCAAGTCACCCACGAGTATAATAGACACACCACCAAATGGTTGCATATGTCTACCAAGGAATGTTTGCCACAATTGACTATCTATTTTAAGCAACAACCCAAGAAGCTTATTTCATCAATTAAGATGTACTTAATATGTTTTAAGTCCTCTTGAAATATGGTCAATGGTTTTCCTTTTACTGGATTCATATCTCTTATTGGTATCCAAAGAGCATTATGCACTGTGGAGGCATGAATATTGTAAGTAGCAACACCCATTGGGACCAAAGCAAGCAAATGATTCATTTTCTGATTCAACAATGTATTTAGTGCTCTCTGTATCTTGTTAATGAGGAATGATTTACCTATGCCAACAATTCCTTGAATTATCATACATAGCGGTGGTGATGAGGACGGGCCAAGATGGTGTTGTTCAATAATATTCAAAGCAAGCTTTTTCCTTGGAGATAGTTGATTGAAAAGTGTGGGCATTGCAGACAAGCAAAGAGTGCCTTCAGCTATATGCAATTTACTTGTTGAAACAAACTATTCAACAATGCTATGAAGATTCTCTGGAACATGGTGGTTATCCCGCCTGTGATGTAGGTCAAAATCCCATCTACCCAAGAGTTGTAGCTGGTCAAAACAAACATTATTTGTGGCACCAAGTCGAGAGAGAAACTCCCATTCATATTCATCTACATGGGGCAGAGATAACACAGTATTGGTATCACTATCACTACCTTCCCCATCGCCAAGGGGGACAATAAGTCTATTGACATGCCAAGCGTCATAGCCAACAACATAAAATAACCTCCAATTTTGTGTTATACTTTCTCTCGTAAGGCCTAGCTCAAGCTCAACATTTCAAAAAGGTTTATATAGTAACAATTCTGACCAAAAAAATGTTTTGAAGGCATCACTTTATCCAGCAGGATGGTCTTGAAAAGTGGGTAAACAATGATGATAATAGGTTGTGGCCAAGCACGCCAAGCTACACCTTTGCAATTTTTCTAATATATATAAATTTGTGCAAAATGAATAAGGGATATTGTCTCCATTTCAATTGGTCTTTGCATTTAGGAATTAATATAATCACTGGAAAGCTCATCTCCATTATCAACTATTTTCAAATGATGAAATGTCTACCTGCTAATGTTCAAAGACAAGAAATGTTGACTTGACATGGCAAGGGAAAAATTTTGTAGCATATGGCATTTTTCTTGTGCACCAATTTCACGATCAACAACCAAATTCATCATGAATTTTTGGTAGGCAAGAAATGCTTTATCCCTAGATGAATTTTTATTTGCAAGCCTTTACAAGATATCAATGTAGCTTTCATATTTTTTCTCAGACTTTGATGCATATTTGGAAATGTAGTTTAGCACAATTTGTCTAGACAATATTGGCTGGAAATCAACATTTTCTTGCCAAATTGCAAGCATCTTAGGGTTGTGGATATTAAAACACTCATCATTTCTTGCTGGTTTATACGATTTGTTCAATTCATTGTCAATTGCGAATATCGAAGATGGTTGCATAGTCCATGAAGCTTTGTAGGGACATTGTAATTGGTGACCTTTTTTCCTAAGGCAAGTGTACTAAGTGCACTTGGTATGCCTTTGCACCATGTTCAACAACTGTTCATAGTTGACCATTGGATCCATTGAAGAAATTTACATAGTATCAAGCAAGCACGGGTCCTCCAAAGCTGAGTGGTGTATCCTTGATATGAGATACTCTAGAGGATAAGGGTTCCATGTTGAGACATAGTGATCAAAAAATTTTTTTGCTTGTTGAAGCTCATGTGCATTGGACCAATCAAGCATGTCCATGTTTAGGGCATCTAGGAGCCACAAGAAACTGTGTACATGTGTTGACCCACAATGTTGCCACTCATACCTATACCAATATTCTTTTGTGTGGAAAAGTCTCTCAATAACCTCTTCATAGAAAATAGTGAATCACAAGTGCATGTACAAGGCTTTTATGTACAGGTTTTGTATAATGTTCTCTATGAAGCATCTCTAGGAGTATGGAAAATCCAATAGGGCACAAGGTTCAATCACCCTATGCAAATCAGGCCATTTTGTATATGTAGAGCTCAAAGTGAAGAAAAGAGTCGGTGTACCAAGCTGGTGGATCATTGCTGCAAGCTCTTGTCAGCACTTGGCCCAATATGAGCATGTTCCTCACAAGGATACACCAAATCAAACAACCTAGTTTTCTATTTGGGGATTTGGTGCCTCCCAAAGTAATTGTTGCAGAGCAATAATAGACTCTGGGATTATTTCCTCCAAGTTTGTTTTCATAAAAATAGATGTTGATTATTGGCTTCAATGTCTCATTTATCAAATTATAAAGGTAATATCTAAATATGGCATGCCTCCCAAATCTATTATCACAGTATCTCATGAAGTGCAAGGCATATTCATGTAAGTGAATTTTTATGGTTCTCGATTATAGGGGCATTGCCATGCCATTAGGGAACAAGATTGGAAAATCCATGCTTAATAACCCTTTTGTGTTATATTCATTGATAGGGATAGGATTTATTTAAGGCCAAGGCAAGGTATTTTGACTAGTTTCTTTAATTTTTAAGGCATCTCTAATTGCCTAAAATTCTCAAGGAGGATTGGGCATCAATGGAATAAATGATGACGAGTCCTAAAGGTCAACTTCCTCATCAACAATGCTTTATGCAGTTGTCATTGGTTTAATTGGGTTATTCGTTGGTTGTTCCTTATGTGTAGAAGATCAAAGATGTCAGTACTTATAGAAGGAAACAAATTTAAAGCATCACAATCTATTGCAACATCACTATAGTATGGGTCCTTCTCAATTTTATATATTAATACAACCATGACATTATGTTTGTCAACATAACAACCATAGTTTGTCCCTTGAATGCCAATTCTTTGCACAATCAGGACTTCAAGATCATGTAGACAACGTGAAAAAAATGTTTCAATGGCCATGATGTCTCATGGGAAGCTTATAGTATGGCTACTATATTTGTATTGGCCCTCTCTAGCATGGGTTACTTGCAAAACTGGAGCAACTCTGGCTATAATCATTTCTTTGACTTGAGTAAGATTTGCAAGGATGACTAGTTGTGGTCCTAGATCCATTTTGTTTGCTATGATAAATCTGTGGACACCTTTTTTAGAAGCACAATGCAAACAAACAATGCTAGCATTGGATGCCTAGACTCTCATGTCAACATAGCTCTCATTGCAAATAATTTTTTTTTAATTTAGATAAAGCATTAATGCATCGACAAAAGGAATGCATAGCAATGCAAAAAGTTTCACCAAACATGTTGCTTGAGTGATGGGTTTCCGACGATGTGAATGGAAAGAAATGACCAGCAAGGGTTTGTGGTATTGTACAACTAGGTATTATGGTGGAAGATTCACTACTATGGCTATGTTGCAGCTACGTAGGGGTGGGATTTGAGGGGGTGCAATAGCGAGCAAGTCTTGCTAGTGAGCTTGTTTGCAATGGCAGCATGCCTAGCTAGGCATGTGGTGTGAAGCCAAGTGGATCTATAGCACATCTTTGTTGCAAGTATTTAGATCACCGACCTGCACAAATCTAGTCTTTGTGATGTGCATAATAAAGTTGGTTTCTTTGGCATTTTGTAGCCTTTTTATGATCCACACTCAATGTAGCATTCAAACTTGAAGAAGGCTAGTTAGCCTACATTAATAATATTAAGCAAATAATAAAATGGTTGCAAACACCAAGTTAAAGGGAAATTGTATAACTAAAGTGGCCAAGCTAATTGAATATGTAGCAAAAATGTCATAAGTAGATAGCAACACTCAATAATACCCTATGGAAAAAAATATAAACTATATAACATGAACTAAATTTTACTATGTTCCAACCATTAACACAATATGGAAGCCATAAAGGAAATAATATTGGTTTGAATAGTGCCCTAGATCGAAGGCTCACAAAACAAAACAATCCATAGTAATAAAGTGATGCACAAAGAAGGAAAAATGCACACATGGGACAATTATTTTTTTCAACAATGCTTTATGGGAAATGGCCAAACAATACATATATGTATATGTATAGATAAATGTATGTATCCATATGCATTGTATTTAAAACTGCTTTCAAACTCCCATTAAAAAAACAAGAATGTAACCAATGAACAAATAGCTAATACAAAATGAAATGGAAGAAAGGAATGCCTGCTCTCCACCCCAGCATACTAGGTCACAAAGCCCCGTCAGAACAATATCATTGCAGAATTGGCTAATTCAAAAGAAAATGTGCCAATTTCAATACTAAATTTTCCCATGCATTGACGAGACTTCTTTTTAGCAAAGCATTTTTAGTGTTAACCCATGTCGCATATACTAGTAATTAGTCAAGTATGATGATACATAGTTTAATACTTAAATACTCTTCTAAAAAAGAAGTCTCGTCAATGGTATAAGCTCAAGTGTCTCCACAAATTTTTTCCCTATGATCAATCATGAAATGAATGCTGCTTATTACTCCTGATATAGCACCTTTCATTCTAACGACTATTTTTCAAGCGTAGAAGCGATAATACCCAAGGAATCACAATTGAAATTATGCATTGCATGCATATATATGGATTTCTTACTTGAAAATATTAAACTATGGCATAGGGGAGGGAAAATTTTGAAAATAAAAAACCCACATGTAGATAAATACTTTTCCTTATAGCCATTTATTAACAATAACCAAAGTAAACATATATGGAAATGTATTTGCAAATGTATATATACATATGCAATCTCTTTTCAATGGAGAGTGTAATGAATGGAAGGTACAACGCACTCTTTAAAGAAGAGTGAACTGCTAATGATGCCTATGGCTATGCATCATCCCTTCCTTCATTACACTCTCCACCTAAAATAACTTCACATTTTTTTATTACACATGCATATACACATATACATATTTATATACATATAGTACAATGAAGACAAGAATGTATTTGCAAACACCAGATCAACAATTTCAGACTTTTTCTACTTGGAAATATAAAAGGATGTGTACGCCAACTAAAAAAGAAATAATGCAACCAATAGATACATGGGTAATAGAAAATGAAATAGACCAAAGAAATACTTGCTCTCCACCATACCATAGCGGGCCATGGAGCCGCATGGGGTCTTAGCAAACCCCTAGGAAAGAACATACATTAACCACTAGAATGATCAATAGTGAAACCAATGCTACTTACTATGTCCAATATAGAACCTTTCATACTAACAATTATTACTATGACATCACTATTAGCAGTATTTATCGAATGCATATCTAGCAATTTTTCAGTTGTAAATATAAAAGATGGTGCAAAAGTAAAAAATTAAAAAATTAGAAACATACACATTCAGATATACTTTCCCCAATAGTGATCTATCTATGAAAAACAAAGCATACACATATGTAAATGTATTTGTGTGACATAGATTTTGGGAACCCAAGATGATTCCTCTCTTCCTAAGATTTTTCACCTAGAAAGAGAGAGATTTAGGTCCCAAAATGCTTATGTAACACTCAAATTAGGATGTACGCTATATGATTTGATGTAAATGAACTTAAGTAAATGCAATTGACTAATTGAAATGAACTACAATGAATGCAAAAGTGCAATTTAAGCTATGTTTTAAAACATATTGTGATATGCAAATAACATTGAAAATGAAGAAATTATGCAAAATGGAAAGAGATTGATGAAATCAGGGTGCACCTGGATGAAATATGAGTTTTCTGGAATGTCTGGAATGCTGATAAATTTTATTGGTTTTTCATAGTGGGACTCATTTGCCAAGGGTGGAAAATTAGGCCTCCTAAAAATGAAAAAGTGTTGGAAACTTATTTCTGACAGTTGGGATCCGAGATCTAACAAAATACAAATTTTTAGACCTCAGGTGGGCTCATTTTCCAAGGGTGGAAAATCAGTCCACTCCTAGATTTCTAAAAAAATAGATAGTAACTCTACAACACTAGATTTGGGAATGTCTGAATGTCGGGTTGCCTAAAATAGTTCTTTAGGAAACGGACAAAAAAAACTCAATAAGCTTGAAACAATGATATGTTGACTTGAAGAGCCTACTTGACTTGATTTCCACTTTTCAACACCTTTAAACTTGTCAAATCTACAAAACAAAGGCTACAAATGTTGAAGGGTTAGCAAATAGGGGTTTTCCTTGGTCAAACCCCACTTTGGTAATCAAACCCAATATAAATAAATGAAATGCAAAGGAAATGTAAACTAACAACATGAAAATGCTATTAACTCACCAAATCCTTGATCTTATAACTCTGAAGTAATGTCAATGGCTGCTTTAAAGTGCTTCAATAGTTGCTTCAATTGATGATGTAGAATGTTTGAGTGCCTGAATGTATTAGGAGATTGAATACTTGAGTGAGGAGATGTAAAATGAGATGAAAAATGCCTATTTATACAATTCTTGTCCCTTACTATCCATTCATACCTCATCACAAGCCGACATCAACTGAATTTTAATAAAATCTCAAAAGGAAATTTGAAATATTTTGAATTTGGGGCCAAGGGGGACTCATTCACCACCCATGGCGAATGGGTCCCACCTAGGACCTAAATCCATGTGTCAAGAATTTTTTTTGTTTAATGTTGTTTGTTGAGATAATATCAAAATATACACTTAATTAAGCATATGAGGGTATAAAGAGACAAAATAAAGCATAAGAAAGGTGTAAATAAGGAGATTGTGCCTAGAAAAGCATGAAATCTTGTTACAAGACTTTACAACACTTTAATATAAGACTTTTTGATGAGTAAAAAGGTGATTTTTAGGTAAAGTGTATTAAATAGAGTCTAGAAGAATGTGGAAATTTCTTACAACACTTCACAATACCTTCACAAGACGTTGTTCTTTGAGTTTTAGTACCTAAATAAGCATGTTCAAGCCATGATACATCATAAAATCAAAGCAACATAGTTTTAACACCATGAAACAAGAACTAAAAGGCCATGAAAATGACAAGGGGCCATTTTTCTATGGAACATTTATCCCCCACTTTAGTGTGAGGATGAACTTGCTTCTTCACACTAAAGTAGCCATGAAAATCCTAGGGAGGGTTCAAATGCACCTACACTAGCAAGATGGAATACAATGATCAAGAGGGATGATCAAGCCCCTAGGACAAAGATCCCATGGAAAACTAGACATAAGGATAAAGGAACACACAAGTGTTGAAATGAATAGAATGAAGCTTTGATCATCAATCCAACTAGTTGTGAAAAGAGATCTAAGCTGATTGATTGAAAAAGAAAATGTGTACTCACTCTGGGGCCACAAAACTAGTTATCTGCGGGGTGAGAAGGCCTAGCTGTATACTCAATCTAGGGCCACAAAACTAGTTGTCTGCGGGGTAAGAAATCAAAAAAATAGGTAAGATACATATGCTAGCTGGTATGCACTCACAAACACAAAAGTGGATATGGGGAAAATTCATGCCACTAGTTGGGCTTCCCGCTCAACCATGCCAAAGCTATACCCATTCCATAACTTTAACAAGGCATTGCAAAGACAAAGAAATATAAATTTTGGTTTAAGTTTCATGATATAATCAAAAGAGGATGGCACCATAGGCATGCAAGTTGTGTTATGCAAGGTGGCCAAATGAGGATGCAATAATGTGAAAGATTGTTCAAAGGAGTCTTGTTCAGTTTATGCAAGGTCAGTCACTTAGAGAACATTGTGTCTAATGTCTCCAAGAGAGGACCAATAAAAGAATAGTATATTCACAACTTAGGCGATGTAGTGTGTTGCATCAAACCACAAAGAGGAATGTAATATGCTAAGATAGATCACACTTATGAAGGACATCACACCCAGTGTCATCCACAAAGTGACAAACGCATCACATAAATGACAAGGCTACACTAAGAAGCATGAATGGATAATGAAATAATGGTAATGTATTCCTCCCACTTTAAAGGAATTGCTACACATTGTTCTATGAGCAATTACTTGAAAGTAGAGAAGAAAAGAAAAGGTAAAAAGAAAAACAAGACATGAGAACCAACTTGGAAAGCTCTATGCCAAGTCATATGTTTTTAGGGTAGGTTGTCGTATCGACGAAAAAGAAAGAAGGAGTTTCCCCCCAACAGAGAAAGTACACCAAACACATAAGGGATCTATGGATTTGGGGTCAGTATGTTTGTTGCTGCAATGTTTTTATAAAAGAGCGAAAAACTTTCATCATTCCCCAAATACACATAGAACTGGAAGAATGACACAAAGAGAGTGAAAACAAAGGAAAAGAAAGTCCATTTTGAGTCAACATGGAAGAGACAATTGCAGTCTCAATGTTTTGCATCATCCCCAAAAGGAAAACACAAGAAAAAATAAAGGAAGTGAAAAGAAAAAATATTTTGGGTCAACATAAAGGAGACATTTCAGTCTCAATGCCTTGCGTCATCCCCGAAAGGAGAAAACAAGAAAAGATAAGAGAAAAAGGAAACAAGGACCATTTGGGTGAACATGGAAGAGAAATAGGGCATCTCTATGCTTTGCATCATCCTCAAAAGGAAAACACAAAACAAAAATGAAAAAGAAAAGGACCGTTTGGGTCAACATGGAAGATACATAGGGTGTCTATGCTTTTCGTCATCCCCAAAAGGAAAACACAAAACAAAAATGAAAAAGAAAAGGACTGTTTGGGTCAACATAGAAGAGACATAGGGCGTCTCTACACTTTGTGTCATCCCCAAAAGGAAAACAAAAAAGAAATCATGAAAAATAGAAGAATAAAGGTATGAATAGAGGAAGTGTACAAGGAGAGGAGAAATCAAACACACGATACGAGGAAACATGATATGCACATGAAAAGAAGAAAAAGAAAATAAAGGACAAGTAATGCAAATGTTAGTCAACCATTAACTGAGTAATTAGTTTCTCAGTCTTGGATGAACAAGTGGAAAAAGGAATAACAAGGTTAAGAGACAAACAAATGCATTACAAGGACAAGGCTAGCAATGTCTCACCTCCCACAAAGTGTAAAAACAAGAATGAGACGAGATGAGTGATGGGAAAGGATCATGCAATAGTGAGAATGGGAAATTCTACAACTATTGGCATGACAAAAGGAGTTTAGATTGGTTTAAGGTATGGCAGGGAAATAGTCGGTATCAGTGAAGTGATACTTATTTAGTATATCTTTCAATGTTTGACTTTCTTTGGTGTGATGTCCAAGGATAGGATGGTATTTGCAATATTGTATATGAGAATCATCAAGATGAATGACCAACTTATTGGAAGGTGGTAAAATTATATAAGACCTTTATTGAAAAGCAGTTGAAGTCTCCTTTCACATTCAGGAGGAGGATGTGTAGGAAACTTTATCTTCTTCAATTTGTATGGTCATTTGCATTTACTAGGTTCTACTTTTTCATGAATAGAAGGAGGAAGGGGACCCATAGGGATCCTAACATCCTTGTCATTAGAAGGAGAATGTTGAAGTTAGGAGGAGGATTCAAGACCACTGTACTAGCATCCCGAATTCTCCTAGGTTGAAGAGGATGTATGTCAAGATGAGAAGGATCTTGATATCCTAGTCTTATTGTATGTGCTTTAGTTGATTGCTATTCAAGAAATTGATGGATGTCCTATTCATATTTTGTGTCACAACCTTGTTTACTTAAAATTGTGAATCCTCTACCATATGTTTCTTCAAGGTTGATAGGAATGTTTGTGACTTTGTGCTCATAGAATGGTTGGGATTGTGGTGGTTGAGAGGAACTAGGTCCTATGTTGATTTCAAGATATAAATATGCAAAGTGATCAGGAGGTGCAACAGTAGGAAGTTCTTGTGATCTCATAGAGGGATAAAAGGTTGCATTTGCTTCTAGGTTTTCAAGGCAATCATTGTAGAACTTATTAATGCTATCATCATCTTCTACAATGATGTCAACATCACAAGGAGGACAATCATGAGGAGTTAAAGGAGCATGAAGTTGTTCAAGGTCATTAAGGTCACAAAAAAAGGTACAATTGGACATGTCTACCAATGATTTGAGGGAATTCCAAAACTTATTGAAAGAAAATTCCATGATGCCAATAAATTAAGATGCAATAAATGAGGAAAAATAGAGAATCTGTAACTAAAACAGAATGTAGGAGCATAAAAGTGTAATGCAGAAAAATGCTAAAGAGATTACAAAAATGTTGTTTGAGAAATGCATAGGGGTTGATTCACCCTAGGTGGCGAATGAGTCCTAGGATGCAATGTTTTTTATGTTTTTCATAATTTTGAGAATGATTTAAACTTTCTATAGAATGCAATAACAGATGTAGAATGCAGATTTTTACTTTTTTTCAATAAATTTAAATGCAAAAATGAAAACTAAATGAATGTTTCACTAATGCAAAATGAAAGGTCCTAGAATGCAATAAAAAATCAATGTCCTAATTGAATGCTAATGAAAATGAAAACTAGGATGCAACATATGAATGCAATCAGAAGTTTTAAAGTATTTTCATTTCAGGTTCACCAAAATGTGACAAAGTTTGGGAACCCAAGATGCTTTCTCTCTTCCTAAGATTTTTCACTTAGAAAGAGAGAGATTTAGGTCCCAAAATGCTTATGTAACACTCAAATTAGGATGTATGCTATATGATATGATGTAAATGAACTTAAATAAATGCAATTGATTGATTGAAATAAACTAAAATGAATGCAAAAGTGCAATTTAAGCTATGTTTGAAAACACATTTTGATATGCAAATAACTATGAAAATGAAGAAATTATGTGAAACAGAAAGAGATGGATGAAATCAAGGTGCACTAGTCTAAATATGAGTTGTCTAGAATGTCTAGAATGCTGATGAATTTTAGTAGTTTTTCACAGTGGGACTCATTCACCAAGGGTGGCGAATCAGTCCTCATACTGATGAAAAAGTGTTAGGAACTAATTTCTGACAGTTAGGACCTAAGATCTGACAAAATATAGATTTTTTAGACCTCAGGTGGGACTCATTCGCCAAGGGTAGTGAATCAGTCCACTCCTAGATTTCTGCAAAATCAAACAACTCTAGAACACCATATTTGTGAATGTCTGAATGTCAAGTTGCCTAAGTCAGTTTTGTAGGAAACAAACAAAAAACACTCAATAAGCTTGAAACAATGATATGTTGAGTTGAAGAGCCTAGTTGACTTGATTTCGACTTTTCAACACCTTTAAACATGTCAAAATTGCAAAACAAAGGCTGCAAAGACATATGCAAAGGGGAAAAGTGTTGGAGGGTTAGCAAATAGGGGTTTGCCTTGGTCGAACCCAACTTTGGTAATCAAACCCAACAGAAATAAATGAAATGCAAAGGAAATGTAAACTAACAACATGAAAATGCTATTAACTCACCAAATCCTTGATCTTTATAATTCTGAAGTAAAGTCAATGACTACTCTAAAGTGCTTCAATAGTTGCTTCAATTGATGATGTAGAATGCTTGAGTGCTTGAATGTATTAGGAGATTGAATACTTGAGTGAGAAGATGTAAAATGAGATGAAAAATGCATATTTATATAATTATTGTGCCTTACTAACTTGTCATACCTCATCATAGGCCGACATCAAGTGACTTTTAATAAAATTTCGAAAGGAATATTGAGATATTTTGAATTTGGGGCCAAGGGGGACTCATTCGCCACTCATGGAAAATGAGTCCCACCTAGGACCTAAAACCATGTGTCAGGAAAAATGTTGTGTTTAATTTTTTTGTCGGGATAATATCCAAACATACATTTAATTAAACATATGAGGGTATAAAGAGAAAATAAAGCATAAAAAAGGTGTAAATAAGGAGATTGTGCCTTGAAAAGCATGAAAGCTTGTTACAAGACATTACAACACTTCAATATAGGACTTGTTGATGAGTAAAAAGGTGATTTTTAGTTAAATTATATTAAATAGAGTCTAGAATAATGTGGAAATGTATTACAACACTTCACAAGAAGTTCACAAGACATCATTCTTTGAGTTTTAGTACCTAAATAACCATTTTCAAGCCATGATACATCATAAAATCAAAGCAACATAGTTTCAACACCATGAAACAAGACCTAAAAGGCCATGAAAATGACAAAGGGCCATTTTTCTATGGCACAATTTGCAAATGTAGCTATATATATGAAATGTTTTCAATGTAGAGTGCAACGAATGAAAGGTACAATGTACACTTTAAAAAAGAGTGTAACATTGGTGCTCCTATGGTTGTGCATCGTGCCTTCATTTGTCTAGTCTCCATTTATTAAAACTTCACATTTTGCATTGCACATGCATGTATACATACACATATACATATACATATATTACAATGAAGAAAAAAGTGTGCTTGCAAACACCTAGAAAAAACAAAACAAGATATACTCTCCATTCTACCATATTGGGAACACAATTTTTTAAGTTCACATGTATATATACATAGACATATATATATATGTACCGGTTTTAGAGTTTTCTAGCACTAGCGGAAGGGTGGCGAGTTTCTATTTGGATTTGGTGAACTTTGGTCAGAATTTTCGGCAACCTTCCTGGTTTTTGAGCTCTTTGGCGGCACAAAAAAGGTGGTGGATTTTTTTTTGATTTACATATATGCAATCACTTTTTATCACTTTTTATCAATGGTGGAAGCAATCTTTCTCATCACGCATAACATACATCATATCATTGCAAAAACTCCTTTTGTGAAACATATGTTGGAAAGGCTAGTTGGACTTCAACCTTCAAAGAAGCTCATAATCTGGGCTCATAGCTGTGAAAGGAGGTAAAGTCACAGAAGAACACCCAACAATGCCTTATTAAAAATTGCATAGATTTTTGCTATCTTTGTTAAGGTTTTTGACTAGGGGGTACTGACACAACCATCGCCACTACATGGAATCCATAGAATAGTAAATGTTGATGTCAAGATGATGAGCTTCTATGAAGGTGCAAGTCCAACTGCCTGCTATGAAGTTTCTTTGAAGGTGGTTGCAAATTTATTTTTTTGCATGGGAAAATCACTCCAAAACCAATACAAAAAGTGTTGGCAATGGGATTAATAATGAGAGTGATGCAAAATGCATGTGCCATATGTACATATATCTATGTATGTGAAGGAAGCACAAAGATGTACATAGTGGAAAAACTATTTGAAATATTATTTCACTTGTGGTTCGTAGGTTGTTCCACGCTATATTGTTTGACCTTTGTCAATGCAATCTTGATTGTTTTAGATTTTGATAAGCTGTTATTGAGAGAAGACTATATTGTTGGTAAAAACAAATATTGCTTAATCTATGGTCCACGTTTTATGGCTATCATTTTGCAAGGGTATGTTGTTCTGAATCTTTTTGTTTGATGGCTTTGTCCATCTAGCTCACGATTGAAGCAAATATTGTTTGATCTATGGCATCCATTTTGTGGCTATGGTTGCAATGGAGTAAAATAGTTAATGTTATATAGTTTATGTTTGATTTCAATAGGTATTGTTGATTACTGTTCTCTACCCTAGGCTATGTCATCTTTTTTTGAAATATATTTTCTTGAGAAGCCCATATTGTTTCAATTTTCTATCAAGTTCCGTTGAGGGAAAATAGTATAATTTCACATGGCCTTGCCATTGCAATTTTTTTATTTTATGTGGGAGTCTTTTTATTCCTTCATATTTGTAGCTATGTTTGGTAAGGAATTACATTGTTAACAATATTCACCCTTTGTTGATTGTTGTTGTCTAGTTTCCCCTATGTTGTCTCGTTTTCAATAAAGTCTTGTTGAAAAGGTTGTATTGTTTGAATTTTTCTCAAGGCATTATTCTCATAAGCCTATATTGTTTGTTACAAGCAATATTGTTTCATAATTTAATTTTTTTAATTTATATAGATTTATTGTCCTTTTTAAGAGATGTATCAGTATCTACAGTTGTTCATATATATACTTGTGGACATGGTTGTATGTATGTGTACATTTATGTATGTATATATATAAATATACATGCATGCAATTGAAATTTCCTAGTGCATACAACTTTTTGCTACAGATGTGCATAAATATATGTGTGTGTGTATATATATATATATGTATATGTATATACATATATATACATATGTATGTATGTATGTATGTATGTATATGTATATACATATATACATATATATAGATATATATATTTTTTAAGTTAGTATGTATGTATATATATAGAAAAAATAGCAAGATTATCTTCATTGAACCTTAATGTCTTTATTCTTTCAATAAGAATAATTGAAATGATAAATGAGACAATTTATTCAATCCAACAAAAGAAAAAACAACAATGCCCTATGGAAAACAACAAAAAGTATTTTAGTGATTCAACAAGTATTAGATGCAAAGTCTACCAAAGAAGAATGCAAGATACCGACCATTATGCAATTTCTGATGATTTTTGTTGTCTAGCTCCGGCTATATCATGCCATTTTCGATAAGGCTTTTTTCAAAAGGCTATATTTTTTCAATTTTTGATAAGGTGTTGTTGAGAAAAGACTATATTGTTTGTTGAAAGAAATATTGTTTCGTTTAAGGCTCCGTTATGTGGCTATTGCTCTATTTGGGTTTTGTGGCTACAATTTTGTGTGTTTGTCCAACTGGGCTATTGTTGGAACCAATGTTGCTTGATTAATGGCTTCCATTTTCTAGTTATGGTTGGAAGAGAATAGAATAGTTAATGTTGTACACTTTATGCTTCGTTGCACTGGGTATTGTTGATTATTGCTCTCTATCTTAGGCTATATTGTTTCATTTTCGATAAGGTGTTGTTGAAAAAGCTATATTGTTCACATTTTTGATAAGGTTGTGCTCAGAAACAAGTATATTTTTTGCATCGGTTTGTAACTGTTAATTTTGATGAAGGTTTTGTTGACAAGGCTATATTGTTTCAATTTTTTTGATAGGGTTCTGTTGAGAAATTAGTATATTTTAAATCCAATTTGTTTAAGTGAAACTTTCTAGGTTTCTATTTATGGATTCCATTTTGTGGCTAAAAATATATACAAATGTGGCATTTGTGTGAAATAATTTTGGATGTAGTTGCAAAAGAAGAGATGAAAACAATGACATATAGCCTTACGTTGTATACAAATGGAATATAGCTCCAACTCAAACACCCCATTAGGCATTGTTGATTATACTTCTCCTGCTTAAGCTATATTTTTTCTTTTTTGAGAAGGTGTTGTTGAAAAGGCTATATTGTTTCAATTTTCGATGAGGTGCTATTTAGGAAGGAGTGTTTTATGCATAGCAATATATTATTATATTTTTTATTATATATATATATGTTCATTGAAGGTCAATGAGCAGTAGTAAGATTTTGTGGATATCGACAAAAGACAGCATGATAATAGGCATGAGCTTGATTCGCAAAGGCTTCATGAAACATTCCGCACTCTTGACCCCTTCTTCTGTAATCACATCAATTATTTCATGAATCCTATGTGCATCAAGCTCACTCCTCTTGTCATTGTATGTATATACATACATATATATATATATACATACATACATATATACATACATACATACATAAATACATACATACATACATACATATATATACATACATACATATATATATACATATATATATATATATATATATATATATATATATATATATATATATATATATATATATATATATATATATATATATATATATATATATATACATATATGTGTGTGTGTGTGTATGTATACATACATACATATATATATATATATGTTATTGTATATACATATATATAGACATATATTTCTAGCCTTCTGGTGGCCATGTAAAAGATGGTGGAGGTGGTTTTTGGATACCTTGGGAATAGGGTGGCACATTTCACGTAGCATGGATAGATAAGGCCACTGGAATTGAACGTTGGTTCCCATCAACATTAATTATTGTATTTTTTGCATGTACTGGCAATGGTTGTAATAACACCTATCGTTTAACACTTTGGGGAACAAAATGAATATTTGGGGAATTTTTGATAAGGAATTGTTTGGTGTCATTCTATTGCTATACATGCTATCAGATCCGTTAGCCAAGAAGGTAAGCTTCTGAGAGGGTGATAACTTGATCAAGATTTTTGTAGCTTCTGCGAAGGTGGGTAGAGGTTATTTTGTGTTTTTGCAAGGGGAAATGTTTGCAAAGAAAAAGAAAAGTGTCACTTGTGATAATATTTTTTTCATTTTTGTGCAGGAAAGCTAGTAGGAAGAGGTGAATTTGAAACAAGTGGGAAGAGGTGCATGTTGGGAAAACTATTAGCAATATAGTATTTGATTTGTGGTTCATGGTCTATGCTAAGCCATGTTGTCTAATTTGTGATAAGTTACTATTGTTTGTTTCAAATGTTGATTAGATATTGTTTAGAAAATACTATATAGTTTCTAAAAAAAAATAGAAGCTCATATATGGTTCGCGATGTGCGCATATGGTTTTGCATGGATTTGATACTATGAGTTTTTGTAGGTTTGTGTTTATGGTTTATGTGTTGTGGCTACAATTGTAGGATTGCAAGAACAAGGCAACATGGAAAAAGCTAGCGAGAAGAGGTTTTCTTGAACCAAGCAAAAAGATGTTCATATTAGGAAAACCATTTGCCACATTGTTACACTTGTGGTCCATGGGTCTTTGTAGGCTATATTGTTTTATTTGCAATAATGTTTTGTTAGTTGCTTCAAATTCTGATAATGTGTTGTTGAGAGAAGACTATATTGTTTGTTATAAAGACTATTGTTTGGTTTAAGGTTTGCATTTAATTGCTTTGGTTTTGCATGGGTTTCTAACTATGACTTTTTTGTGTTTTGTGGGTTTCTGCACTTGGGTCAGTGTTCAAATCAATATTGTTTGATTTATGGCTTCTTCTTTATGGTTATGCTGGCGTCAAACAAAATTAGGCACTATGCGGTCACAATGTTTGGAAAGTAATAAAATAGTCAATGTTGTTAGATGCAGATATATATGCATTCTTGGTTGTTGTTAAATAACTTCTAACACATTATTTAATTTATGGTTTCCATGTAGTGTTGAAAGTTGCAAAGAAATCAAACAATCTACATAAACACATACAATAAGCAACATAACAATCGACATATATGCACAAAAAAATATTTAGCATTCTGAAGTCACCAAACCAAATGAACAATCTATAACATTTACAAAAAGGAATTGTTGACTGTAGGTCTGTAGCCCCAGCTTATAAAAAAAGTTAGAGCACAATAGCCAAAAATGCCTTGCAGAGTACAATTGAAACTGGTAGCCTCTCAGCTAGCTAGCAACCCTCCACATATCACTAGGATTTTGATGGCAGTGGAAAAGGTGGCAGATGGGGTTGGCACATGCTGAGAAGCTATAGAACAATAGTTAACAATGCCTTGTAGAAAAGAACATAAACTATATAGTGTTGCAACCATCAACACAAAACAAAAGCCTTCAATAAGACAATCATGATTTCAACAAAGACCTAGAAAATAATTTTTCCAACATGAACCTATCAATAAATGGAAGAACGAATATAGATAAGTTTAAATCTAGGCACATATGGTTGTTGCTTGGGACAATGGAATAAACATCACTTGACATAGCTTGTGGGACCAACATTTCTTTATGTATGGGCTACATATGTTGTCGATGAGGGAATAATAGGTTGCATTAAAAACTTAGCTTAGTAATTGGGAACTCTAATTATTTTCAATTAGAAATTGTTTACTGTAGAGTTGCACTTTCAACCACATAACGTACATTGTCACCCTCATCTATTCTTAACAATGCAAGTACAAATATATATATATATATATATATATATGTATATGTATGTATAGGATTAAATGTAATAATGCCTATGAACAAGTCTATAATTATCACTAGATGTTCCATAAGAAATATTACAATAAGAAGAAAGTTATATGCAAGTCCACTAAAATGGAAGACACATAAATAGCTACAAGCAAACTGCTGCCAAGTACCCAACAAACATAAAATGTCAAGGCCACATAAATACCTCAAATATAAACAAGTCAGACTATACACTAGAAGGGCTGAAAATCCAAGCAAAGAATATTTGTATTTTGTTGAATACACATGGAAAACAACCAATACAAGTGTCAAAAACAAAAAATAAATAAGGAATAGACTTCTAGGTTCGGTGCTAGAGGGTTGTCAAGCAACCTGGGGAGAGCTAGTTTCTACTGACATTGTTGGGGCTGCTCTTTGAAAAGGATAGAGCTACAACACCAATGACTAGCCACAAGCTCTATTATGACAACAACACCATAGCCAAAGATTAAATTAAACCAACAAAGGCTTACAAGCTTCATTCCCAATTTTTTAAATTACAAACTTTTTTACATTTCAATTTCTTTTGTTGGGACATTTAGAATATGGCCAAAAACAAATAGTATAAAAAGCTACATTTTATAGAACTCTTCATAAATGATTTCAAAAACAATCTATGTTCCCCTAAGACAACCAACCTAGAACATACATTGTCCATCAATGCGATCAATGGTGGGGTCAATGTTCCATATAACATCAACAATACAACTTATCATTTCAAGAATGTTCCAACAAAAATTAACAAAGTAATCACTATGTATCAATGTTGTTTGCATCCATTGTGACATACACAAATATCTACACATAGGGGAGAAACAAATTTTTGATTCATGCCCTTCGTTTTCTGACCATGGTTACAATGCTAGAAATTAGTGAATGCTATACAAATTATGTTGATTTGGATAAGGAATTCTTCATTGTTATACTCTAGCCTAAGCTACATTGTATCATTTTCAACAAGGTGTTGTTGAGATGGCTATATTGTTTCAATTTCAGATAAGGTGTTGTTTAGAAAAGGCTATATTTTTTGTTAATATCAATATTGTTTGATCTATGGATTGCATGTATTCATTTGGCAACCATCACCCAATGCAAACAAACCAAAATAACCTCCAACCACACTTATACACATTTTGTTAGATTCCATTGCCCATCGTTGATTATGACTATTTCATAATATTTTTTTTGTATCTAATATTGTATATGTACATTTCTATTGATAGTTGAAATGAAATCAATCAATATAAAAGTCAAGAATGGCTTTTGGATAACAACATTAACTCTAGATATAATATTAAATATTTTATTCTACATTGCAAATGAAAGTATATAGCCAAAGCCAGAGAACAAAATTTGGCATTGCGTTATGAAAACAATGCAAACTATTTTAATATATTGCAACCATTTGCACATAACAGTAGCCATAGATGAGACAATATTAAATTTTCCCATGTGTAGATTTGTGTGTATGTCAAAGTAGATGCAAGGAATATACATACGTACTCTTCCTAATGTTTACTGTTTTTTGAAAATAGTTATTTGTCTGAACCTTTATAGGGCATACTTCAAATTATATACTTTATATTAACTTTTATATACAATATCGAAGTGTTTTTCGTAATTATTTCTTTTTGTTATACAATTTATGTTTGATTCCATTATGCATTATTACTTACTATTCTTAGGCTTAGGCTATCTTGTTTTATTTTCAATAGGGTGTTGCTAAAGAGGGTATAGTATTTCAATTTTTGATAGGCTACTATTGGGAAGGCTAGTTTCTCTCAATTTTTGTGAAGGTTGCATTCTTCATGTGCAACAACTATACAAGAACAAGCCAATGTGGCACCAACATTAATTGTTACATGGTATAAATATTGTGGGGATGGTTGTAATTACACCTGATATTCTACACCTTAGGAACCATACTGTAAGCAAGCACAAGGGAACATTAAAAAGTGGTCTTTCCCTGTAGTGCATTCAGTCAGAAGTGTTATAAAATCCATGGAAAATACCATGACTTATGATTTCTTGGAAAATTCCATAAATTTTAAATTCATGGCAAATTCCATGAATTTTATAATGCTTCACTGCATTCTCTACAAGCCAAAATAGCTCCTTTGCTTCCTCATTCTAGCAAACTTAGATGGATATCCTATTAGTTTGTTTACCTTTCCCCCGAGATTTATATATACACATATATGTATACATATACATATATATGCATATGTATATATATATACACATATATACATATATATACATATATATATACATACATAAATATATACACACAAATATATATACATATATATAGATAAATACATATATATACACAAATATATATACATATATATACATACACATATATACACCTACATACATACATATATAAATATACACACAAACACATAAATTTATACATACATATATATACACATATATATACGTACATATATATATATATTCAAATTTATATACATATATATACATATTATTTATACACACACACACATATATATATATATATCCATTGCACCACACGTGTATTCCATATTTTGTATTATACATTATAAAACTCTTTAAATCTGTTGATTTTAATATTCTCTATATCAAATACAGATGTTCACCACACTAAACTTCACATTATTTTTGTTATTTTTCTACAACAGAATCTAGATATAATGGAAAATTTGATGAACTAATTGCAAAATTAGTCACAATGGTCAAGTAGACAATTAGATCCTAATTTTGTTTCTATTTGTGACAAGCTTTTTTTGAGAAATAAGTATATTTTTACTTGGGTTGCTTGTTGTGAATCTTTGTTGGCTTTATGGGTTCTGTTTTGTGGCTATGTTTGGAACAAAATATAATTGTTAACCTTTTTCCAGTTTTTGTTGGTTGTGGTTTTGTATCTTGGGCTATATTTATTTTCAAAAGGCTATATTGTTTGAATTTTCTATAAGGTAAAATAACATAAACTGTGTTAGGAATACACCTCTTCCTGCTTTCTTTCTCAATCCTTCATTCTTTCTCTACTACTTGCAAATAATGGGCACATAATTATCACAACCCAAACTTTTCTAGTGCTTTTGGAACCATCAACACATGAAAAAAACACAAAATAACCTCCAACCACAATAAAAAAAAAATTCCACAGCCAATGAACACACTTGCACCTTTGCAGAAGCTTTCCCTCCTCACTGACAACTATCTTGAACAACAAGATAAACCCAAAGAATCACACCCAATGATGTGTTATCGAAAATTGCACAAACATTCACTTTTTTTTGCTAGGACTTTAAAGACAAATGTTATTTGAAACATCACCACTACATGGAAACCATAAAACAATTAATGTTGATGCCATTTCACCTCCCTTCTCTCACGTTGCGCCAAACACTTTTTATTTAAAAATCCAAAAAACAATCCGCCACCTTTTCCACAGTGACAAAGACCTCAAAAAAAATGAAAGGTCAGAAAAAATTCCATCCCATAGACATGCAAAATCAACATCATGCATCTAAATCTAACTAATTAACATCAAATTCTTCTATTAATTAAATATTTCACTTTATTTAATTAATCTCTAAATTCATCCATTTAAATTAAACCAATTCATCTTTAGTTGATTTAACACTAACATCATCCTCTTTGATTAAATAAATCAAATATTTATTTGATCAAATCTAACTAATTCTGTCTTCTAAATTAAATATTTCACTTTATTTAATTAATCTCTAAATTCATCCATTTAAATTAAACCAATTCATCTTTAGTTGATTTAACACTAACATCATCCTCTTTGATTAAATAAATCAAATATTTATTTAATTAAATCTAAAAACATTTTCTTCTCATTTTGATTTATTTTAATCCTAAAATCTAAGTCAAAAGTAAAAATCACCTAATGTTCACTTAAATTAATCAAACTATGATTAATCCTAATTCTAATCACTCCAATCCTCTAGATTTTGCAACAATGTATGCTTAATCATCCTCCATTGACATGTTGATAAGTGGAATCTTGTAATTGGATCATGTTTTTTCCCATATCCTTCATGTTCTTCAATCCTCCATCATACTTTCTTTTTTTTAGATGATGCCTCCTCTTTTGTATTAATCCTGCACAATCTTCTCCACAATCTTAGTCATTTGAATCCACATCCATCATCTAGGAGCTTATCAAGGATTGGGAAAGGGATTCTTTCCACATCAAAGAAGCACCAATCCACTATGGGATAGGGTTTGATCATGTTTTCATGTGCTTTCATTTAGTTGGTTTTGTTCTATTTATCTAGTTTGTATATTTTAACATGATTAAGTATTTCATAGGAATCTTGGGTTTGCTTATTTGAAATTGACTAACTAAGCTAATTGTGGTCATTGTTTGAAGTGATGCAGATTTAAGGTTCACATACACAAAAGCACTTGTTCATTTTAAATCCTCAAAGGAAGAAATGAATTCATTTTATAGCACCAAATCAAATTTTTGAAGTTGATTGTCCAATTTTTTTCCCAAAATCCAAGTCTAGTGAGTTTCTAACGTTCAATTTTAATCTAGCTTTGAGAAGATCAAATCAGAGTCAATTTTAAACCCAAAAAAGAAGTGAGTAGTTCTAAAACAGAAAACAAAAGCAAGAATTGGATGCTCTAGACTATTACAATAAGCATTTAAAAATGCTTTTTAAAGTTCAAGTTTACTTTTCCAACTCAAATTTTCTTTTGTTTGTTTTTGGATTTCTTCGCCTACTACACCACCATATTAGTTAAAAGTGTGTTATGTGTCTATGTCATCTTGAATGCTCAAAAATTGATTCCTTCATGTTTTATTCTCTATGTCTTAGAAGATTAAAAGGTCATGAGTCGTTGAATTTCCCTTTCACTTCATGCTTATCCACAAAACATAGTAAGAGAAAAAAGTGTGAGTCAAATCTAATTTAATCATGTGGATTATTGGTACCACTAATTGATCAAATCTACTTTCAATGTTTAAAAAAGTATTTTTTGTTTTTCCTAACAAAAGGTTCGAAAGTTAATTCAATTGCAAGAAGTATGCCAAGGTTTCAATTTCCTCTTAGTCTCATTATCTTGGTGATCAATGCAATATCTTTTTGGTCTTCAATAGAGGGTTGTACTTTCTAGATATGTGAGATGATGTATTTCAGATTTTTCAATCAAAATAAGTGGCCAACCATGCAGAGGTTAAAGAGTTTCAATAATAGAAATCGTAGCAAACAAGATCATAAGGGTTTCACGACTTCCAACTAAAGATTTTTTGAAGTTAAAAAGAAGATTGTGATTTAAACACATGAGATGGAGGTCAAAGAAATTTTTTTAGAGTAATTAGAAAGTTGCTAGATATGTCAAAAATTCTTCCACCTACATTTAATTGTTTGCCTTGCATTCATTTTTCAGATCTACGAGATATTTGATGGACAAAAAAACTCAGATTTTGTAGATCACAAAAGAATAATGGCATTAATAAATGAGAAGTCAAACAAAACACATCCCAAGAAAATTCTAAGGAACATTATGAGCTATGCCCGTCCATTCAAACTTAAAGACAATCAGCGGTGTCTGGGCATGATCACCAGCAACAATATCTGTCTTTATCCAACACTGCTTTCTTCCCTTTATATTGATTTTCTAAAAATGATTGGAGAGAAGATTATGTCTCCTCCATATTCTGCATAAATGTATCATGCAAGTGCAATTGGAAAGTATGCGCCAAATTCTATAGCCTACTTTTCTTTTTAGCCTTCTCTCTACCTATTCCAAAATGGATGGTTTGAAATAGGGTAGTGACATCTATCTAGAAATAAAGGTTGGGGATAAAAAGAAATTAGATGTTGAAGTTGCAGCTACCATGGTAGATCAACATACAAAATGTGGATGCATGGACAAGTCACATGAACATGAAATATTTTAGTCACATCAGTTTCAAAGCTGAATTTGGGTATAGACTTGTTTTCCTTAAAGGAGAAAACCAAAGAAGGGAGCACTACAAGTCCAAGTGTAGAAGCAAGTGCAGATTTATTGCATGGTCAAAATTATGATCAAGAGTAGAATAGCTAGCTTGCAGGACATCCAGTATGAAAAATTAAAGAGTTTTCCAATGTTTTTCCTCAACCACAAGAGGTTCCTATAGAGATTGTGAAGACAAATACTATTGGACACTTGACTCATGATGACATGAAACGCTTGACTGGTGATGACACCAAATAAAATAGTGTTGGTACATTCCATAGTGAGAACTCTCACACTAGTCCTATCAAGAGTGGGAAGACTAATGATAAGATCTTTACTGCAAAATTTTCTAGTTTAAGTTGTAAGAAGGTTAATTTTGAAGAAAGAAATGAGGAAAATTGTCACTTTGGCAATTGTGTTGATGAAGGTTGTGCCACAAAAAAAGAAAACACAATGTAGCATAGAAAAATTACATTCAGGAACTCGTAACTTTAGGCATTTCAATTACAGGTGGATGTGTAGCATCTGATGTGGCTTGCATGGAAAATCAAGATTCAACGCAAAAAGTTGTCTCAACTTTTTTTGGTCAAAAGACCCTGCAAAATTTCTCCAAAACCAGTGATAAAAGTAATGAATGATTAACAACCATTTCCATAATATGAAAGGGTTTGCATTGCAATAGGCACCATGGTGAAGCAGCTTCCAATTGGAAGATCTAATTGCTAGAAGGTTCGCCCCTTCTAAAAAGAAATAACCCAATGCCGCTTCACCCTTCTAATTTTTTCTTGCTCTCCTCCTTCGACCAACATCCTCCCCTTATCCCATTGAAGTGAAATTGACAGACTGAGTCAAGCATTCAAAAGTTGAAATAAAACACAAGCATGTGTGTATGCAGAGAAGTCGCTCTATCACTTCCTATTGCTAACATCACTTATTTCAAAAGCTTTGTTTCCATTATTCATGTTTCTTTACAAGGACAAGTTGCATGAATATATTATCTTTAATAATGTAGCATGCAACTATGATCTATGATTTTCAAACCAACAACTATGGATATTGGAATTCGATTTATTACTGATCAATAGTAAAGTAGACTAGCAACATTAGATTACTTCTATTAAGATGCCAGATAGATATTGCATGGCGATTCACCTGAATAACATTTATAAATCTGGCTTTAAATGATTCATTAAAATCATAGACTAATAAGTGCCTTGTGTGATGCATGCTCTGAGATTTGATATTCACCAATATACTCTTTAATTCCTCAATGACCCTATTAAAAAAGAGTCAGATCATCAAAACAGTGATATAAATCACATTTAACGATGTCATAAAAAAAGTGTACAATTTTGAACTGTTTGACAAGTTGACTTAAAAATATGTGGTTCTATGGACTGCAGTATTTGTAGCATAAACACAACATGGATTCGATGAAAAAGATTTAGAACATTTCAAGCAAATGTAATTAGCAAGTGAAAAACCAAATTCCCAAACCTTTTCCCAGCACTGTCCCTAATGCATTGAATCGACCTTTACACAAAAACATAGACTTTTATGTTCAAAATTAATGCATTAATTGATGAGTTAAAACATATTTAGCATGCCAAAAAAGTAAACATAAATCTTTGACAGTGGCTCAGATATTTAAAGATAGTAGAGATTTAGTTCTCCATAACCAAACGTTAAACGTTGTCAATGTAAAACCTGTCTTTAAATCATTATTTTTTCAATAAAAAAGTGACATTGTTGACTATGTGCAAAATTAGAATATAAACAAAAATTTTATTCTATTGCTTGGTGCATACTTAAAAAGGATATCAGTGTAATAGTATAGAACTGTATATTATGCTAGGCATAGTGTAATAGTATAGTCCTCAAAGCATAAACAAACTCATTTTTATCACACACAAACTTAGATGAAAGAAAATATAATAGATGGAACGTAAAGGAATACCGCCTCAAGAACTGCAAGATAAAAGACAAGCCTTAGAAATTAGAGTAAGACTAATAAGACGAAATAGATGCAAATGGAGGCTTTTGAGAAGCCCCATGGTGGGAGCCAAAATATGAACCTTAAATCAGCATTACTTCAAACAATGACCACAATTAGCTTATTTAGTCAATTTAAAATAATCAAACCCAGGATTCCTATGAAATAGCTAATCATGTTAAAATATGCAAACTAGATAAATAGAACAAAAAAAACTAAATGAAAGCACATGAAAACATGATCAAACCCTATCCCATAGTGGATTGGTGCTTCTTTGATGTGGAAAGAAGCCCTTTCTAAATCCTTGATAAGCTTCTATGATGGATGTGGATTCAAATGGATGAGATTGTGGAGAAGATTGTGGAGGATTAATACAATAGAGGAGGCCTCTATTTATAAGAAAGTATGATGGAGGATTGAAGAACATGGAGGATCTGGGACAAAACATGAGCCAACGACAAGATGCCACTTCTCAAAATGTCAATGGAGGAAGGTTGTGCACATTTTGGTCATTGTGCATGATAAATGCTATTAGGTTCAAATTTGAAATTTGAATGTCGGCTTATTGGAGGGAGAAGAAAGAGTCTTAAATGCCAAGTGGGGGACATATAAGAGAGAATGTAAGAGGAGTTAATTCCATGTTGGAGGACAAGACATTTGGGAGGGAGATTTGAAATAAACGAATATTCCACTTAAGATGCCTTTTTGAATAAAAAGGAGGAAGATTTAATAAATCCATTAAATTGATTTATTTGCACAAGTTGCAAAATCTAGAGGATTGGAGTGATTAGGATTAGGATTAATCATGGTTTGATTATTTTAAGTGAAGATTAGGTGATTTTGACTTTTGACTTAGATTTTAGATTTAATTAAATAAAGATTTGATTTATTTAATCAAAGTGGATGATGTTAGTGTTAAATGAAATAAAGATGAATTTATTTAACTTAAATGGATGACTTTAGAGATTAATTAAATAAAGTGAATTATTCA
>VDFB02271358.1:776489674-776547678 GCA_007258455.2 Sequoia sempervirens | reverse complement strand
GAGAGAGAGAGGGTAGGAGGGATCAATTATTGAGAGACAGAGGGGGAAAGGGGTGGGGGGGAGAGAGTTGAGAGAGGGCGAGAGAGAGAGAGAGAGATAGAGGGAGTGAGAGATAGGGAGTGGGAGAGAGAGGGAGTGTGTGTGTGAGAGAGAGGGGGGATGGAGATACCTAAGAGAAAGTGTGTGTGAGAGAGAGGGAGATAGATAGAGTGAGTACATAACTTAGCAAAACACTACCCAAGTTTCAAACATTTCCTGAAATAGTACCCAAAAGAAATTTAACTTGCGAAACAAGTTACCCAGTGATTTTTGATCAGTTCGTGAACCTTTAGTATAGAGCACTTAAGATAAGTAAGGATTAAATGGGAAGTAATTTATAATGGAAACATAAAACACCGCCTACATTCAAATAATAATAAAGAAGCGATAAAGTGGGTGGTTAGAAAAACTAGTGAAAACCATGCCTAGGTTTGCAACGTATAGTGAAACATCACTTGGCATTAAAACTTGTGAAAATTTTAACTAGAGAAAGGGGAAGCAAGGTGGCATTGAGGAGGGTACCAAACTAAGGGTAATAGTGGCTCTAACTGGCAAAAAAGGACAGCAAAGGATGTAGAAGAACCAAAAAGATGTGACCAATCCTATCCATTGGGCATAGAGTTAAAATGAGAAGGGCACCCAAAAACCAAAACAAAAAAATCCAGCAAGAAGCAAACACACCAAAAATGTGACTATGTATAGGGAAAGAAGAACCTACCAAAAAAAGAGGAAAGAAAGGATTTACACGAAACAATTAATAGGCTGAGAAAAGAATGAACCATCCCTGAATAGAATTTCCTTTGCATAAAGCTTCTTGAGCAAATCAAGAAGTAAGATCACCCAAACACAAATGTAGGTAATGAAGAAACTATTTCCAAGAACACCTCCAAAAATCCATTTCTCATCATATATTTATTCTGGTTGTAGGAAAGCTTGTGCTAGACCATTTTTGCTCCTCCACTTCTCTTTACTAGGCTTCATTGATTCATGTACCTTCAACTCTTGCGATGAATCCCATGTTTCAACTTCTTCTTTGATACTATGTTTCCCAAATTTATAGACCAAAAAATTTACACCATTGCTCTACTTTTCTATAGTAACTACAGAAGCCTTCTCATCCATTAATAAGAAACATTCCCTTTTTGCTTTTGGCATAGGTTGATCAACTAGATTGATGAACATAAGATTATCATACATTTTAAATTCATCAAAGACGAGGGAGTTAGAATTGATTGACTGCTTTATCCCATCGTAGGAAGCATCAAATGCATAGTCTTCATTGTCTTCCATATTAAAGCATGGAGTTTTATAAGCAGCTTCCTCAAAAATGAAAGTTTCATATTTTGGAGTGAGAAGGGAATCTTGTATTGGATCATTTACATTGGAATAAGGAGAGAAAGACTTATGCTTAGAATGGAAAAGAGAGGTAACCTAAGACACAGAAAGTGACTTATTTTGTGGTGAATTATCTTCTTCATCACTGGAAAAATTGAGATCACCTTTAGCTTAAGTCGAGACATTCAAGCTAAAAATTTGAGCATTGTAATGTTTACTTTCTTCTTTTTCAAGTCATTGCATGCTACCAAAGACTATTAAGTTAATATTTTTAGTGATCGGATGAGAACTACTTGAGGAAATTTGAGGGGAGGATTAATAGGTAATCTATGATCAATTTCAAACCTCTTAATATTATCATATTTCCACTTTCCCATAGCTATAAAATCATCCTTGATACTTATCACTTCCAACTAAGCTTTTTTGATCCCTTGGATTCTATCTCTTTTAAGCATTAGTTGAATATCAACATATAGAGTAGAAATGAATATGTGAAACTAAATTTCCTCACTTGGCCTTTCAGAGTAGAAATCTATTGAAGCGATCTGTTAAAGTGGTACATGAAATATCTCATTATCTCAACTTTATCCTTCATAATCTGAAAAAATTGTTGCAGGATGGGCGCAACATTAGCTAGAGTTTTATAACGCTAAAGAAAATTTTCTCTTAGGATGTTTCATCTTGTGATGCACCCCTTTTCGAGTCCACTGAACCATTTAGTTTCCTTCTCAATTAAACTATCAACAAATATTCTAACAAAAAACTCTTTGTATTAGATACCCATGATCCCACTTATTGCAATCATGGATAGAATGTGTTCTTCAAGGTCTTATGTGTCTTCACTAGAGAATTTAGGAATTTTTTTTTGGGAACCAGTAGGCAGGTCATCATATTGTGACAAGGCAAGGGGGATAATGTAGTTACACCAGGGATTTGAGGCCATGGATGATCAAAGTCGCCAACTCATGAAGGAATAAGGATAAGGGAAAAACACCCAAATTTATCCCTAGGTGGTGGATGAGGAGGAGGTGGGTCCCAAGGGTGATGGAGAGGTTGATTGGGATGATGATTAGGATGGCGGGGAGGATTTTCGTAGTACACGAACACCAATCTTGGAGGACATTCAACTATTGGCCCAGGTGGGCATTGGGCTTGTTCTTCTTCTTCTTCCAAGACAAGGTTTTCTCACATATATTTTGTTGCGCTCCTTCTGTACCTCCAAGCAAGTGTGTTTAATTGAATAGTAATATCTTCTTTCTCTTTCTGTATCCAATTCAAATTAGGCTACAATATAGGAAATACATTGATATGGGAAAGTAACACTGTACCATCTTAATGCATGACACGATGGTAACTTGTTAGATATTATAATTTCTTTCCCTGGTGGAGTCACCAAAATTTTGTTAGTGAATGAATTGGGTTCTTTAAGTTAATTGATAAATTTTACTCTATTTTACCCTTAATGCACTAGATCCAATCACTAACAACTCTAGAAATGTTGCAATTGCATTTATGAATTTCCTCTAAATAAAAAAGGTACAACTCCCTCATATGATCTATCAAATAATATGGTTGATTTTAACCATAAAGCGATAAGGCGACAAAAATTAGTTCATGAAAATGACACTAATGCAGATAAAAAAGCTGAAAGCCATAAATCAACAACACATAGATTGAAAGACTTATGACTACCACACCAAGAAAGAAAAAAATATGCTGCAATAAATGGATGCAATAAAGTATATTTCACACATACAATATGCCTCTATTACATGCTTGACACATAGATTGATACACTAAACACCGCATTTAAATTCATAAAACACAAATTGCAAACTACTGCAATATAAAATCAACATAAATGAATAATGTTCCTTCTCAAAATACAACACAGTGTATATGTGGAGATTGGACCCTCTATCCTTCTCCCTCATCCTTGATATAGTAGTGAATTCCCCAAAATAGTTACCAAAACCATTACTAAATTTAGTGATGCTTCTTGTCACCTTACCATCTTCTTGAAAATGGCTAAGAGAATATGATCGACCTGAATATTTAAACTGACAAATGAAAAGATGCTAGGAAAGGAAGCTTGATCTTGTTTCACACCAATAGCCACCAAGTGATATATCCCACAACCATTCAATTAAAGAAGGTTTAAGGAGATACAATATGATTGCATGTGTATGATGTTCAATAGGGAATCCAATTTAAAACTGGTTCACATCAACCATTAGTCCAAACCAATTCCCATTTCATTGATTCAAAGAGAGATAGCGCAAATGTCTAACCAACTGTCTATAAATTCAACTAATGTCACCAAATTTCTCCATCCAGAAGCATCCAATATGGCGAACACTTAAAGTGATGGAGTATTAGCAAATGAGTTCATCATTTTGGGGGAGATCAAATGCAATCCCCTATTCAGGCATCTATTTGACCAACTAAAAGAAGTCTTTTTCATACAGAGTGAGATAAAAGAGGAAGCACTTCATATAATTCTGGGAAAAGCATTTTTGAACCACTTGTGCATGTGAATAATGATACCATGTTGGAGTGTTTCATGTACACTATCATTAGGACCTCTAGTCAACATGATTGGGGCATGAGAGCATCTGAGAATTTGGTGAGGCTTGAGTTTCTCCACTATGTCAATGTAGCCATTGTTGGGCTTAGTCATTGTCTTAGGAGTAGGCTAGTGTGCGAAGCCATCTACATAGCATTAGTTTTTCAGAATGAGACTGTGGAAGAAGCCATGAATCTTCTTCGTGTAGGGGTCGTGAGGAATGACATGGGGCTCTTTGCCCAATTCTTGTAGTCTCGTGAAAATCTACTATCTCCTACCCAAATCAAATTCCTTGAGACTATGATAGAGGGCATTTGAGTGTCGATGTCGACCCTCTGTGTTTGAAAAGGAAACCCTTTTTTGCTATCGATATCATAGTGTTATTGTTTGAATGATTTCCATTGATTCTATTCTATTGGTTCACAAGTTTTTCACCTAACTCTATATTCTAACACCCATGGAGATGACAAATGCAAACAATAGTTGAATCAGATATGATGATATTCTATTCTGATTCTCTACTTTTAAATAAGGTGGCAGCTACCTTATATAATATGCAATGAATTTAAATCCACGTTGCTTTTAACTAGAAATAAAATAAAGGTAATGATTTTAACTAGAAAGCTTTGAAAGGTGTATTCAAATAATATCAATTTCAATGATAATGAGCGCAAAACTTTCCAAATATGTACTATAAAATGCTCATTTAGAGATCAACATTTCACAACAAGAAATTCCATATCGAAAACCATTTCAATATAAACATACACTGATGACATATCCATAGAAACAAAATAAGATTATGCACTATAATTCAAAGATTATATCTACATAATTCACCATAGCATATTCATACTGAAAAGAAAAAGATTTTATAGAAAAAAAATTTCTTTCTTTTGAGAAAATCAAAGTTTTCCCAAAAGAGAGTGAGAGAGAGACAGATCTCCCTACCCAACACTATTTAAAGTATTGAAAATGAGTTTCAAATAACAATTTCTTGAAGACAACCATTTAAACATAATTCCAAAATAAAATCTTTTAAAGATAATAAAAAAAGAAGAAAAAGAGCTAAACTAAGTTGATGCTAAAAATAGATAAGCATCATTCTTCAATGATTCCACACTCTACATCTTCAATCTCCACAATCTTCTCGGTTTCCAACAACTTTTCCTTTTCCCTCTTCCTCACTCTGTATTCTCGGTACTTGGTAATAACTGCAATAATGTTCTTTCCACTTGGAGTAGTAGTTATCTATAATCAATTCTTCCATCTATTTAGGTTTCTCTCATCATCAGCTACAGTTTGATCCATTATGTCCCGTGCTGTCTTGTAGGACTTCAAATAGACTTCCATTCTGTCGAGTTTAGAGAAATATTTCCAAGTAGCTGTGGATGTTTTAGATATTCCTTCTTTATACGTTTCTTTGAATTTCACAGCAATTTCATTGAATTGCATAATTTTCTCTCCAAATTCATCCATGATATCTACACCCAGATTATGATAATTTTCTCTGATTTCAACTAGAATATCAAAATATTTCCCCATTGCATTATTAGTTTCTCTGATGAGGTTATCGTATACATATTCTCAATCACCATTCCAAAAAATCAGTCCAATTTGGATCAACTTCTTTGGGATCATTCAAAACCAATTAATGTAATTGGATCTAGACTAACCAAATCTGCAACTTCCTTGGACAATACAAAAAGAGTATTTTGTTCTTTTCTCATATGTTGCAGTTCTACTAATAATTCCTTCCTCTTTGAACTAACTTTTGAATAGAAAGGAACAATCTCACCAAGGTATAATAAAGAGTTCGAGTAGGTCATCTCCATCCATTCATTGAAACCTTTCGAATAGATCATACTCCTTTAAACTTGTTGTAGAGTTTTAGAATCAATGCTCTCAATATGAGAGCTAGTGCTTTCTTCAACAATAGGAGTAGCAATTAAAAAGGAAATAAACTGGCTAAGAGGGAGTACTTGAGATTGCAATTCATTTTTTTATTTCCTTAGTCCCTTGGCACGTTTGATTAGATCATTCATAGAGAAATCAACATGATATACATCCCCTTCAAAGGTAGCAGGTCCCATATCCACATGAGTGATCCTATAATCATTTACATTAATTTCATTTTCATTCAAATTTCCTATTGGGTCTACCACTTCCAAAAATTGATGTCCTGAGACCTAATCATTTATTATCCTAGACATTTTCCTAGCCTCTTTAGGCTTGGCAAAACCCTGAAGAATTTTGAATACGGTATCAACTTCTACCACAGCAGAAGGAATTGACTTTCTCTTCTTTTCCACCACCTTTTTCAACCAACTTGGAGATGTTGTAGTTGCATTGTCACTTTTACTTCCGATAATAAGCAATTGTTCTTTGTGAGCAGTATTATCTGGATTTTTAGATGGGATAGTTACATCTTCAGACAAAGGAGGAAAAAATTATCATTAGTAATATTTTTGAAAATATTTCCAAAATCTACAGCTGTGAGCTTATCCTGATCTTCACTTTGCTTAGGGGAAGAGGAGGGTAAATTTTGTTCACAAGTGGACTTCAACTTGGTAACATTCAAAGCTTGAGTTGATGACTTTGTCTCCTTTTCGCCTAAAATTTTGAACCATGGGTAGAACCTGCACACTATTTCCATTTACCAACTAGAAATTCTAGAGTCTTCTCAATAACTAGAACTTAGCACTCGTGAATATTAAAGCACTCTTCCTTATTCCAATCAACATATATGGAAAACCCTGACAACAAATTACCATAATCAGAATGGAGAATCATTGAATTTTCCAATACATTTTCTAGGATGCATAGGGGTAGTTCGAAATCACGAATCTTTTTAAGAGTTAACCTCATATTGTCTCTTCTAAAAACCTAAAATTCATTAACACAATCCTCTCAGAAATCTTCAGTATGTGGAATATGCACATAGGAGCTCCCACCATGACAATTCTGTCTGATGAAACCTTTACTATCAAAACTGGCTCTTCCAAAACAATTAGGAAAATTTAATTGGCTCAAGGCCTCACAAGCCTATTTGGCTACCTGATTACTTTTGCATGTGAAAGAAGAGAATACTAATGGAAAATGATACCCTTTATTACCCATTTTCAAATATTTAACATTTACCTCAGCCATTTGTCTGCAGACCTCTAGAAACACAATAAGGTCATCTTGGTATCTGGGCAACTTCAATGGAATGCCTTCAAATCTGCTAATCCTTAAATAAGAAAATTTATCAAAATAAATGTAAAAAATCCCATATCTCATTATCAAGGCCATAGAGTCCAGAGAGAAGCACACTTCTGATTTCCCTTCCAGCCTCCTTGTAGTACCCATTAAGAAGGCATCATTAACACGACGGTAATTTTCCATTCCAAACTATTTGGTGAGTTGCAAAAAAAAATTGTATATAGGAATGCTCAACACCGATGCACCCTACATTTCTAACCCTAACCAAACATCTTTCTGACTAGCAATAAGATATATTAGATAGGAGCACATGTGAAAAGTGGCACACTTCTGGTAATTCAACAATTGCTCTTTCAAATGATGACATATAATTTCACCCCAATTAATAAAGACACCCTCCTCACAGATTTTCAAAATAAATAAACACATCCATTCTTCAAGGATTTTAGAGTATCCATTACCAATGACACAATGCAATAGAGTAATGGCATTAAAAATATCATCCTTAAAATGTGTCTTTTTAAGCTTAGGGGGTAATTGGGACTTACCTTTCCTTTCAAACTTCAACTAGGTTTTTTCCATCAAATTTTTACACCAATCTTATTTTTCTTTGAAGTATTCATTAGAAATTGCAACAGACATTTTATTAAATGATAGGTGCACTGGGAGACTGAGAGCTTGAGCATAGCTTCAGGAGTGACCTTGATAACCATTGATCCATCCACTACTCTAATTTCTTGTGTTTTAGGAATGTACCTCTTTGCATAGGCAACCACAAGTTTCAAACAATCTACCACTCTAGGTATTCCACCAAAATTAACCAAACCACTCACCACAAGCCTCTCATTCAATGCAAAAATTGCTTTTCTCTCCAAGTATTCCCACAATTCTTTCAAATCTAGAGGTTTGATGTCTATGTCTCTCACATTCAATAGGCGGTTCCCTATAATAGTCTGCATAAGTCCTTAACCTTCGAAGACATGAACATCTTGAAATAATGAGAAGGATGGGTATGAAAAATAATATGTAAACATAGGTGTAAATATCCCACCACCTCGCATTAAAGTTGCCATCACATCTGTATGTACCACATTTATGAAATACTTGACTCCCTATTTTGAAAGAAGGAAATTTATTTAAAAGATGTACACTCTTTAATATGCTTAGACATCTCGAGGTTTGATGGTTCCTTCAAATGAGCAAAAAAGAAGGCATGTCACCAGGTCGCTTGGATTGGAAACTTGGTAACCAAAATCTAGAATTGACTGGTTATGGTAACCTTCGATTCCATGACTTGCTTGAAGACAACGTAGGGGTGGACTATGGTAGGAGCTAAGTCACTAGCATATGAAGTTACAAAACTTGATAAACTGACAACTAGGTTAGGAAATTAAAGAAGGTGGAGAAATGAGTTATATAACTCAGGAAACCGATGACAAAGGTTACAAAAATCAAGGAATTGGCAACCTTAAAAGACAAACTTTAGGTAAAAGACTTATAAGATAACAAGGACTTCAAAGATGGTAATTAAGGAAAACAAATTCCATGGCCTAAAAATTTTAGATCATGAATAAAAGTGGCTCCAAGTGGGGGAAAGGACTATCAGGACGCAAAGAATCTAGGAAACCATGGCAAAGGCCTTATTCATTGGGCAAACGAAGACCAAAACCAACAAAACAAAATAAAACAAAAAGAAAATATGTATAGAGAAGAACCATCAAAGACTTATTCCAGAAGTTTTAGATCTTTCCCATTGTAGGCAAGAGGGAAATGAGTACCATTTGGGTAAGCCAAGTAAAAGGTGTTTTCACCAACTACCTGTCTAATTTTGAAAGGCTCCCTCCATAAAGAATCAAACTTCTTATGGGATCCTTTAGGTTGTTTTCTTTTATCCTAGATTAGGACTAAATCTCCTATTGTAACAAACTTTCTTTGTCTTGCACTCTTGTCAAAAATTATTTTAACCATCTGCTAATGTTTTCCAATTTGATCCACCACGTGATCTCTCTGTTCTTCCAATTTATTGAGATACATAACTCTTTTGTCATAGATTGGAACTCACCACCTTCAATTTCCTTTTGTAAATTTAGGGCCGTGATTTCCAAAGGTGTGGGTAGGGTATTATCAATGCCATAAACCAGCTGAAAAGGTGACTTAACAATAGCTCTCTTACACATCCTATTAGCCTATAGAGCATCATATAGCTTTTTATGCCAATTTTTCTGATTCTCATCTACCAGCTTCTTGATGATGACTGCCAAATTTTTATTACTGGACTCTACCTCTCCATTTCCTTGTGGATAATAATAAGATGAATCAGCTAGATTGATACCATAATCATAACAGAAAAGGGTGATTTCAATAGAAGAAAAATAGGATGAATTATTTGTAATGATTTTCTTAGGTACCCCAAATCTTACCAAGATATTTTCCTTCAAGATATTACACACAACTTCAGTAGTAGTGTGTTTCATTGGAATAGCCTCAACCCATTTGGTGAAATAATCGGTGGCAGTCAAAATATGTGTGTGTCCTACACTATAAATAGGATTAATTAGACCAATAAAATCTAAACCCCACTATTGAAAGGGTTCATCAATAAGTACAGGTTTGAGTGGCAAGGCAACAAGCTAGGGTCTACCAGTGAATCTTAGACATTTTTCACACTTTGATACCCAGTCATAAGCATCTTTAAACATTCCCAGCCAATAAAATCTCTGAAGCGGGATTTTGAAAGCTGTCATAGATGCTGAAAAATTTCCTCCACACGCTTCCTCATGAAAAAAATGTAATAATTTATTTTGTTGGTCTTGGTCAACACATCTTAAGAAAGTTCCATCCATGCCTTTTTTGTATAAATGTCCATCCCAAATAGCATACTTGCTAGCCTTTAGTTTCAATTTTATTTTCTCTTTAGGGGACATATGAGTTGGGAAATCCCCATAGGTTAGATAATAAGAAATGTTGGAAAACCATTCGTCTACAGTACTAGTAAACAAGACTATCTAGGTAAGTGTTCTTTCTCAATTGGTTCATTTTATGCAATGATCTTGGCCAAACCCCTACCTCTAACTAAGTTAGTAGGTTTGATTTCAAAATAATATTCTTGTACTCTAGCTATCCAAGCTCCTCTCTTATTGCAACCTATATCTTGTTGAGTGAGAATACTCTTCACAATAGTTTATGGCACAAAAAAAGTTGTATGTGAATGGAGGATATAGAATCTGAAACTCTTTAAAGCCTTTGCTATGAAATATGCTTGCTTTTCAAGGGATGAGTATTTAAGCTCATAATTTTTGAGTGGGGAGCTCATAAAAGAGACATGAGCTTCAATGTTGTCTTCATTTTTCTACAACAAGAGAGTTGATACAGTATGTTCAGATGCATAACTGTAAATAATGAAATCTTTAGTGAAATCGGGCTGAACTAAAGTTGGTGCATTGGCTATTGTAGCTTTTATGTTCTCAAATGACTGTTTCCCTTCACTACTCCATTTAAACACTGGGAGATTTTTCATCATATCAGCAATAGGCTTGGTGAAATCAACAAAATTTGGAATAAATTTTCAGAGAAAATTTACCTGACCAAAAAAGGATCTAGTTCCATTTTTATTAGGAGGTAACTTCAACTGCATAATGGCATTTACCATTTTAGGGTTTATTTTAATACCATATTTCAATACAATATGACCAAAAACATTTCCCTCTGTGACAACAAAGATAGACTTCTTGGGATTTAATGAAATTCCTTCTTCTCTACAACGTTGTAGTACAATCTCAAAATAATGCAAGTGATTGGCCCTTTTCTTGGAGAAATCCATGAGGTCATCCAGGTATATTACAATGATTTTATTCTTCAAATCTCCAAATGACAGGTCCATATCTGTCTGAAAGGTAGCCCCTGCATTAATCAGACCAAAGGGTATTTTGTTATATGCATAAACTCTGATAGGTAGTAAAAGAAGTTTTATGCTGGTCCTCGAGGGAAAATTCTATATGATTATAGCCCAAAAATCCATCAAGCATAGACATCATTTCTGATCCAGCAACAGTTTGTAAGATGTGATCCATTACAGGAAGAGGATAGTTATCCTTTAGGGATGCTTGATTTAGATTTCTAAAATCAACACATATCCTTATTTCACCTTTTTTTTTCCTACAATAACTATATTGGTGACCCATGTAGAATGTTGTATAGGATAAATTATTCTTTCTTTTAACATCTTGTCTATCTCCTTAAAAATAGTCTCTGCCACCTTTGGATTATAGGTTTGCTGCTTTTGTCTAAAAGGTGTCGCTCTAGGTTTCAGAGGTATCTTATATTGCAATTCTCCATTCTTGAATTTCTTTAAATCATCATAACACCATGCAAAAACATCCTTATATTTAATTAGCAGATAAATAAAATTTTCCTTTTATTGAGGATAATAACATTTACCAATGCAAACAAACTTAGGCTCTTGTTCAGTGCTAATATTTATCCTATCATATTTAAAAAAAATTTAGATTGAAACACTTCCCTTTTTCTTCAGAAACTGATCATGTCTATTAAACAAATCTTCAAGAGAAATCAGTCCCTTCGGGATTTTATTTCCTTTTAACTAAATTACATCAATATCTTTATTATGTAAGTTGTTGATACTTCCTTCTAAAACATCATTACTTTCATCTTCACTACCTTCAAAGAAAATTTGAGCAAAGGATTCTTCCTTTTCTAGAAATGCAATAATCTACTACTCATTATTAAACACCTGCCAATGATCCACATTATCGGGAAAACTTGGGTGGTAAACTATCTCAATTTAAAATTTCTTGTCCTTAAAATCAAGGTGTGGTAACAAAAGGGAAGCCGAGATTTCCAATGAATCTTCTCTAGTATTTTTGTCTCTAGGGATTGACTAGATGGAAAAATCATCAAATTCTTCAATACAATCCCAAACTTGATTTCTATAGTTCCTTAGCCGATTATTCTTCATAGTATACATCTTCTTGATCTGCTTAACCACCAATTCGGCATCACCAATGACTTTCTTCTGTTTGATCCATTTTTCTTTAGCTATGCCCATACCAAGTAACAAGGATTCATATTCAGTTGTATTATTGGTGTTAGTAAATTCTAGTTTAAAGGCATAAGGAAATTTGTACCCATCAAGGGAGACCAAAAAATCCCAACACCTGATCCGACAATGGAACAACTACCATCAAATTCTAAAGTCCATAATTCATCAGTTAATCGAAGGTTAACCTCCTATGAGCATTCCTCTCTTGTCAAGGAACACATATAAGATCCTAGTCTAGTTTCCACAAATAGAATATCCACTCTGAGATCCCTAGATTTAAGTACTGTAAACTTAGCCTTTAGCTCTGGGTCTAGATGAATCTTCTTTCCATCTAGAGGTATCAAGGCATGTGACCAGTCCAACTTAATTTCCCCACCCAAATATTTACATAAAATTCTACTCAGAAGCATTCCATAACTAGCATGTATATCAACCACAAGTTTTGTTAAATTCAATCTCTTTTTAGGGAAATTAGCAAGGGCTACCTAAGCGTCTTTAAGTTGATCAATAATGGGAACTGGTGATCAATCCATAGAATAGCATTTCCCTTGGTACTTTGTATAAGATAAGCCAAGAGCTCTAGCAATTTGAGCAGGCATAACATTTTCTGAGGCTCTAGAGTCAATGATGCAATTAATAAGTCTATAACCGACAATGAATAGAGACGTGCGTAAAAGGGATTTGGTTTTGCAGATGGATTTGACTGAAATACAAGTTTCTTGACATAATTAGAATAAACTTGTCTATCATTTGGGGTCTCTTCATCAAGAATTATTTGGGCATTACATTGAATGGGAGGAGATTGCTTAACAAATTTGACCAATCTATCCAACTCAGCAGGGTTGAGTCTTAGGTATTCTGCTTGAGAAATTTGGACTTTAGTATTTTTACATGACTCAACTATATCAAATGAATCTTTGTAAGAAGTTTTAGGGGTAATAATTTTGGGTACCTCTATTTGTTCAAGTTTCTTCTGCTTCGTTAAAATTTATTTAGGAGTAGAAGACGAACTTGACCCCCCACCTCTAGCATGTTGTTCTTTGGTGAACACTGCGCAATTTGGATCATTAACCATTACATACAGGCCTTCTCCTGATTCACTATCTGGTACATACTCAAAAAATTTCATACCCGCATCTCCTGATTAACTTGCATTCATCTCCCCCATATGCTCATTTTTTTACATCATTTGCATGTATCTAATCATTTCTAGGCAAGTAGCTCCATCGTGATTGATGTTAAATGGAAATTACACATGAGATGGTTTCTCTTACTCGAAGATGGTGCTTGCTTAATAGAAAATCTCTGATTTGGAGTTGTCTTATTGTAATCCCTCATGTGAATATTCCTTGGTGGATCTTGATATAAGGGAGGTGGAGCATTTTTGGGCATCTAGGTATGTGCAAGATCATGATGGGCCAAAAAGTGGTGATATGACGGGTATTTGTAGGGTATGTGGTTGACAAATTTTTTTACCCAAATTTGATGAAATGAAAAGGATTTTAAAGGAGATTCTCAGCTTTCCACCAATATAAATTATGCTTTAGTTTGAATCTAACAAATAATTATTATTCATTTTCTATTTAAATTATGACTAAAGTCTTGATTGATAGGTTGATTGAAAAACATCTATAACTTTCAAACGGTATCACATTTTTGGAATCCAAAACATGCATCACATTCTATGTTTCGCATACTATAGGATTAAAAAAACAAAAATTGAATTTCATGAAGTTTTGACCAAGTTAAGGTGGTCAAACATACGAAGTTTTATTATTTTAAAAAAGTTGCAATAAAATCATAATTAATTATTTACATGGAAAAAGTTACAAAAAAATATGCATCACATCCGGACATGAGTCCTCTACTTATATCTAAAATCTTATAAAAAAATATTATCATTTTATTATGGTTAGGGTGGTCAAACAGACACCTACTTCTTATTTTTTTCCCTAAAATTTAAGTACTATAGCATTGAAATTTCAAATTTTCACCATATAGATTTTAAAAAATAAATAAACGTAGTAGTTTAGAAACTACATTCAATTTGCTACAGATTCTAATCTTACATATTTTTTAAATAATATAGATAAATTATTCAACATTTTACGTCTAGTTGCCTAACTCTGATTTTTCTAAATTTTTTGCCACTTAAGGGCCTATTTTTTCCATGATGATCCTGCACATACCCATCTTTCTCTTAAGAGTAATAATATCATTTGCTAACCTCTATATGATCGGGTCTGTAGAATTTATAGGGGATGGTTTACCAGTCTGGAATTGTTTCTTCCATTTCCCAATAGTGATCAAATAATCTTCTATAGATATGGTTGTCTTGTGCCACTTGTAAATCTACAACACCTTCTATTTTGATAGAATAATAGACATCTGGTGGTAGGACATTGATAAAAAGAAGGTTGAACAATTCTCCCTATCGCATGTTCGTAGGAATCCTATAGTAAATTTCGTTAAATTTAGCTACAAAATCTCTCATAGTTTCATGTATCTCCTTCTTCATGGTAGTCAATTGAGCAATTAATACCTAATGATTTTCAACAAACTTAAATCCAGCTTCAAATTTAGACCTAAAATCAGCCCAATTCTAGATTGAACCCACTAGGAGATTATTAAACTAGTCAACAATGGCTTCTATTAAAGATTTTGCAAAGAGTCCCATAGCCACATCTTCATGTTGTATTGCTAGAATGGAAGAGGTAGCAAAGAAATATTTAATATGTTCTTTTGGACTCACCTTTTCATCTCCTACAAATTTAGGTACAATCTTTCCAACACCCTTCGATAGATCATGGAGTTGATCTCCCAAGGTTAATGAACCTATCACAACACCCCATGAAACAGGAAGAGCCATGTTTATAGGAAAAATTACTTGTAATGGAAGAACAATCCTAGACAAAAGAAGGGCTTGACAAGAATAGCTTAGGGTTGGTGATGACCTAATAGGGCTAGGAGGTCTATTAATAGAATGGGTCCTTCACATAGGTGGGAAAGAGGAGAAATTAACTAATTCTAGGAACTCAAAACCATCGTCTTTAATTCCTTTACTTTTATCTCCACTAGTGTATCTCTTAGAAGCCAACCTTTCCCAACTAATGCACTTGTTTCTGCAGTCGCCAACTTCCACTCACTCTCTGTTTTACAGAAGGTTTGGTCTTGGTTGATTATCAGGAATCTGATTTGGTGCTTGATCCCTAATAGAATTCTCCCTTTGTCTCCTTCTTTTCCTTAATAGAAACAACCTTAGGTTTTCAACCAACTCTTCTTCTTTTTCTAACACTTGACTTTCTCTTCTATAGTCTTCTAGACTTCTGCATGTGCGCCAAGCGAGGGTATTCAGTTGGCCAATTATATCTTCATGTTCATATTGAAATCCAAGATTAGGTTGTAAAATAGGAAATATATTCTCATGGGGTAGCACCATTTTTTCCCATCAATAAGTGACTAATCTTAGTATGATTATTCAAAGTTTTTAATTTGATCCCCATCAGAGTCACCAAAAATCTCTTGTTTCACAAGTTTGTCACCTAACTCTATATTCTAACACCCATGGAGATGACAAATGCAAACAATAGTTGAATCGGATATGATGATATTCTATTCTGATTGTCTGCTCTTAAACAAGATGGCAACTACTTTATATCATATGCAATGAATTTAAATCTATGTTTCTTTTAACTAAAAAGAAAATAAAGGTAATGCTTTTAACCAGAAAGCTTTGAAAAGAATATTCAAACAATATCAATTTCAATAACAATGATTGCAAAACTTTCCAAATATACCATAAAATGCTCATTTAGAGATCAACATTTCACAACAAGAAATTCCATACCGATAACCATTTCAATATAAACATACACTGATGACATATCCATAGAAACAAAATAAGATTATGCACTGTAATTCAAAGATTATATCTGCATAATTCACCATAGCATATTCATACCGAAAAGAAAAAGATTTTATAGAAACTTTTTTTCTTTCTTTTGAGAAAATCAAAGTTTTCCCAAAAGAGAGAGAGAGAGATAGATCTCCCTACCCCACACTATTTAAAGTATTGAAAATGAGTTTCAAATAATATTTTCTTGAAGACAACCATTTAAACATAATGCCAAAATAAAATCTTTTAAAAAATAATAAAAAAGAAAAGAAAAAGAGATAAACTAAGTTGATGCTAAAAATAGATAAGCATCATTCTTCAATGATTCCACACTCTACATCTTCAACCTCCACAATCTTCTCGGTTTCCAACAAATTTTCCTTTTCCCTCTTCCTCGCTCTGTATTCTCGGTACTTGGTAATAACTGCAATAATGTTCTTGCCACCTGGAGTAGTAGTTTTCTGTAACTGATTCTTCCATTTGTTTAAGTTTCTCTCAGCATCAGCTATAGTTTGATCCATTTTGTCCTGTGCTATCTTGTAGGACTTCAAATAGACTTCCATTCTACCAAGTTTAGAGAAAGATTCCCAAGTAGCTATGGATGTTTTAGATATTCCTTCTTTATACATTTCTCTGAATTTCACAGCAATTTCAATGAATTCCATAATTTCCTCTCCAAATTCATCCATGATATCTACACCCAAATTATGACAATTTTCTCTATTTTCAACTAGTATATCCAAATATTGCCCCATTACGGTATTAGTCTCTTTGATGAGGCTATCATATATTCTCAATCACCATTCCAAAAAATCAGCACAATTTGGATCAACTTCTTTGGGATCATTCACAATTTTCTCCCCAATTAATGTAATTGGATCAAGATTAACCAAATCTACAACTTCCTTGGACAATACAAAAAGAGTATTTTGTTCTTTTCTCATATGTTACAGTTCTACTAATAATTTCTTCCTCTTTGAACTAAATTTTGAATAGAAAGAAACAGTCTCACCGATGTATAATAAAGCATACTGGGAGGTCATCTCTATCCATTCATTGGCACCTTTCGAATAAATCATACTCCTTTTCACCTGCTGCAAAGTTTTAGAATCACTGCTCTCAATATGAGAACTAGCGGTTTCTTCAACAACAGGAGTAGCAATTAAAGAGGAAATAAACTGGCTGAGAGTGAGTACTTGAGATTGCAATTCAATGTTTTCTTTCCTTAGTCCCTTGGTGCATTTGATTAGAGCATTCACAGAGAAATCTAAATGATACACATCCCCTTCAAAGGTAGCAGGTCCCATATCCACATGAGTGATCCTATAATCATTTACAATTGTTTCATTTTCATTCAGCTCTCCTATTGGGTCTGCCACTTCTAGCAATTGATGCCCCAAGACCTTATCATTTATTATCCTAGACATTTTCCTAGCCTTTTTAGGATTAGCAAAACCCTGAAGAAGTTTTTTTACATTATCAACTTGTACCACAACAGAAGGAATTGATTTTATCTTCTTTTCCACCACCTTTTTCGACCAACCTGGAGATGTTGTAGTTGTGTTGTCACTTGTACTCCTGATAACAAGCAATTGTTGTTTGTGAGGAGTATTATCTAGATTTTTAGATGGGATGGGTACATCTTCAGACAAAGGAGGAAAAACATTATCATTGGTAATATTTTTGAAAACATTCCCAAAATTTGTAGCTACAAGCTTATCCTGATCTTCACTTTGCTTAGGGGTAGAGGAGGGTAAATTCTGTTGATATGGACTTCAACCTGGTCACATTCTTTGGTTTTTCTCTGTCTCCCCCTGACTGCAAATTTGATCCAGATGATTTATCTGCAATTTTTCTTGTTGATGGGGTAACATTCAAAGCTTGAGTTGATGGCTTTGTCTTCTCTTCGCATGAAGATTTTGAACCATGGGTAGAACCCGCACACTATTTCCATTTACCAGCTAGCCAATCCCAAGTCTCCTCAATAAGTGAAACTGAGCACTCATGAATATTAGAGCACTCTTCCTTATTCCAATCAACACATATGGAAAAACCTAGCAACAAATTTCCATAATCCTAGGATGGAGAATCATTGAATTTTCCAATACATTTTTTGGGATGCATAGGGGCAGTTTGAAATCCTAAATCTGTTTAAGGGTTAACCTCATATTGTCTTTTCTGAAAATCTAAAATTCATTAATGCAATCCTCCCAAAAATATTTAATATTCAGAATATGCACATAGGAGCTCCCACCATGACATTTTTGTCTAATGAAACCTTTACTATCAAAACTAGCTCTTCCAAAACAATTAGGAAAATTGAATTGTCTCAAGGCCTCACAGGCCTATTTGGAAACCTGATTAATTTTGCATGTGAAAGAAGAGAATACTAATGGAAAAGGATACCCTTTCTTACCATTTTCAAATATTTAACATTTACCTCAGCCATTTGTCTGTAGATCTCTAGAAACACAATAAGGTCATCTGGGTATCTCAGCAACTTCAACGGAACTCCATCAAATCCACCAATCCTTAAATAATAAAATTTATCAAACTAAATATAAAAACTCCCATATCTCATTATCAAGGACATAGAGTCCGAAGAGAAGCACACTTCTGATTTACCTTCCAGCCTCCTGGCAGTATCCATTAAGAAGGAATAATTAGCACAATGGTAATTTTCCATTCCAAACTGTTTAGTGAGCTGTGGAACAAATTTGTATATAGGCATGCTCGGTACCAATGCACCCTACATTTATAACCCTAACCAAACATCTTTATGACTGGAAATAAGATATATTAGATAGCAACACATGTGAAAAGTAGCACACTTATGGTAATTCAACAATTTCTCTTTCAAATGATGACATATAATTTCACCCCAATTAATAAAGACACTCTCCTCACAAATTTTCAAAATAAATAAACACATCTAGTCTCCAAAGCTTTCAGAGTCTCCATTACCAATGACACAATGCAATAGAGTAATGGAATTAAAATCTCATCCTTAAAATGTGTCTTTTTAAGCTTAGGGGGTAATTGGGACTTACCATTCCTTTCAAAATTTAACCAGGTTTTAGCCATCAAATTTTTACACCAATCTTCCTTTTCTTTGAAGAATTCATCAACAATTGCAAGAGACATTTTCTCAAATGGTAGGTCCACTAGGAGACTGAGAGCTTGAGACACAGCTTCAGGAGTGACCTTGATAACCACTAACACATCCACTACTCTAATTTCTTTTGTTTCAGGAATGTACCTCTTTGCATAGGTAACCACAAGTTCAAAACAATCTACCACTTTCGGTATTCCACCAGCATTAACCAAAAATTCTCACCACAAGTCTCTCATTCAATGCAGAAACTCCTTTACTCTCCAAGTGCTCCCATAATTCTTTCAAATCTAGAGGTTTGATGTATGTGTCTCTCATATTCAACAAGTGGTTCCCCATAGCAGTCTGCATAAGTCCTTAATCTTTGAGGAGATGAACATTCTGAAATAATGAGAAGGATGGGTATGAAAAATAATATGTAAAAATAGGTGTAAATCTCCCACCACCTTGCATTTAAGTTGTCATCACATCTGCATGTACCACATTTTTGAAATACTCAACTCCCTATTTTGAAAAAAGGAAATTTCTTTAAAATATGTATGCTCTTTAATATTATTAGACATCTCCAGGTTGTACGGTGCCTTGAAATGAGCAAAAAAGAAGGCATGTCGCCAAGTCGCTTGGATTGGAAACTTGGTAACCAAAATCTAGAATTCTTTGGTTATGGTAACCTTTGATTCCATGAATTGCTTGAAGACAGTGTAGGGGCAGACTATGGAAGAGCTAAGTCGCTAACATATGAAGTTACAAAACTTGATAAACTGACGACTAGGTTACAAACTTGAAGGAGGTGGCGACATGAGTTATATAACTGAATTGTTATTCAAATTTGTATTTGTTGTTATTTTCTTTTCTTTTGAAAAATTTCTTCTAGCGGTAGGGTGGGTAGTTCAGAAAACTTACCAAAAACATCACTGAAGTTTCAAAAATTTCTTGAAATCCCACCCAAAATAAAAATTTGTGAAACAAGTTACTTGGCAATTTTTGACAAGTTCACAAACCTTTAGTATGGACTACTTAAGATAAGTAAGGCTTAAATGGGCAGAAAATTGTAATGGGTATGTGCAGGATCATGATGGGCCAAAAAGTGGTGACATGATGAGTATGTGTAGGGTATGTGGCTGATGACTTTTTTTTTCACCCAAAATTGATGAAATGAAAAGGGGTTTTAAAGGAGATTCTCAGCTTTCCACCAATATAAATTATACTATAATTTTAATTTAATAAATAATTATTATTCATTTTCTATTTGAATTACGACTAAAGTCCTCATTGATAGGCTGATTGAAAAACATCTATAGCTTTCAAATGGTATCAATTTTTTTGAATCCGAAATATGTATCACATTCTATGATTCACATACTATAATATTAAAAGAAAACAAATGAATTTCATGAAGTTTTGAAAAAGTTAAGGTGGTCAAACATACACATTTTTTATATTTTTTAAAAGTTGTAATAAAAAATTCATAATTAATTATTTACCAAGAAAAAAATTACAAAAAAAATGCATCACATCAGGACATGAGTCCTCTACTTATATCTAAAATCTTATAAAAAAAATATTATCATTTTATTGTGGTTATGGTGGTCAGATAGACACCTACTTCTTATTTTTCCTTAAATTTAAGTACTACTGAATTGAAATTTCAAATTGTCACCAAATACATTTAAAAAAAAAAAAATCTAGTAGTTTAGAAAATACATGGAATTTTCTACATATTCTATTCTTACATATTTTTGAAATAATATAGATAACTTGTTCAAATATTTATGTCAAGTTGCCTAACTCTGATTTTTCTAAAATTTTTGCCACTTAAGGGCCTATTTTTTCCATGATGGTCCTACGCATATTGTAATGGAGCCATAAAACACTGCCTACATTCAAATAATAATAAAGAAGTGATAAAGTGGGAGGTTAGCAAAACTAGTGAAAATCGCGCCTAGGTTCACAATGTATAGTGAAACACTGCTTGGCCCTAAAACTTGTGCAAAATTTTACTAGAGAAAGGGGAACCAAGGTGGTGTTGAGGAGGGTACCAAACTAAGTGTAACAATATGATAAACAAAAATCATGGATAAAGACACAATCGTTTCGCCTACCCTATGATGGGATCGATCACCTTACCTTTACAAAAAGGACCAAAAACATTAGATGTCTAATTCTCCATCATCTCTACATTAGACCAATTCTGTGTGAAGCTTGGTTATCCATGGCTACGGTCCATGGAAGCCATCTTGTTGGTTGTGCATAAATGCTTAAAGCTTCCCTTTGAAAATGAAATTTTCATTATACACCATAGTGGCTTTAATCCTTTGTCTTCCCATGGAAAATTTTCATTAGATTTCTTTTGGCCCTAGCCTATAGAACCTATAAAACCTCGAGAAGACTTCTTTTTCAAATCCTATCAAAAGTTTAAGGTGAAATGCATAGCAAAACTATCCCTTAGAAACATGCCTTATCCTATGACCAAGCCTACCATCCTTGATGAAACCATGATCGAACCTAAAGATATCCCAAACAACCAAGACCAACCTATGATAGATTCTTTTCCCACCTCCTAAAAAAGACCAAGAGATAATAGAAAAAAATCATGTCACACCTCCTAAAATAAAATAAGTTTACAAATCTAAAGAGAAAATTGTTGAACAACCTTCCATGGTACCTTTCTTTCTCTCCCTTATGGAAGTAAACAAACCTATGGTTGATAAACCTTCTCATACACAAACATAACTTGAAAAACGTACTAAAAGAAATAGAAATGCTAGAGAGCATAGGAATAGATGTTGTGGTCTTGCTTGGAGGTTAACCAAAGAGACAAACAAAGAAAATCAAAATCCAAATTTGACTAAAGCAATACATGATGAGTTTCCCTCTTTGCCAGAATAAAAAGATCCTACATCGCAACTGCAATAGGAGCCAAACCCTTCTTTGAAAATTATCATTAAATCGCTTGTAGTGAGTAATTTAGATGATAATGAGGAGAAAGCTAAAATTGATGAGGAGGTGTATAATGTATTGAATACATTATTTTCCTTTTCTGTGAGATTACATGATAATTCTCTTATGAAGAGTGTTGAAATTGGTGATGACCCTAGTTTAGCACTTTCTATTGTCCCTTTGGCTAGTTGTTCGCCTTCTCTATATGAAGAACACAATTAGGATACAAATGACCTACTAATAGGTTGAATCACATGTGCCTTACTAATCTTGCCTTTGTTTTCTTTTTCATGTTTTATGTGTGATTGTGATTGCATGTGTGTAATGTTATGCCTCATATTGTTATGTTGATGTATCTCTCTCTTTGTGACATTCCTCTATTTGTATCTACATTCTTCTATATGTTGTAAATCCTTTTATCTTTTCCTTATCTTAAATGTTTTCATTTTGGGGATGATGCAAGGCATTGAGACATTCATGTCTCTTCCATGTTGACCCAAAAGCTTTTCTGTTATCTTTTCATTTGTCTTGCGTTTTCCTTTTTGGGATGATGCAAGGTTTTGAGACCTTTAGGTCTCTTCGATGTTGATGGGAAAGGTTTTTCTTTGTTTTTTCTCTCTTTGTGTCATTCTTTAGAACTGTTCCATGAGTATTTGGGGAATGATGATAGTTTTGATCTCTCTATAAACATTATAGCAAGAACATACTAACCTTGAATCCATGGATCCCTCATTTGTTTGGAGTTTCATTTTGGGGGAAATGCCTCCATTTTCCATGACATAACTATATTTGGAAACATATGACTTAGCATGGGGCTTTCCAAGTTAGCTCTCATGTCTACTTTATTGTAAGAATTTATCATTTGTTACTTCAAAGTAATTTCTCATAGCATGATGTTTAGCAATTTATTTAAAGTGGGGGCATACATTGGAATTATTCTTTCGCATTTCAGGGTTTCATTATCTAGTATTCTTACTTCATGTGATTCATATTTAACTTTGTGGTGACATTAGGTGTGATTTCATTCAAAAGTGTGACCTCTCTTAGCATATTATATTCCTCTTAGTGGCTTGATGCAACACACTGCATCCCCTAAGTTGTGAATCTTTTATTCTTTGATTGGTCCTCTCTTGGAGACATTAGGCACAATGTTCCCTAAGTCAAGACCTTACATGAACTGTGCATAAGTTATTTGAACGTTCCTTACACTGCTTTGCATTTACACTTTTTATTATATAGCCATGTTGCATAACACACTTTGCATGCCTATGGGGCCATCTTGTTTGTTCATGAGTATCAAACATACGAAGCTTTTCTTACCTCATAAAGCTCAAATTTCATTATTGTGTGGCACCTTATCAAAGTTAACAACAGGTATAACTTTGGTCTAGTTGAGCAAGAAGCCAAACTTAGGCATGACTTTACCATAGCCACTTGATTGTTTGTGTGAGTGCATATCAGTTGCATGCGTATCTGAATCACCATTTTGGATACTCACCCAACGGATAGCCTGAAGTTCTGTTACCTCATAGTGAGCATGAATTTTTGGACAAACAACTTAGATTTGATCCACATTGTGATGGAAAAATGGTCAAAGCTATATCCACCCCTTCTGTTTTGTTTTTATATTCTCTTTGTCTTTGCAAGTGTATGCTTGTTCCTTGTTGTTTTTCCTTGTATCATTTACATGTGTGTTCTATTGTGCCTATGTTGGTTTGTAATAAGATCTTTATCTTGGGGAGTTGATCATCCCTCTTGATCGTCATCATCCTATCTTATTGACATTAGTACATTTGGACCCCTCTTGATCCAAGTTAGTCTACTTCAGTGTGAGTTTGAAGCAAGTTTTTCCTCTCAATAAAGTGGGGGCTAAATGTGGCAATAAAAAAAGTATCCCTCTACATTTTCATGGTTGTTTAGGCCCTCCTTGTTAAATTAAACTTAATGTTGCCTTGATTTAGTGTTGTAATGTGTTTAACACATTCATGTTAGGTCTTGAGCCCTCATAAACTAAATAAACTTAATTGTACCTTATTTAAGGTGTTGTAAAGTGTATTCTAACACTTTACATTAATCTATGGTTTTCATTATTAATTGGGCTTCTTTATGTCTTATTTGGCCTTATTTTGCATCTACAAGCCTTAATTAATGCATCTTTTCGAGGATAATCCCAACATAAACTAGCATGCAATCATAATTTAGGTGTTTTTGGATTTTATGGAACATATTTAGTGATCATGGACTCATACGCCACCTTGGGTGTATGGGTCCCACCTAAGTTTTGATGTGCTGATATGGATTTCACATGAATCTAAGCATTTCTTGAAAAAATTGTCCCAAAGCCTAGCCTAATGGGACACATACGCCACTTTTGGTGTATGAGTCCCATGTGGCTTAAACAAAAATTAAATTCAAATTCTTGTTAGGATTTTATCCTCCTAGATTTGATGTTAGCTTGTAGTGTTGTAATTTTGGGAAATTTGCATTAACAAGTATAAATACAAGGTCTTTTCACATATTTTCTCCTAAGCTTTGAAGTATTCATTCCTTCTAGAAAATTGGATATTACAAGAGTTTACAAGAGCATTAAATAACCTTTAAGAGTTGATTATCAAGTGTTTTGGAGCATTATTCAAGTATCAAGCATCATGTCAAAGTCATCATGCATCATGTTTTTTTGGAGCTAACATTTGTAATGTAGGGTTTCATGATTCAAGCAAGCATTCGATTCAAAATATAGTACGTTTAAGAAAGAGTTAAGATCCACATCCATTGGAGCCATTTCATACATGTTTATAGCATTTTATTTCTAGGGTTTGGTGAGTTGCAACATTATATTTTTTTTATTAATCATTCCTCCTTTACATTTGATTTCATTACAAGGTTTGATTACCAAAATGGGGTTTGACCAAGGAAAACCCCTTTCCACTAACAAAATTTGTTTTTCCCTCTCTTTAGTGTGTGATTTGCAGATCTAGATTGAAGAAATATTGAAGAGAAATATTGTAAAGAAGTGGTCAAAGTTGCAAAGTTATCCAAGTTATCACCTTGTTTAGAAGATCATTAAAAGACATCTACAAAGTATAATTCAACAATTTAGATCCAGAGATCGGGTTGAGAAGATAGAGCAGAGGTTGAAGAGAATATTTAGAATTTAACTTTTTGAAAAGGCCAAGTAGGATTGATATGCCACTTCTGGCATATGAGTCCCAATATAGTGGATTTTCCAATTTTTAAGTGTTCTAGACTTGTCTCTTCCATATTTTTGTTCCTACCCAGAAACCCTGGTCTGGGACTAAATTTCCTAGCTTGGCATATGAATCCCAATGTGCATTAAATTTAGTGTTTTCAAATTTTCAAGTCTTCATTCAAGCTAATATAGGTTTCCAAGTGCTTCTATGTACTTTTCTAGTTTACTATTCTAATTTGCATTCATTTTTAGATCATTAAGTGAAGTTTTGGGTTTTGATATTAGATCTTGCATGTTACTTGTCTTTCCAAGCCCTAGCTTGGTGGTGAACCCATTTTAACCTTTAATCATACCCTAGGACAACCTTTACTAGATCTCTTTCCTTCACTCCATCTTGGGATTGAGATCTCTAGGGTTTCCTTGAGTGAAACAAGAGTGTGAAGTAGGAACCCTATCTCCTCAAAGGTAGAGTCCCTATATTTTTGTTGTTTCACTTTGGATATACATTGTTTATATTCTTGAAGCATTGCATAATATGCTTAGAAGTACTTTTCATTCTTGTTCAAACAATGTTAGTATCATACCTATCTAGACATTCTAAGAAAAAGTTCATATCCCCCTATGAGAATGCTTTAGTTAAAGAGAATACAATAGTGAACAATCATAACAATCATATTCATAATTCTCCTAATATACCTCCTATTTGTGAAGAAGATGTTTTGGTGTTAGAAAAACTAATCAATGAGAATTTTCAGAATCTTGGTTGTTTCTCTCTTCATACCTATCTCATTAGGAAATACATTGCTAAACAAGAGGACAAATCCATAGGAAAGCATGACAATCACATAACACTAAAAGAGACCATTGAAACCTACCTAAAAAATACTTCAACTAGTTTGCATTCATCTACCAACACCTTCCCCACTTTAGACAATGTCATAGAAAAAGATGATGCAATTGTAAGTAAGGACAATAGGTTGGTGTTAGATGATAAAATATTTAAGATCTATGATAACCCTATTTAATTTTCTTCCCCTACCTCTCCTATTTTGGAAGACACTATGGGACAATGGAATGTAATCATAGATGGTGATGATAATCATACTTTTTCTTCCCCCAATATCTCTCCTATTTTCAAAGAAGATATTTTAGTGTTATAAGATCAAGCCAATAAGTTTTATGAGAGTCCTATTTTCCTCTCTTCTCCTAAGTAAAGTATTATTGAACAAGAGACTAACATCATTGATAAACAACAAAACCGAACAATTAATGAGTCCCCTACTTGTAATGAAATCACTTTAGAATAACCAACCTTGGAATGCCATGAACATCTATTATAGTTATCCTAAAGCCTCTCCTACTTGGAAGGATATCATGGTGCAAGAAAATGAGAACATTGAATCATATCTTTCAAACACTAGTAATGAGGCTTCCTTACATGAAGTGACATTAGACTATCCTTCCCTAAGAGAAGTTAATATTATTCAACCTCAACTCATCCTTTACCCACCTTCACACAAACCTCAAACTCAAAAAAAACCTGAGCTTATCCTTTACCCACCTAATAATAATATTTCGTAGCAACCAAACTATAATACAATTTCTCATACATATAATACTAGAAACAATTTTCAACCAAGGAAAATACCTTCAACATCCCTCCCATTACCTCAAGTTATCTTACTAGGTCCTCCCCATTTTCCTTCACAAATTGGAAAGGAATATGATCTTGTCGAAGAACTTAAGAACACTCCCACTAAGATATCCTTATGGGACCTTATTCAAGCCTTCCCTCACTATCACAACATGATTCAAAGTGATTTACAACAAGTTCCTTTCCCTTCTAATGTGCAACCAAATGGAATAGTAGCCATGATTCAAGGAATAAATAGTGACATTTTTTTCCACCAAAGTGAGCTCCCACCTTTGGAAGTGCAAAAAAAATATGAAGCTTTCATGATAATAGCTAACTAATGGGTGGGGAATAAAAAGAACCCTCATTGATAGTAGCTCAACCCTTAATGTTTGTAGTGTGATCGTTTTGGATAGACTTGACATGGATAAATCAAGAATTCAACCTACCTCTTTATCTATTCGAGGGTTTGAAAATGTAGGAAAACAACCATTTGGAGTGATTGTGATGCCTATTATAGTTGGAAAGGCCATATTACAAACTCCTATTCACATTATGCCTCATGATCTTTCATACAACCTTATTTTAGGAAGAATATGAATTCATGAGATGCAAGCAGTACCTTCAACCCTTCATCATAAAATGAAGTATGTCTACAACAACAAAGTCTACACACTCAAAGCTAACCCTAAACCAAACAATTGTTTAAACATTGAGAATAATAAACAGAATCCTTTGAAATCATTAACACCAACTACACAAGTGGAATCCATGGAAGGGAAAGAAAAAGAAAAACATATTGAGGAAGTCACAAATCTATTAAAATATTGTTGGGGTTCCTTAGATTTTAGAACATTCATGGGAGAATACAAGATCATAAAAAAAGACCCTGAAAAGGGAAGAGAAAAAGTCATGATTTCAACCCAAAATTTGAAAGACCCTTCGAAACAATACACCTCAAACACTTTAGAAGAAGAAGAAAATTATACAAAAAAATTTGATGAAGTTGATTATGAACAACCACTCACTCCAAAAGAAATGAAAAAGATTTATGGAAAATTTTATGAACTTATGAAACAACTTGGATATAGTGGAAATGGATGTGGTGCTAGAGAACAAGGTATTTGTGTCCCTATAGAGCCTAACACACAAGGAACGACTAATGGTCTTGGTTATTGTCCCTTGAAAGAAACAAAAAATCCTTCAATCAATATCAACACTATTAAAAAAGATTCTTCTAAGACAACTTTAACATCAGTGCATCCTGAAATGATAGACACTAGTGTTCTTCATTATTGTCCTTTGAAAGAAATAGAGAAATATTCGCTTAATATATACGTCATCATGCAAAACACAAATGATTGGAGTTCATTAGATTTTACACCTTCCTTTAAAGAAGAAAACAAAATATTGCAATCTAAAGAGTCTTGTGTAGGTATGAAACTTTGTACTAAGCAAGAGACATCTTTGTCACAAAATAAAGGAACATCTTCTACTTTTGATCAAGAGAGTATCTTTTCAAGACTCCTCCAAGATCATTTGATATCTCTCCCTCCAAGAACAAAAAATAAATTATACTACAAGAGTTCATTTTGTGCATATCATAGAGTTCATGGTCATTCTACTAATGAATGTAAAGCTTTGAGTAATACAATTCAAAATATTAAGGATTGCGGTGCTCTTCCTTGTGTTGAAGTACCTAGTTCCTCTAGTTGATACTTATTTTAATTCTATTTGTCTCTCATCAATCATTTCGGCCCATCCTTGTATTGTACTAAGTGGGGGACAAGGGATTAGGTAGCCTTGTCCTCGTATGTCACTTGTTATTTTCTCTTTTGGCTATGACCGCCTTCCATGTATATATAAGAGCAAGCTTGGATGTGGATGGCATGCCTTAAGTTGGCTCACATGTGACATATTGAGTTATCTTTACTATTACATTCTGAGGAAAAAACCTTATTCATGATGTAGTTTCATTTAGGAACATATCACTTGGCATAGGGCTTTCCGAATAACCTTTCATGTCTTATTCTACTTTAAATCAATTTCCCACAACAATAGTGTTAGCAACCGCTTTAAAGTGGGGGCATACACTGACACTCATGTTTAACTATGTGATTTTTCTTGTGATGCATCCTTTTCTTAGTGGTGTCATTAGGCTTGATATCTTCTGAGAGCATGACATTTCTTTGATTTTTCCTATCTTGGAGACATTAGGCATGATTTTCCCTAAGAAGATACCTTATATGAACTAATCAAAATCCCTTTGAATGTACTTTACACTATTTCGCATTCATAATATCTGTTATATGACCACCTTGCATAACACACTTTTCTTGCCTATGGTGCCATCTTGTTTATTCATGGGTGTGAAGCATATGAGGCTTTCCTTGCCTCATGGATTTTGTTTTTCATGTTGTGTGGTGCCTTATCAAAGTTATCAAGAGGTATATATTTAGTATGGTTGCATGTATGGGAGCCAAACTTAGGCATGACTTTCCCATAGCCACTTGCTTGTTTGTGTGAGTGCATACTAGCCACGTGCATATGTGTCTTGTTGGTGGCTCACCTAGTGGATGGACTGAGGTTCTACTAGCCCTTGTGAGCATGTGTTTGGTTGCATAGTGGGCATCGTGTTCCACTTGTAAAAGTTTTTGGATAAATAACTTAGATCTGATCCACAATGTGTGGGACAAATGGTTGAGGCTTGATCCACCTCTTCTTCTTTTTTCTTGTTTTTGTTTTTCTTTCTTTTATTCATTGACATTGTATGTTTGTGTATCTTGATGTTGCATATCATACACCTTGTGTATGTCCCTTTATGCTTATGTTCGTTTGACATAGGATCTTAGATCTTGGGGGATTTACCACCCCCTTGATCTTTGCAATTCCACACATTTTGCATTTGTTACTTGGACCCCTCTTGAATTTCTACTTTAGTGTGAGTTTGAAGCAAGTTCCTTCTCTCACTAAAGTGGCCTGGGCTAAATGTAGTGTAGGAAAAGGTATCCTTTTTTCATAATTAATGATAAAATGGACCTAATTGTGCCTTATTTAGGGTGTTGTAAAGTGTACCTTAACACTTTCACACTAATCTAGGGCTTTATTAATTAATTGGGCCTATTTATGCCTTAATTGGTCCTATTTTACACCCACAAGCCTTATTAATTACATCTTTCCATGGATAATCTTGACATTTATCAAATAACCAATCATAATTCAATGTTTTGGGTCATGTGTTCCAGATCTGGTGATCTGGGACTCATACAAAACATTCAGCTTATGAGTCCTACCTAGGTCTTGGGACCTGCTTTTGAATCTCACATTAAACTAGGCACTTCTTGGACCTTGTGTCCCATGTTTAAACCATTTGGACTCATATGCTAGAACTGGCGTATGATTCCCACTTTAACCAGTACCCATTTTGAATTCAATTCTTGGCAAGATTTTATTATCCAAGATTTGATGTCAGGTTGTGGTTTTGTAATTTTGGGAAATTTGGCATAAACAAGTATAAATGTATACTTATTTCACATAGTTCCATCTAAGCAATCCTAGAATTTCAGAAGCAATCAAAATCACTTTCATAGGAGCTCAAAAAAGAATTCAAGAGCACTTTCATTGGAGTTCACAAGAGCATTAAAGAGCATTTCAAGAGCATTTCTAAGGAATTCAAGTGTAGATTTCTTCATCATTTGTCACAACAATTCAAGATCCATTATCATGTCAAAGGAATAATGCATCAAGCATGTTGTTGAGCTAGTGTTGTGATGTAGCATTCAAGATCCAAGTTAAGCATTGTTCCACATCTAATTCAAGATCAAGATCTACATTCTCCATGGCCACTTCATGTTAGATTGTAGATTTACGTTTCAAGACATCATTGAAGGTATCATTGTTCATGTTTCATTGTTTTATCATAAGGTTTAATTACCTAAATGGTGTTTAACCAAGGAAAACCATTATTTCCTAATAGAACAATAATTCTTCTCTTTTTGTGTGATTTAAGGTTTATAAGTTGAAGAAAAAGTGGATTTGAAGCCTTCAAAAATGCCAAAATGAGAAAGTTGTAAAAGTTGTCATGAAAAGTTGTGAAGGCTCATGGAAACTCATATCTAGAGCAAGATATCCAACCTATTTGCATGGAATCATTTGGAAAGTACTTATTTGATCCATCTTCAGAGGCTCACAAAGTTTTGCTTCAAAATTCTACTCCTTGGGCACTTCACGACAAAACGAGACGATATGCAACAATCTAGGTGTATGAGCCCTAATACTTCTTTTTTGCAAGCATTTAGCAAATAAAAAATAGTCATTATGAGGTTCTAGACCTTGCCTAAAAACCCTACACTAGGACTAAATCACCTAGTCTGGCGTATGAGTCATAGTGAGAATCAAAATTCAAAAAAAAGAGTTTCAAAGGTTGTTTCTACCACATCTTCCTTCCAGGTACCCCTTTATTCATTCTCAATTTATTTTCCTGATTTTTAGTTTCATTTCTTAGGTCATTTAGTTAGGTTTGCATGATATTTTCATTTCTTTCTTTCCAAGCCCTTGCTTAGTGGTCGACCCCCTTTTAGTCTTTAATCACACCCTAGGATGCCTTATTGCAGCTCTCTTTCTGATGCAGAGCAAGGGAAAAAGCTAGACTATTGATACCATGTTTCACAATAATGGATTCATTCCTTTCTCAAAGTTCAAAGGCAATAATGATAGGGTATACTTCTTCAACAAGGGTAGACATTTGATCTTCAAAGCAATAAGCCATTCAAGGGTAAAAACAACCCACTATCACGCACAAGCCCCTTTGGTCTCCAACCTATCAAAATAACTCATATAACCACTCACAAGAGCCCTCACACATCAACCAATGGGATTTCCTTCACAAACAACCCCTTTACCCTAGTGACCTTTCAAAATAACCTTTTTAGGCATAACTTGTGGGGGAAGCATGGTACTCAAGATGTAAGAGCAGTTCTAGATAGCCTTTTGGACATTCTTAAACATATGTCAAAATTAGGGTAGGATTCTTTGTACAGAATGTCTCAAAAATTGGATGTTATATTCTTAATTAGGCCTAATTAGGAAAGTATGTCAGATACAGCTAGGTTCAATGCTTCATCAAAACTCAACTCTGGTTCCAACTCCTCTAACATGTCACAGCTAACCCTAATAAATTTTCCCTATCATATAGATCACTTTCCAAAGGCCTTTCAACAAATACCCTAAGTTTCTAGGGTTCATAGGCCTGCTACATGGAGATATCAGACTATAGCAACAACTCCACATGTTCCAAATCTCATTCCTTACCTCTGCAAGTTTGAAATCTTAGAATACATGCCCAAACAAGCCATTCCACTGAGTTTGAGGAGTTTTCATCAGTGGAATGGAAAGATATACATTTTTCTTACACCTTGGTTACCCTACCTAGGGTTTAGACCAGTTTGGAAAGAAATTGCTCTTATTTGCTCAAATCTTAATGAAAATGAATCAGACAAACTACATCAAAAAGTAGATTCAATGTGCTTCCATACACAATTGTTTTAAGTTATTACAAGATCACGTATAGATCTGTACTACATCAAAGAACAACAAGGAAACGTCTAGAAATGTAGAAAACATAAACATTTTATTGCTCCAACTCCAAAATTTCATCAACCCAACTCCTCCTCAACTATACAAGGCTTTTCAAAGCATTTACAATCATATTCCAACTACCTCTAACCATATTTCAAATTAGAGACTTAACAAAATAGCACTATGCCCACCTATGACAAAAAAAGTGCAAAAGTTGCTTTGACAACATTATGCAACATTGACAATTTTGCATCTAGACACTTCCATTCACATAATGACCTAACTTAGACTCCAACACACATGAAATGGTCTTCTTAGACATTATTACATGAAAAACACCAAAAAAAAACAAAACAACAACTTTTGTGACCCCTTGGAGGCATGAAAAGACTATGAGTTCCCCTACATCACTTTCCCTCATCCCATCCCTTGATTGAGATTTCTAAGGTTTCCTTGAGTGAAACATAAAGAAACTTGGTCTAGATCCCTAAACCCTAGTTTTTGTTCCACCTCCCAAAAGGTGGAACACCTATTTTCTTTGTTTCAATAATATGCACAACAATAATTCAACAAAAGTATACAACCCAATATTTTAACAATTTAAACTAAAACAAAATGGGAGACAAAATGATGATTGGATTGCAAACATATATGCTAAATGTGTACTTCCGAAAAATGTGCTACAACATTGCATTCCAATGGGAAGAAGTGGACAATACCATGAAATACTTCCATCAGACATCTCTACCAACGATGAGCATGTAAATCAATAAAATCACAACACCCTATAATCAATATTTCTAAAACTTAGTGATATGCATGTAAATAAAATAAAACCACAACACCTTATAATCAATATTATAACTTAAATTATGATTAAATTTACTATCAAATAATAATTTTTATTAACTTTTTTTATCATTTTAAATATCTCAATACAAATATCAATAATCAAAACAATCATCACAACAATCATAACATTAAAAAATACTAAAATATAATAATATATACAATAATAATTTAACAAAAATATTTACACAAAATCAAAATGGGTGACAAGATGATAATTGGATTATCAACATATATGCTAGATGGGGTGGGCAAGCTTAAACAACATACTCTAGACTTTTGTAGGTGGTTCATCTAAAAACACACTAGCTAGGGTGATTTCAGATGAACCGTCTAAAAAAGTTCAAAAATTAGTGTGATTTCAAAATGAACCACTTAGATGAACCACCTAAATAAATCAAAACTTAAAAGATACACTTTAAACCAAAATCCAAAAAAAATATTGGATTCTAATGTGAAGGTGATGAGGATACCCTAGAAGTACTTCCGTCAGACGTCCCTACAGACGATGAGCCTAGTTCAAATGGAAGAGGCTCACCATATAGAGCATGAGGAATAGGAGGCAATTCAGCATTCGTTTTTAACATGGCTATCACTTGTTCGATCGTCGGTCTTTCTTTTGGTTCGGGATGAGAACACAACAAGCCGACCAACATTAGCCGCTCCATTTGCTCAACATTGAAATTTCCACCAAGTTTTTCATCGGCTGCATCTACTATTCTCTGCTCTCTATTCAAGTACCAAACCCACTTCACCAAACTTCGACTAAATTCATCTAAGCTCACGTCTGCCGGTGGCCTTCCACAGGCAATTGCAAGAGCGAGTGCTCCAAAGCTGTACACGTCTGATTCTCGACTGGCCTTTCCGGTTGTGATGGTCTCCGGAGCCATATACCCAACTGAACCGGCTGGACAAGTCGTATGCTCTTTGATTTCATGTTTCAGCGCTCTCGCTAGACCAAAATCCCCTAGCTTGGCTATGAAATCTGAATCCAACATCACGTTGCTGGCCTTGATGTCTCTATGCAGAACTCTCTCTGGGCTATGCTCGTGAAGATAACAGAGAACAGAGGCTATGTCACAGGCTATTCTGTATCTTTTATCCCAATCAAGGTGACACTCCGGCCTACCAAAAATATATTTGTCGAGACTTCTTTTGTGGAGAAATTCGTAGACGAGAAAAAAATCGTCCTTCTGGTGGCACCATCCCAGAAACTTAACAAGATTACGGTGTAAAATGTTACCGTTTATAATCACTTCTGACTCGTACTCTTTCTTTCCTTGATCGGTCTTTGCTTTTATCCTTTTAACAGCCACGGCTTCATTTGTGTCAGACAGGGTGCCTCTGTACACGCTCCCGAAGCCGCCCTCTCCAATGACTTCATTGAAGTTTTCAGTTGCGGCTACGAGTTCAGCATAGGGAAACTTGCGCACGGAGTGCACACTCTTTTGAAACCGTCTGTCCAGATTCTCATCGCTGTGATTCCGCCAGCTTTTTCTGGTTCTCACATACCATTTGTATTTAAGCAAAATATCAATAATAAAAATAATTAAACTAATACTAATCATAATAATGATAATAGAGTTTGCACCAAGGCCTGGGTTTGCCATCACTGTTGGGGTTGGGTCCGGACTGTTAATTAGCACTCAGTCTATGAGATCAAAGGATCGTATCAAAGTTACTCAAATCATGGCTGAGTGATAAGAATTTATCCGTGCAGGAAGAGATGTATTACGTCGGGCATGCTCGATTGTCCGATGGCCAACTTCTCTCTCTCTCGCGAAAAACAAGAGATAAATTGATATTTCCTATCACATAGGCGACCGCTCTGCAATCTTCGAGAATTTCGAAGAGTCTGTTTACAATTTTTGGGATTGTCGTAAAGACAATTCACTTTCTTAAAACAACTTCAAGCGCGGTGATCTCAAGAAACTTCTTCGTGGTTCTCAATTCATTTCAATAAACTTGAAGTACGGTGATTTCAATAAAGTTCTTCGTGGTTCTCAATTCATTTCAATCAACTTGAAGTACGGTGATTTCAAGAAACTTCTTCGTGGTTCTCAATCCATTTCAATCAATTTCAAGTACGGTGAAGGTTTCCAATTCACTTTCTTCAATCAATCTACGGTGATTTGAAAGATCTTCATGGTTCTCAATTTACTTTCTTCAATCAATTTTAAGGATGGTGATTTCAAGAAATTTTGTTGTTCGCAAGAGAATGATTGTTATGACTGGTTGGCTTTCTTTTTGTGTTGTTTATCTAAATATCAAAATACATTTACGATCATGTTTATTCAATTAATTAAAATTAATATATAATATATATTTTATTTTCAATTAATTAATTAATATGATTAAATGTACATCTTGATGTTTAGGTAGATGTTACCCTTACTTCTAACCACTTTGCAATCTTCAAAAAATTTCGAAGAATATATTTACAAATTTGAAGATTGTCATGCAAGACAATTCAATTTCTTCAACCAATTTCAAACACAATTTCAAACACAGTGATCTCAAGAAATTTCTTTTTAGTTCTCAATTCACTTTGTTCAATCAACTTCAACTACAATGATCTAAAGAAATCTCATCATGGTTCTCAAGGGAGTGATTGTCTTGGCCAGCGATCTTTCTTTGAACCAATAATTAAATATATATTTAAAAGCATGAATATTGTTGTTCAATGGTAAAGCTTTCCTTCTCTAACAAGAAATAAGTGATCATTTCTTTTTGAAATCCCTTTAATAGAAAATTTTGTATGCATAATGATGAAAATTGTATCTTAATGTTTTTTAATAAATTTTTTTTATCATTTTAAGTATGATATATTAAATGAAATAATTATTTAATAAGTATTATATTTATTTTTAAATTTGGTTTACACTCTAATTTTTATTTTTATTAATAATTGTCAGAGTTTCATTCTTGATATTTATATTTATTATTATATACTTTGATTTATATGTATGATTGTAAAATTAACTTAGGTTAGTTTTGTACTCACAAATTTTATGATTCTTTTATTTTCTTAAATTTAAAATTCAAATTTCTTTCTTAACAAACTAATTCACTAGCTCTTATTAACCACACAAACATATTATACTAGTAGTTTCGTGTAGTAACACACAACAATGAGCTGATAGGCGGAGATGAACATGAAAGGTAAGAGACATGTAGAAACTAATGAAGTAGACACAAAGAAGATAGTGACATAGTGCTACATTTACTATAGTGGTGGACAATGTGTCTTGCCTATGTACATGCAATAACATAGCATAAGGTAGAGAGCGACAATAAGGAATATATTATAGAGAGAGATAAATTGTAAAAGAGTAACCAATGTATGGGAAGATGTAGATTGTTATAGAGCACCAAATCAAGGATGCAACAGTATATTAACATAAATTGTATAAGAAAAGCTATTTTAGTGCACAATGCATCAGATGCATATCTAGTAATTTGGTAGTTGTAAATATAAAACATGGTGCAAAAGTAAAAAAATTAGAAATTAGAAACATGCACATTCACAAATACTTTCCCCAATAGTGATCCATCGATAACAACCAAAGCACAACTCTATAATATTAACTATTTTATGATGCATTGCAAATGAGGGAATATAGCCAAAGCTACCAAACAATAATTAGAGTACATTATGGAAGACAACACAGACTATTTGAATATATTGCAACCATTTCCACATAACGGATTCATAAATGACACAATATTAAATTTCCCTGTGTGTAGATTTGTATATAGCCATAGAGCCCATGCAAAACGATAACCATATAACCCAACCATAAATAAAACAATATTTATTTTAACAAATAATATTGTCCTCTATCAATAAGACCTTATCTAAAATTGGAACAATATAGCATCTTCAACAACACCCTATCGAAAATAAAACAATTTAGCCTAAGATAGAGAACAATAATCAATAAACTTTTTGATCTTTTCTCAATAACACGTTATTGAAAATTGAAAGAATAGAGTCTGTTGAACATGAGCGTATCAAAAATTAGAGAATATAGCCCAAGGTAGACAATAAAAATTTGTAGAAACTAGATAATGTCAACAATTTTTTGGATCATGAGAGGGATGATGACACAATATAGCCTTTCCAACAACACCTTCTCAAGGATGAAATAATATAGCTTAATCAAGAGAACAATAATGAACAATAGCCAATGGAATCTAACACAAAGTGTATAACATTAATTATTTTATTCCATCACAACCATAGCCTGAAACATATGAATTTTGTTTGAATCTTATCTTAGAAACATAGACATTTGTACATAAGATATATAAAATAAAACACAACAAAAGGAGCCATAGTTTCCACCCTTCCATATTGGGTCATGGAGCCTCATGGACTCTCACCAAACCCTCGAGCAAGAATATACATTGTCCACCACTTTGATCAAGGGTGGAATGAATATTTCTTATTACAATCAACATATAGTATATTAGGATCTAATTGTCTATTTGACCATGGTAACTAATTTTACAATTAGTTAATCAAATTCGCCATTATAACTGGAGTCTGTTGTGAAAAAATAACAAAAAAATGTGAAATTTAGTGTGGTGAACATCTATATTTGATAGAGAATATGTAAGTAGATTCAAAGACTTTTATAATGTATAATACAAAATATGGAATACACATATAATGCAAGGGATGAAATAAGTAAAATTTAACCATACTTGTGCACATGGCGGATTGCAGTAGGAAGACAAGAAAAAAAGGTCTAATCTCCACCCTACCATATTGGGCCACAGAGCGCCACACACTCTCACCAAAACCCCAAGTAGAAAAATAATTTGTTCCACCAGTGTGATCGATGGTAGAAGCAATGTTTTGGCCACTAATTACTTTAAACAAAATCATTGAAATCCACATTATGGCTAGAGTATGCTATTGATCAATAACAACAAAGTGTGAATTTTAGTGCAGAGGTCATCTCTAATTCATAGACAATATGTAAACCAGGAGATATCAAAGTTCTATATTTTATAACACATAATTTGCTATGGACTTGTAATGGGAGGAATGAAGTAAATAAAATTTAGGTATACCTAGTGCATGTTATAGAATGTAGTGTCAACATAAGAAAAGAAGGCCCGATGTCCACCCTACCATATTGGCTCATGGAGCATTGTGTGCTCTCACCAAACCCCCAAGCAAGAAAATAAATTCCACCATTGGGATCAATGGTGAAAGCAATGTTTAGGTTGCTGCTGACTTAATACAAGATCTAAAGGTGTCAAACGTCCATGAATGAGGATTGTTTGGGTTGTGTATGGTTGCAAACATGAAAGGATAACGTGAAGTTTAGTGTACTGAAGACATACCATTGGTAGATGATAAATCAATTAGAAAATATAAAGACTTATAGAATTCACAAAAAATAATATGCAATGTAGATGTAGTAGAACAATGTAAGTAAATAAAATATAGGCATACCTTGTGCAGGGAATGGATTGGAGTATTGAGACAAAAAAGGAGGCTTGCTTTGCACCCTACCACATTGTGTCATCAAGTGTAATGATCTCTCACCAAACCGCAAAGCAGAAAGATTAAATGTCCACCACTTTAATCAACGGTGAAGGCAATAATTTGGCACCTAAGAAAATTTGTTGAGTGGGGATCAATGTTGTACTTCTTTAATAAATTGACATGGAGTTGTGAAATAAGAAATGCAAGAAAAGATATATATTCTTACATTCTATAGAAATGGAATGTAGGTGAAGGCCATACACCTTGCAAATGTGCAATCGTAAAGCTATTTAACATTTAGTAGATTTGTACAATAGACATGTGCATCTATATTTCAGCACACACATTTGTAACCTAAAATGCTTTCAATAATAAATTGACATGGAGTTGTGAAATAAGAAATGGGACAAAAGATATATAGGCTTACGTTGAATAGAAATGGAATGTAGTTGAAGGCCATACACCATGCAAATGTGCAATTGTAAAGCTATTTAACATTTAGGAGATCTGTACACAGGACATGCACATCTCTATTTCACTACACACATTTTCAATCTAAAATGATTTCAATGAAACATGGTTAGACATAAGAGGAATTTGGAGTTTACTACAACAAACATGTGTCATTAGTAGAGAATATCTAAATGAACAAATATAAATAGTTGTATAGTTAGTAACCAATAATATCTAATGTATGTCCAATAGAATAGATCATATAAACAGGATACAGGCATATCTTTTGCAAAGAGGAAGGGACAATATGTAGACAATTGCATATAATTGTCTTCTGGCACCTGGAAATTTTATTCAGCTGAAATCATTGTTATCTATTTTTTAAAATATATACAGTTGTGGCATTTGTCACAAAGAATTTTGGATGTAGTTGCAAAAGAAGAGGTGGAAATAATGATATATAGCCTTACCTTGTATACAAATGGAATATAGTTGCAACATGAACACCATGGAAAAATTTTGAGCATGAAGGTATTAAAAATTGTTAAGATCTATAGTAATAGCTAGAAATGTTTGCAATCTAAATTTGTTAGAATATGAAATTGTTAGAAAGAAATAATTCAAGCATGATACCCCTAGAAGTAGCATAATTGGGTAAAGGGGAGGAAGCTATTGAGAGAAAAATTAAATATAGAAAATAGTTTGGGTGAGTGGGGAAGAGGAATGAATTGATGTTTGTTGTTGGGTGCAAGGGGAAACACAAGGAAACAATTGAATAGAAACTTCTCTTAGCAATGATTGTAAAGGTAAAACATTTAGAATGTTGGGAAAAGTGATTAGAACTAGACTATGGAGTAAACAAGGGAAAAGGAATAGTAGGAATCAAGGGTATTGTGAAAGAATTGAAATGGAAACAAAAAGGAGAAGTGGTATAGTTATCGTGAAGAACAAAAATATTTCATCATGATGGGAATTTAGACAATTGTTGGAGGTGATCCCTTTCTTTGATTTGAATCTTGTTGTATTTGTTGGAATGTAGCCTAGAGTACCTATCAAAAGAGAAAGGTGGATCTATATGTATTCGTCCTATTGATTTAACACGAGAGAGACTTGTGAATGTTATCACTTTCCTTTCTTTAGTTCCAATATCTATTGTAGATTTCTCTACTATCAAGCCTTGATATTTATGGATTGTTGTCACCCACGACATTGTCAATGAGGTCTGCCTTTGGCTGCCTCGTGTGATTAGGATAATAGGGATGAATCTTGGATTGTCTTGATCCCATTTTGGGCCAATGTAGTTTTGGAAGTCAACAAAAACATATTCAGATAGTTGAGGTGGTCTAGCACCCATAGCATATACAATAGCCTTCACTGAACCCAATGATTCATTAACCAGGCCAACTGCCACCCAAAGATTTGTTGTCAAAATTAATTGTTGACCAATTGCAAGAAAGAGATCTGCTTGAATTTTCTCATCATCACCATAATCAAGTGTGTTTTGTTGGGAAAATTCAGCAGCACTAATTGCAATTGGAACATTTAATTGCTGTAGCATTTTCCTATTGTGCAGAGCAACCAGCCTATTTATTAGGAATAAGTGGATAGCCTCATGAAACTCTTGGTTTTTCTTAGACGTAAGCATGGTTTTCATTTGATTCATAAGAATTTTCCAATCAAATAGGGATTTATGACAATTTCTAATATTCATAAGGAGCATATAAAATTGTTGCTATGAATCAGATTGCCCATGCTAGTGGAAGACAATGTCAAGCATGACAACAATATTAAAAGTGTGCCAAAGTGCCAATGCTATGGAACGAGAACCATAATAGGCCTTTCCATAATAGGGTGTAGTTGTGTCAAGTCACCCACGAGTATAATAGACACACCACCAAATGGTTGCATATGTCTACCAGGGAATGTTTGCCACAATCAACTATCTATTTTAAGCAACAACCTAAGAAGCTTATTTCATCAATTAGGATGTACTTAATATGTTTTAAGTCCTCTTGAAATATGTCAATGGTTGTCCTTTTAGTGGATTCATATCTCTTATTGGTATCCAAAGAGCATTATCCACTGTGGGGAATGAATATTGTAAGTAGCAACACCCATTGGGACCAAAGCAAGCAAATGATTCATTTTTTGATTCAATAATGTATTTAGTGCTCTCTATATCTTTTCAATGAGGAATGATTTACCTATGCCAAAAATTCCTTGAATTATCATACATAGCGGTGGTGATGAGGACGGGCCAAGATGGTGTTATTCAATAATATTCAAAGCAAGCTTTTTCCTCAGAGATAGTTGATTGAAAAGTGTGGGCATTGCAGACAAGCAAAGAGTGCCTTCAGCTATATGCAATTTACTTGTTGAAACAAACTATTCAACAATGCTATGAAGATTCTCTAGAACATGGTGGTTGTCCCACCTGTGATGTAGGTCAAAATCCCATCTACCCAAGAGTTGTAGCTAGTCAAAACAAGCACTATTTATGGCACCAAGTTGAGAGAGCAACTCCCATTCATATTCATCTACATGGGGTAGAGAGTATCTCATCAAGTGCAAGGCATATTCATGTAAGTGAATTTTTATGGTTCTCGATTGTAGGGGCATTGCCATGCCATTAGGGAACAAGATTGGAAAATCCATGCTTAATAACCCTTTTGTATTATATTCATTGATAGGGATAGGATTTATTTAAGGCCAAGGTAAGGTATTTTGACTAGTTTCTTTAATTTTTAAGGCATCTCTAATTGCCTAAAATTCTCGAGGAGGACTGGGCATCAATGGAATAAATGATGACGAGTCCTAAAGGTCAACTTCCTCATCAACAATGCTTTCTGCAGTTGTCATTGGTTTAATTGGGTTATTCGTTGGTTGTTCCTTATGTGTAGAAGATCAAATATGTCAGTACTTATATAAGGAAACAAATTTAAAGCATCACAATCTATTGCAACATCACTATAGTATGGGTCCTTCTCAATTTTATATATTAATATAGCCATGACATTATGTTTGTCAACATAGCAATCATAGTTTGTCCCTTGAATGCCAATTCTTCGCACAATCATGACTTCAAGATCATGTAGACAGCATGACAAAAAAGTTTCAATGGCCATGATGTCTCATGGGAAGCTTATAGTATGACTACTATATTTGTATTGGCCCTCTCTAGCATGGGTTACTTGCAAAATTGGAGCAACTTTGGCTATAAGCATTTCTTTGACTTGAGTAAGATTTGCAAGGACGACTAGTTGTGGTCCTAAATCGATTTTGTTTGCTACGATAAATCTGTGGACACCTTTTTCAGAAGCACAATGCAAACAAACAATGCTAGCGTTCGATGCCTAGACTCTCATGTCAACGTAGCTCTCATTGCAAATATTTTTTTTTTAATTCAGATAAAGCATCAATGCATCGACAAAAGGAATGCATAGCAATGCAAAAAGTTTCACCAAACATGTTGCTTGAGTGATGGGTTTCTGATGATGTGGATGGAAAGAAATGACTAGCAAGGGTTTGTAGTAGTGTACAACTAGGTATTGTGGGGGAAGATTCACTACTATGGCTATGCTGCAACTACGTAGACGTGGGATTTGAGGGAGTGCAATAGCGAGCAAGTCTTGCTAGTGAGCTTGTTTACAATGGCAACATGCCTAGCTAGGCATGTGGTGGCAAGCCAAGTGGATCTAGAGCACATCTTTGTTGCAAGTATTTAGATCACCGACCTTCACAAATCTAGTCTTTGTGATGTGCATAATAAAGTTGGTTTCTTTTGCATTTTGTAGCCTTTTTATGATCCACACTCAATGTAGCATTCAAACTTGAAGAAGGTTGTGAAGCCTACATTAATAATATTAAGAAAATAATAAAATGGTTGCAAACACCAAGTTCAAGGGAAATTGTATAACTAAAGCGGCCAAGCTAATTGAATATGCAACAAAAAAGCCATAAGTAGATAGCAACACTCAATAATACCCTATGGAAAAAAATATAAACTATATAACATGAACTAAATTTTACTATGTTCCAACCATTAACACAATATGGAAACCATAAAGGAAATAATATTGGTTTGAATAGTGCCCTAGATCGAAGGCTCACAAAACAAAACAATCCATAGTAATAAAGTGATGCACAAAGAAGGAAAAATGCACACATGGCACAATTATTTTTTTCAACAATGCTTTATGGGAAATGGCCAAACAATACATATATGCATATGTATAGATAAATGTATGTATCCATATGCATTGTATTTAAAACTGCTTTCAAACTCCCATTAAAAAAACAAGAATGTAACCAATGAACAAATAGCTAATACAAAATGAAATGGAAGAAAGGAATGCTTGCTCTCCACCCCAGCATACTAGGTCACAAAGCCCCGTCAGAACAATATCCTTGCAGAATTGGCTAATTCAAAAGAAAATGTGCCAATTGCAATACTAAATTTTCCCATGCATTGACGAGACTTCTTTTTAGCAAAGCATTTTTAGTGTTAACCCATGTCGCATATACTAGTAATTAGTCAAGTATGATGATACATAGTTTAATACTTAAATACTCTTCTAAAAAAGAAGTCTCGTCAATGGTATAAGCTCAAGTGTCTCCACAAATTTTTTCCCTATGATCAATCATGAAATGAATGCTGCTTATTACTCCTGATATAGCACCTTTCATTCTAACGACTATTTTTCAAGCGTAGAAGCGATAATACCCAAGGAATCACAATTGAAATTATGCATTGCATGCATATATATGGATTTCTTACTTGAAAATATTAAACTATGGCATAGGGGAGGGAAAATTTTGAAAATAAAAAACCCACATGTAGATAAATACTTTTCCTTATAGCCATTTATTAACAATAACCAAAGTAAACATATATGGAAATGTATTTGCAAATGTATATATACATATGCAATCTCTTTTCAATGGAGAGTGTAATGAATGGAAGGTACAACGCACTCTTTAAAGAAGAGTGAACTGCTAATGATGCCTATGGCTATGCATCATCCCTTCCTTCATTACACTCTCCACCTAAAATAACTTCACATTTTTTTATTACACATGCATATACACATATACATATTTATATACATATAGTACAATGAAGACAAGAATGTATTTGCAAACACCAGATCAACAATTTCAGACTTTTTCTACTTGGAAATATAAAAGGATGTGTACGCCAACTAAAAAAGAAATAATGCAACCAATAGATACATGGGTAATAGAAAATGAAATAGACCAAAGAAATACTTGCTCTCCACCATACCATAGCGGGCCATGGAGCCGCATGGGGTCTTAGCAAACCCCTAGGAAAGAACATACATTAACCACTAGAATGATCAATAGTGAAACCAATGCTACTTACTATGTCCAATATAGAACCTTTCATACTAACAATTATTACTATGACATCACTATTAGCAGTATTTATCGAATGCATATCTAGCAATTTTTCAGTTGTAAATATAAAAGATGGTGCAAAAGTAAAAAATTAAAAAATTAGAAACATACACATTCAGATATACTTTCCCCAATAGTGATCTATCTATGAAAAACAAAGCATACACATATGTAAATGTATTTGTGTGACATAGATTTTGGGAACCCAAGATGATTCCTCTCTTCCTAAGATTTTTCACCTAGAAAGAGAGAGATTTAGGTCCCAAAATGCTTATGTAACACTCAAATTAGGATGTACGCTATATGATTTGATGTAAATGAACTTAAGTAAATGCAATTGACTAATTGAAATGAACTACAATGAATGCAAAAGTGCAATTTAAGCTATGTTTTAAAACATATTGTGATATGCAAATAACATTGAAAATGAAGAAATTATGCAAAATGGAAAGAGATTGATGAAATCAGGGTGCACCTGGATGAAATATGAGTTTTCTGGAATGTCTGGAATGCTGATAAATTTTATTGGTTTTTCATAGTGGGACTCATTTGCCAAGGGTGGAAAATTAGGCCTCCTAAAAATGAAAAAGTGTTGGAAACTTATTTCTGACAGTTGGGATCCGAGATCTAACAAAATACAAATTTTTAGACCTCAGGTGGGCTCATTTTCCAAGGGTGGAAAATCAGTCCACTCCTAGATTTCTAAAAAAATAGATAGTAACTCTACAACACTAGATTTGGGAATGTCTGAATGTCGGGTTGCCTAAAATAGTTCTTTAGGAAACGGACAAAAAAAACTCAATAAGCTTGAAACAATGATATGTTGACTTGAAGAGCCTACTTGACTTGATTTCCACTTTTCAACACCTTTAAACTTGTCAAATCTACAAAACAAAGGCTACAAATGTTGAAGGGTTAGCAAATAGGGGTTTTCCTTGGTCAAACCCCACTTTGGTAATCAAACCCAATATAAATAAATGAAATGCAAAGGAAATGTAAACTAACAACATGAAAATGCTATTAACTCACCAAATCCTTGATCTTATAACTCTGAAGTAATGTCAATGGCTGCTTTAAAGTGCTTCAATAGTTGCTTCAATTGATGATGTAGAATGTTTGAGTGCCTGAATGTATTAGGAGATTGAATACTTGAGTGAGGAGATGTAAAATGAGATGAAAAATGCCTATTTATACAATTCTTGTCCCTTACTATCCATTCATACCTCATCACAAGCCGACATCAACTGAATTTTAATAAAATCTCAAAAGGAAATTTGAAATATTTTGAATTTGGGGCCAAGGGGGACTCATTCACCACCCATGGCGAATGGGTCCCACCTAGGACCTAAATCCATGTGTCAAGAATTTTTTTTGTTTAATGTTGTTTGTTGAGATAATATCAAAATATACACTTAATTAAGCATATGAGGGTATAAAGAGACAAAATAAAGCATAAGAAAGGTGTAAATAAGGAGATTGTGCCTAGAAAAGCATGAAATCTTGTTACAAGACTTTACAACACTTTAATATAAGACTTTTTGATGAGTAAAAAGGTGATTTTTAGGTAAAGTGTATTAAATAGAGTCTAGAAGAATGTGGAAATTTCTTACAACACTTCACAATACCTTCACAAGACGTTGTTCTTTGAGTTTTAGTACCTAAATAAGCATGTTCAAGCCATGATACATCATAAAATCAAAGCAACATAGTTTTAACACCATGAAACAAGAACTAAAAGGCCATGAAAATGACAAGGGGCCATTTTTCTATGGAACATTTATCCCCCACTTTAGTGTGAGGATGAACTTGCTTCTTCACACTAAAGTAGCCATGAAAATCCTAGGGAGGGTTCAAATGCACCTACACTAGCAAGATGGAATACAATGATCAAGAGGGATGATCAAGCCCCTAGGACAAAGATCCCATGGAAAACTAGACATAAGGATAAAGGAACACACAAGTGTTGAAATGAATAGAATGAAGCTTTGATCATCAATCCAACTAGTTGTGAAAAGAGATCTAAGCTGATTGATTGAAAAAGAAAATGTGTACTCACTCTGGGGCCACAAAACTAGTTATCTGCGGGGTGAGAAGGCCTAGCTGTATACTCAATCTAGGGCCACAAAACTAGTTGTCTGCGGGGTAAGAAATCAAAAAAATAGGTAAGATACATATGCTAGCTGGTATGCACTCACAAACACAAAAGTGGATATGGGGAAAATTCATGCCACTAGTTGGGCTTCCCGCTCAACCATGCCAAAGCTATACCCATTCCATAACTTTAACAAGGCATTGCAAAGACAAAGAAATATAAATTTTGGTTTAAGTTTCATGATATAATCAAAAGAGGATGGCACCATAGGCATGCAAGTTGTGTTATGCAAGGTGGCCAAATGAGGATGCAATAATGTGAAAGATTGTTCAAAGGAGTCTTGTTCAGTTTATGCAAGGTCAGTCACTTAGAGAACATTGTGTCTAATGTCTCCAAGAGAGGACCAATAAAAGAATAGTATATTCACAACTTAGGCGATGTAGTGTGTTGCATCAAACCACAAAGAGGAATGTAATATGCTAAGATAGATCACACTTATGAAGGACATCACACCCAGTGTCATCCACAAAGTGACAAACGCATCACATAAATGACAAGGCTACACTAAGAAGCATGAATGGATAATGAAATAATGGTAATGTATTCCTCCCACTTTAAAGGAATTGCTACACATTGTTCTATGAGAAATTACTTGAAAGTAGAGAAGAAAAGAAACGATAAAAAGAAAAACAAGACATGAGAACCAACTTGGAAAGCTCTATGCCAAGTCATATGTTTTTAGGGTAGCCTGTGTCATGTTGACGAAAAAGAAAGAAAGGAAGGGAGTTTCCCCCCAACAGAGAAAGTACACCAAACACATAAGGGATCTATGGATTTGGGGTCAGTATGTTTGTTGCTGCAATGTTTTTATAAAAGAGCGAAAAACTTTCATCATTCCCCAAATACACATAGAACTGGAAGAATGACACAAAGAGAGTGAAAACAAAGGAAAAGAAATTCCATTTTGAGTCAACATGGAAGAGACAATTGCAGTTTCAATATTTTGCATCATCCCCAAAAGGAAAACACAAGAAAAAATAAAGGAAGTGAAAAGAAAAAATATTTTGGGTCAACATAAAGGAGACATTTCAGTCTCAATGCCTTGCGTCATCCCCGAAAGGAGAAAACAAGAAAAGATAAGAGAAAAAGGAAACAAGGACCATTTGGGTGAACATGGAAGAGACATAGGGCATCTCTATGCTTTGCATCATCCTCAAAAGGAAAACACAAAACAAAAATGAAAAAGAAAAGGACCGTTTGGGTCAACATGGAAGATACATAGGGTGTCTACGCTTTTCGTCATCCCCAAAAGGAAAACACAAAACAAAAATGAAAAAGAAAAGGATTGTTTGGGTCAACATAGAAGAGACATAGGGCGTCTCTACACTTTGTGTCATCCCCAAAAGGAAAACAAAAAAGAAATCATGAAAAATAGAAGAATAAAGGTATGAATAGAGGAAGTGTACAAGGAGAGGAGAAATCAAACACACGATACGAGGAAACATGATATGCACATGAAAAGAAGAAAAAGAAAATAAAGGACAAGTAATGCAAATGTTAGTCAACCATTAACTGAGTAATTAGTTTCTCAGTCTTGGATGAACAAGTGGAAAAAGGAATAACAAGGTTAAGAGACAAACAAATGCATTACAAGGACAAGGCTAGCAATGTCTCACCTCCCACAAAGTGTAAAAACAAGAATGAGACGAGATGAGTGATGGGAAAGGATCATGCAATAGTGAGAATGGGAAATTCTACAACTATTGGCATGACAAAAGGAGTTTAGATTGGTTTAAGGTATGGCAGGGAAATAGTCGGTATCAGTGAAGTGATACTTATTTAGTATATCTTTCAATGTTTGACTTTCTTTGGTGTGATGTCCAAGGATAGGATGGTATTTGCAATATTGTATATGAGAATCATCAAGATGAATGACCAACTTATTGGAAGGTGGTAAAATTATATAAGACCTTTATTGAAAAGCAGTTGAAGTCTCCTTTCACATTCAGGAGGAGGATGTGTAGGAAACTTTATCTTCTTCAATTTGTATGGTCATTTGCATTTACTAGGTTCTACTTTTTCATGAATAGAAGGAGGAAGGGGACCCATAGGGATCCTAACATCCTTGTCATTAGAAGGAGAATGTTGAAGTTAGGAGGAGGATTCAAGACCACTGTACTAGCATCCCGAATTCTCCTAGGTTGAAGAGGATGTATGTCAAGATGAGAAGGATCTTGATATCCTAGTCTTATTGTATGTGCTTTAGTTGATTTCTATTCAAGAAATTGATGGATGTCCTATTCATATTTTGTGTCACAACCTTGTTTACTTAAAATTGTGAATCCTCTACCATATGTTTCTTCAAGGTTGATAGGAATGTTTGTGACTTTGTGCTCATAGAATGGTTGGGATTGTGGTGGTTGAGAGGAACTAGGTCCTATGTTGATTTCAAGATATAAATATGCAAAGTGATCAGGAGGTGCAACAGTAGGAAGTTCTTGTGATCTCATAGAGGGATAAAAGGTTGCATTTGCTTCTAGGTTTTCAAGGCAATCATTGTAGAACTTATTAATGCTATCATCATCTTCTACAATGATGTCAACATCACAAGGAGGACAATCATGAGGAGTTAAAGGAGCATGAAGTTGTTCAAGGTCATTAAGGTCACAAAAAAAGGTACAATTGGACATGTCTACCAATGATTTGAGGGAATTCCAAAACTTATTGAAAGAAAATACCATGATGCCAATAAATTAAGATGCAATAAATGAGGAAAAATAGAGAATCTGTAACTAAAACAGAATGTAGGAGCATAAAAGTGTAATGCAGAAAAATGCTAAAGAGATTACAAAAATGTTGTTTGAGAAATGCATAGGGGTTGATTCACCCTAGGTGGCGAATGAGTCCTAGGATGCAATGTTTTTTATGTTATTCATAATTTTGAGAATGATTTAAACTTTCTATAGAATGCAATAACAGATGTAGAATGCAGATTTTTACTTTTTTTCAATAAATTTAAATGCAAAAATGAAAACTCAATGAATGTTTCACTAATGCAAAATGAAAGGTCCTAGAATGCAATAAAAAATCAATGTCCTAATTGAATGCTAATGAAAATGAAAACTAGGATGCAACATATGAATGCAATCAGAAGTTTTAAAGTATTTTCATTTCAGGTTCACCAAAATGGGACAGAGTTTGGGAACCCAAGATGCTTTCTCTCTTCCTAAGATTTTTCACTTAGAAAGAGAGAGATTTAGGTCCCAAAATGCTTATGTAACACTCAAATTAGGATGTATGCTATATGATATGATGTAAATGAACTTAAATAAATGCAATTGATTGATTGAAATAAACTAAAATGAATGCAAAAGTGCAATTTAAGCTATGTTTGAAAACACATTTTGATATGCAAATAACTATGAAAATGAAGAAATTATGCGAAACAGAAAGAGATGGATGAAATCAAGGTGCACTGGTCTAAATATGAGCTGTCTAGAATGTCTAGAATGCTGATGAATTTTAGTAGTTTTTAATAGTGGGACTCATTCACCAAGGGTGGCGAATCAGTCCTCATACTGATGAAAAAGTGTTAGGAACTAATTTATGACAGTTAGGACCTAAGATCTGACAAAATATAGATTTTTTAGACCTCAGGTGGGACTCATTCGCCAAGGGTAGTGAATCAGTCCACTCCTAGATTTCTGCAAAATCAAACAACTCTAGAACACCATATTTGTGAATGTCTGAATGTCAAGTTGCCTAAGTCAGTTTTGTAGGAAACAAACAAAAAACACTCAATAAGCTTGAAACAATGATATGTTGAGTTGAAGAGCCTAGTTGACTTGATTTCGACTTTTCAACACCTTTAAACATGTCAAAATTGCAAAACAAAGGCTGCAAAGACATATGCAAAGGGGAAAAGTGTTGGAGGGTTAGCAAATAGGGGTTTGCCTTGGTCGAACCCACTTTGGTAATCAAACCCAACAGAAATAAATGAAATGCAAAGGAAATGTAAACTAACAACATGAAAATGCTATTAACTCACCAAATCCTTGATCTTTATAATTCTGAAGTAAAGTCAATGACTACTCTAAAGTGCTTCAATAGTTGCTTCAATTGATGATGTAGAATGCTTGAGTGCTTGAATGTATTAGGAGATTGAATACTTGAGTGAGAAGATGTAAAATGAGATGAAAAATGCATATTTATATAATTATTGTGCCTTACTAACTTGTCATACCTCATCATAGGCTGACATCAAGTGACTTTTAATAAAATTTCGAAAGGAATATTGAGATATTTTGAATTTGGGGCCAAGGGGGACTCATTCGCCACTCATGGAAAATGAGTCCCACCTAGGACCTAAAACCATGTGTCAGGAAAAATGTTGTGTTTAATTTTTTTGTCCGGATAATATCCAAACATACATTTAATTAAACATATGAGGGTATAAAGAGAAAATAAAGCATAAAAAAGGTGTAAATAAGGAGATTGTGCCTTGAAAAGCATGAAAGCTTGTTACAAGACATTACAACACTTCAATATAGGACTTGTTGATGAGTAAAAAGGTGATTTTTAGTTAAATTATATTAAATAGAGTCTAGAATAATGTGGAAATGTATTACAACACTTCACAAGAAGTTCACAAGACATCATTCTTTGAGTTTTAGTACCTAAATAACCATTTTCAAGCCATGATACATCATAAAATCAAAGCAACATAGTTTCAACACCATGAAACAAGACCTAAAAGGCCATGAAAATGACAAAGGGCCATTTTTCTATGGCACAATTTGCAAATGTAGCTATATATATGAAATGTTTTCAATGTAGAGTGCAACGAATGAAAGGTACAATGTACACTTTAAAAAAGAGTGTAACATTGGTGCTCCTATGGTTGTGCATCGTGCCTTCATTTGTCTAGTCTCCATTTATTAAAACTTCACATTTTGCATTGCACATGCATGTATACATACACATATACATATACATATATTACAATGAAGAAAAAAGTGTGCTTGCAAACACCTAGAAAAAACAAAACAAGATATACTCTCCATTCTACCATATTGGGAACACAATTTTTTAAGTTCACATGTATATATACATAGACACACACACACACACATATATATATATGTACCGGTTTTAGAGTTTTCTAGCGCTAGCGGAAGGGTGGCGAGTTTCTATTTGGATTTGGTGAACTTTGGTCAGAATTTTCGGCAACCTTCCTGGTTTTTGAGCTCTTTGGCGGCACAAAAAAGGTGGTGGATTTTTTTTTGATTTACATATATGCAATCACTTTTTATCACTTTTTATCAATGGTGGAAGCAATCTTTCTCATCACGCATAACATACATCATATCATTGCAAAAACTCCTTTTGTGAAACATATGTTGGAAAGGCTAGTTGGACTTCAACCTTCAAAGAAGCTCATAATCTGGGCTCATAGCTGTGAAAGGAGGTAAAGTCACGGAAGAACACCCAACAATGCCTTATTAAAAATTGCATAGAGTTTTGCTATCTTTGTTAAGGTTTTTGACTAGGGGGTACTGACACAACCATCGCCACTACATGGAATCCATAGAATAGTAAATGTTGATGTCAAGATGATGAGCTTCTATGAAGGTGCAAGTCCAACTGCCTGCTATGAAGTTTCTTTGAAGGTGGTTGCAAATTTATTTTTTTGCATGGGAAAATCACTCCAAAACCAATACAAAAAGTGTTGGCAATGGGATTAATAATGAGAGTGATGCAAAATGCATGTGCCATATGTACATATATCTATGTATGTGAAGGAAGCACAAAGATGTACATAGTGGAAAAACTATTTGAAATATTATTTCACTTGTGGTTCGTAGGTTGTTCCACGCTATATTGTTTGACCTTTGTCAATGCAATCTTGATTGTTTTAGATTTTGATAAGCTGTTATTGAGAGAAGACTATATTGTTGGTAAAAACAAATATTGCTTAATCTATGGTCCACGTTTTATGGCTATCATTTTGCAAGGGTATGTTGTTCTGAATCTTTTTGTTTGATGGCTTTGTCCATCTAGCTCACGATTGAAGCAAATATTGTTTGATCTATGGCATCCATTTTGTGGCTATGGTTGCAATGGAGTAAAATAGTTAATGTTATATAGTTTATGTTTGATTTCAATAGGTATTGTTGATTACTGTTCTCTACCCTAGGCTATGTCATCTTTTTTTGAAATATATTTTCTTGAGAAGCCCATATTGTTTCAATTTTCTATCAAGTTCCGTTGAGGGAAAATAGTATAATTTCACATGGCCTTGCCATTGCAATTTTTTTATTTTATGTGGGAGTCTTTTTATTCCTTCATATTTGTAGCTATGTTTGGTAAGGAATTACATTGTTAACAATATTCACCCTTTGTTGATTGTTGTTGTCTAGTTTCCCCTATGTTGTCTCGTTTTCAATAAAGTCTTGTTGAAAAGGTTGTATTGTTTGAATTTTTCTCAAGGCATTATTCTCATAAGCCTATATTGTTTGTTACAAGCAATATTGTTTCATAATTTAATTTTTTTAATTTATATAGATTTATTGTCCTTTTTTAAGAGATGTATCAGTATCTACAGTTGTTCATATATATACTTGTGGACATGGTTGTATGTATGTGTACATTTATGTATGTATATATATAAATATACATGCATGCAATTGAAATTTCCTAGTGCATACAACTTTTTGCTACAGATGTGCATAAATATATGTGTGTGTGTATATATATATATATGTATATGTATATACATATATATACATATGTATGTATGTATGTATGTATGTATATGTATATACATATATACATATATATAGATATATATATTTTTTAAGTTAGTATGTATGTATATATATAGAAAAAATAGCAAGATTATCTTCATTGAACCTTAATGTCTTTATTCTTTCAATAAGAATAATTGAAATGATAAATGAGACAATTTATTCAATCCAACAAAAGAAAAAACAACAATGCCCTATGGAAAACAACAAAAAGTATTTTAGTGATTCAACAAGTATTAGATGCAAAGTCTACCAAAGAAGAATGCAAGATACCGACCATTATGCAATTTCTGATGATTTTTGTTGTCTAGCTCCGGCTATATCATGCCATTTTCGATAAGGCTTTTTTCAAAAGGCTATATTTTTTCAATTTTTGATAAGGTGTTGTTGAGAAAAGACTATATTGTTTGTTGAAAGAAATATTGTTTCGTTTAAGGCTCCGTTATGTGGCTATTGCTCTATTTGGGTTTTGTGGCTACAATTTTGTGTGTTTGTCCAACTGGGCTATTGTTGGAACCAATGTTGCTTGATTAATGGCTTCCATTTTCTAGTTATGGTTGGAAGAGAATATAATAGTTAATGTTGTACACTTTATGCTTTGTTGCACTGGGTATTGTTGATTATTGCTCTCTATCTTAGGCTATATTGTTTCATTTTCGATAAGGTGTTGTTGAAAAAGCTATATTATTCACATTTTTGATAAGGTTGTGCTCAGAAACAAGTATATTTTTTGCATCGGTTTGTAACTGTTAATTTTGATGAAGGTTTTGTTGACAAGGATATATTGTTTCAAAAATTTTGATAGGGTTCTGTTGAGAAATTAGTATATTTTAAATCCAATTTGTTTAAGTGAAACTTTCTAGGTTTCTATTTATGGATTCCATTTTGTGGCTAAAAATATATACAGATGTGGCATTTGTGTCAAAGAATTTTGGATGTAGTTGCAAAAGAAGAGATGGAAACAATGACATATAGCCTTACCTTGTATACAAATGGAACATAGCTCCAACTCAAATACCCCATTAGGCATTGTTGATTATACTTCTCCTGCTTAAGCTATATTTTTTCTTTTTTGAGGTGTTGTTGAAAAGGCTATATTGTTTCAATTTTCGATGAGGTGCTATTTAGGAAGGAGTGTTTTATGCATAGTAGTATATTCTTATATTTTTTATTATATATATATATATGTTCATTGAAGGTCAATGAGCAATAGTAAGATTTTGTATATATAGACAAAAGACAACATGATAATAGGCATGAGCTTGATTCACAAAGGCTTCATGAAACATTCCACACTCTTGACCCCTTCTTCCATAATCACATCAATTATTTCATGAATCCTATGTGCATCAAGCTCACTCCTCTTGTCATTGTATGTATATACATATATATATATGTGTATATATATATGTATATACATATATGTGTGTGTGCGTGTATGTATACATACATACATATATATATATATATATATATGTTATTGTATATACATATATATAGACATATATTTCTAGCCTTCTGGTGGCCATGTAAAAGATGGTGGAGGTGGTTTTTGGATACCTTGGGAATAGGGTGGCGCATTTCACGTAGCATGGATAGATAAGGCCACTGGAATTGAACATTGGTTCCCATCAACATTAATTATTGTATTTTTTGCATGTACTGGCAATGGTTGTAATAACACCTATCGTTTAACACTTTGGGGAACAAAATGAATATTTGGGGAATTTTTGATAAGGAATTGTTTGGTGTCATTCTATTGCTATACATGCTATCAGATCAGTTAGCCAAGAAGGTAAGCTTCTGAGAGGGTGATAACTTGATCAAGATTTTTGTAGCTTCTGCGAAGGTGGGTAGAGGTTATTTTGTGTTTTTGCAAGGGGAAATGTTTGCAAAGAAAAAGAAAAGTGTCACTTGTGATAATATTTTTTTCATTTTTGTGCAAGAAAGCTAGTAGGAAGAGGTGAATTTGAAACAAGTGGGAAGAGGTGCATGTTGGGAAAACTATTAGCAATATAGTATTTGATTTGTGGTTCATGGTCTATGATAAGCCATGTTGTCTAATTTGTGATAAGTTACTATTGTTTGGTTCAAATGTTGATTAGATATTGTTTAGAAAATACTATATAGTTTCTAAAAAAAAATAGAAGCTCATATATGGTTCGCGATGTGCGCATATGGTTTTGCATGGATTTGATACTATGAGTTTTTGTAGGTTTGTGTTTATGGTTTATGTGTTGTGGCTACAATTGTAGGATTGCAAGAACAAGGCAACATGGAAAAAGCTAGCAGCAAGAGGTTTTCTTGAACCAAGCAAAAAGATGTTCATATTAGGAAAACCATTTGCCACATTGTTACACTTGTGGTCCATGGGTCTTTGTAGGATATATTGTTTTATTTGCAATAATGTTTTGTTAGTTGCTTCAAATTCTGATAATGTGTTGTTGAGAGAAGACTATATTGTTTGTTATAAAGACTATTGTTTGGTTTAAGGTTTGCATTTAATTGCTTTGGTTTTGCATGGGTTTCTAACTATGAATTTTTTGTGTTTTGTGGGTTTCTGCACTTGGGTCAGTGTTCAAATCAATATTGTTTGATTTATGGCTTCTTCTTTATGGTTATGCTGGCGTCAAACAAAATTAGGCACTATGCGGTCACAATGTTTGGAAAGTAATAAAATAGTCAATGTTGTTAGATGCAGATATATATGCATTCTTGGTTGTTGTTAAATAACTTCTAACACATTATTTAATTTATGGTTTCCATGTAGTGTTGAAAGTTGCAAAGAAATCAAACAATCTACATAAACACATACAATAAGCAACATAACAATCGACATATATGCACAAAAAAATATTTAGCATTCTGAAGTCACCAAACCAAATGAACAATCTATAACATTTACAAAAAGGAATTGTTGACTATAGGTCTGTAGCCCCAGCTTATAAAAAAAGTTAGAGCACAATAGCCAAAAATGCCTTGCAGAGTACAATTGAAACTGGTAGCCTCTCAGCTAGCCAACAACCCTCCCCATATCACTAGGATTTTGATGGCAGTGGAAAAGGTGGCAGATGGGGTTGGCACATGCTGAGAAGCTATAGAACAATAGTTAACAATGCCTTGTAGAAAAGAACATAAACTGTATAGTGTTGCAACCATCAACACAAAACAAAAGCCTTCAATAAGACAATCATGATTTCAACAAAGACCTAGAAAATAATTTTTCCAACATGAACCTATCAATAAATGGAAGAACAAATATAGATAAGTTTAAATCTAGGCACATATGGTTGTTGCTTGGGACAATGGAATAAACATCACTTGACATAGCTTGTGGGACCAACATTTCTTTATGTATGGGCTACATATGTTGTCGATGAGGGAATAATAGGTTGCATTAAAAACTTAGCTTAGTAATTGGGAACTCTAATTATTTTCAATTAGAAATTGTTTACTGTAGAGTTGCACTTTCAACCACATAACGTACATTGTCACCCTCATCTATTCTTAACAATGCAAGTACAAATATATATATATATATATATATATATGTATATGTATGTATAGGATTAAATGTAATAATGCCTATGAACAAGTCTATAATTATCACTAGATGTTCCATAAGAAATATTACAATAAGAAGAAAGTTATATGCAAGTCCACTAAAATGGAAGACACATAAATAGCTACAAGCAAACTGCTGCCAAGTACCCAACAAACATAAAATGTCAAGGCCACATAAATACCTCAAATATAAACAAGTCAGACTATACACTAGAAGGGCTGAAAATCCAAGCAAAGAATATTTGTATTTTGTTGAATACACATGGAAAACAACCAATACAAGTGTCAAAAACAAAAAATAAATAAGGAATAGACTTCTAGGTTCGGTGCTAGAGGGTTGTCAAGCAACCTGGGGAGAGCTAGTTTCTACTGACATTGTTGGGGCTGCTCTTTGAAAAGGATAGAGCTACAACACCAATGACTAGCCACAAGCTCTATTATGACAACAACACCATAGCCAAAGATTAAATTAAACCAACAAAGGCTTACAAGCTTCATTCCCAATTTTTTAAATTACAAACTTTTTTACATTTCAATTTCTTTTGTTGGGACATTTAGAATATGGCCAAAAACAAATAGTATAAAAAGCTACATTTTATAGAACTCTTCATAAATGATTTCAAAAACAATCTATGTTCCCCTAAGACAACCAACCTAGAACATACATTGTCCATCAATGCGATCAATGGTGGGGTCAATGTTCCATATAACATCAACAATACAACTTATCATTTCAAGAATGTTCCAACAAAAATTAACAAAGTAATCA
>VDFB02271358.1:776340909-776489574 GCA_007258455.2 Sequoia sempervirens | reverse complement strand
TGGTGAAAAGTCACGTTGAGGTGACAACATCACACAAGTGATGAACACTTGTACTTACCATATTATGGTTGATATCATATTGAGGCGATATCTAATATCACGCTGAGGTGATATTCTTCTTGTTCACTTATGGTTGTAGCCATAGTGGTAGACATCACGATGAGGTGATTTGTCTTGAGCAGCTGGAAGTATTCTCTCTAGCTGAGAGGGAGTGTTAATGATATTAATCTATTCAGCGTCGATCTAATACTCCAGCGATCTCCCACAGCGAATAAATTAAATGATAGCTATAAGCTATTTAATTTATAAGATCTCAAGAGGCATAATAATGAGGTGTCACTTCGATTTATTAAAGCAAATAATGATTAAATATAAAGACACGTCTTTTGTGTTAAGGGCCGACTTCCTTCATTGGCGCGATTAATTAAAAAGAAGAAATATTTCTTATGTTTGGCCGACATGTATTATCATAAGGGTGGTGACTCTTCAAGATGTATAAATAAGAGATCATCCTTCCTCATTGATCATTCAAGTTCGATTTCATTCAAGCAAAGAAAATCCAGTCAAGTGCGAATTACATTAAGAGCAGATTGCGAATTTAGTCAAGGACAGAAATAGTTTAGTGAAGTGCAGATTATCATTGCATCTGTGTTAGGTGCTGAAGTTTGGCCTTGTGACTGGCCTCATTGTAAAGAGAATTGTTGCCTCAATTTATATATATAAGTGAGATCTTTGTTGCTGGGTTTTTCTCCCTCAAGAGGAGGGTTTTCCTGGGGTATCTGCTGTGTTGCTGTGTCTGACTTTTTGAATTAATTTTCTGTGCATTAATCTGATTATAAAAATTTACACTAGGCAACTATGCAGATAAGCAGAGCTTAGGCCATTGGCAGTTTACAGTGAGAAGATCATTGCAAATTTTGGATTGCTATCAACAGATAGTCATACTAACCTAAATTTATGGTTTTAATATGTATTTCTGATACTTGTGGTTGTTATAAATGGAATAGCACATGACGAGATCTCTGCTGTGTTTTTGTTTGGTATTGACATTAATAAGGGCTGTTCTTGCCACATGTAGTCATGTTAGTTTTATCCTTGGGGGTTTTTACTGTTACTAATGTCCTTTTTATATTTGCTGTCCTTTGGGAAAAATCATCTAGTGAATCTCTCCCTCCAAAAAATCGTCACTGCTGCAGATCTCGTAAAGTGCTATGGCACCCAAGAATGCAAAGAAATTGTCCCAAAAATATAAAGGTAATGAAAACAAGCCTTCTGCTGATGTGTTTATTAAAGATGAAGACTATTGACAATCCTGTTATCAAATTAATATATATATGTTAATTGGGTATTTTGTTAGCTACCTCCCCTTAAAATCCATCACAAGTACTTGAATCAGCGCCCATAAGATTGTCCATAGTTTGCATGACCAGTATCAGAAATCCTGTGAAAGGCTGTCTACATTTTCATCTTCAAGGAAGTTATCAGAGGTGATGAAGTCCCAAACCAAGATATTTGGATGTGTGGGATCACTGTAGTTATGTTATTCAAAAACATTACACAGCTGTGTTGTTCTCTGTAGATTGAGCTCCAACCTTTTTTCAAAAACCTTTCCAGGCCCTTGACAAAATTTATCAGCTACAACAATACCAGTTTCTTTTTGGGTAGACCCTATAGGAGGATATATGGTGAGGTCACTCATTGGGATTCAAGGGAACTCTGAAAATCTAACTGGGACATATAATCAGCATTTGCCATTTATAAAATGCAATGAATCAATCTCCCAAAAAAAGCTTTTGGTACTGAAGTCCGGATCTCAAAATTCAAGGCTGCCCTCTCATCAAGTGTAATCAACTTCTTAACTCACTGGCTATAGTTCGAATATGTATGACTCGGGATGGCTGGAATATGATATCTACAAGTGTGCTTCAGCATTTCACCAACCTTTGTACACAGCTAGGAGCTTTTCTGTCCTGGCAAATTAGCCCTTGCCACATCGACAAACCCAGCATTTAACAAGAGCAAGTAGGTGGTAAAGTGTCAAGCCCCAAAAGCTCACTGCCTCTCATTCCCAGTTCCCTACTCCTAAGGGGCAGCCAAACACACTGCAACTAAGTCTCTAACTATGAGAATCCCAGAAGAAACACTGCAAAAGATGATGACAAGCCAACCAATTGTACATTTATCATATGTTTTTTGATGATTTTGAGAGGAATGAGGAAATGCACAAGTTTGTTGTTTGGGATCTTAGTTGCCTACAAATGAAAATTATTGAGTATCATAATTGATTGAATACAATTGACTTGCCAACATATAGACTTGCCTCTTTCCTAGCAGAACAATTAAAACCATTCATAGCAAAGATGTCGTCAAATAAGAAAGAATGAACACACTGAACATGATCAAGGACATTTAAATTGAGTGATCAACATGCAATTCTGAGCTTCAAAATAGCCTCCTCATACAAAAACATTCTGATTAAAGAAATATGTTATCGCAAACTTCTGGGATATGATGAAACTCAAAACAAGATTTAACTGTCCTAAATCTACTTTCTTCAGCTTCAAAGGATCTACGTATGAACAAACAGAAGACGTGGCTGTGGGCTGTCCTCCATCACCAATTATTGCTAACTGTGGGGAGGTTTAAAAAGAAGGCTCTTGAATCTTATCCATTTAAACAGAATTAGGGAAAGGATGTGAATGACATCATAACCCACTTGAAAGAGATTGTGTCTTAACTTATTCCTACAATAACTGAATTGCATATCTTAGAAAATTAAATACACCTAATAAATCTAAGACAATGGTTGCACCCTGTTCTAGGACATTAACTTATGAGGAGGGATGGCACACTTAACAGTAAAGATTTACAGAAATAAGACACATAACGACCTGTATTTACAAGCATTCCTCTCAAAAGCAAGCACCTTTCACTACCAAAGCAATTAAGACAAATGCTGAGATATCAAGAGGATCTTCCTTCCTCCCAATGTCCTGAGAATGAACTAAAAGCATCAAAAGAATCTATATCCAAACAGTACAGTCAAACAAAACGACAATACCAGCACAGCTCTGTGCTTTTATGGTTTAAATATGTCACAAGGTTCGAGTTCAAGTTCGTGTTCGGCAAATTCAAATGAAGTTCAGCAAGAGAAAAAGAATAAATAAAGAAATTGCGATTAAATTCGCCTTAGATAAATTTGATTTAAAAAAATATATAAATAATAAATTTAAATATTTTAAATTTGTTAACTTTTGTATATGGTAAATTAAAATTACTAAAAAAATTAAATAAATTATAATAAATATAAAAAACTAACAAGTTTAAAATTTAATTTAACTATTTAAATTAGTTAAAATTAATTAAAACAATACTATAAGAAAATGCTTAAAGTTCGGATATGATTGTTAACAAATTTAAAGAGTAGTATTATTTTATTTTAACATTGACAAATTTAATATTTTACTATTTAAATTTGTTAATATTAAAATAAAACAATATTTTTTTAATAAAAAATCTATAAAAGACAGCCGGGCAAAAAAAAAAAGATTTTAAGTGGTGGAGGGTCGCATCTAATGTTTGGATATGAAGGTATCTCTTAGTCTATGCCTTGTTGGGTCTCGATCAAATAGATGGTTGTGCCTATCACTTGTTAGCTATCTCCACCAGCACCAAGAACGAGGAACCAATAGATAGAACAATCGCTCAATGCTCGTTGCTGCTACGTGAAAAAAGCTAAAAAAGCAAAACCCTAAATACCTGCAGAGTCACACAAGTTTGCAACATCTGGCAGGAGTCACGCACTTGGAATGAGGAAGTTTGAACTTTAAGTCGTTGCCTTGCAATTACCATCTGATGAAAACACATTTCAAAAATATATTTTTTAATTAGTACAAATTTATATGCAAATTTTCATGATTTTTCTATAAAAAAAAATAATGTTCGTTGAATTTCAAACTTCATGGTCGAAATTCGGCGAACCCTGTGACAGGTTTAAATTATATAGGATACCAAGATTATACAAAATTATCATCACCTTACACATAATAGGACCAACCTATCAGCCATATGGAACTTTCTAACAAGATGAAGCACCATATATGTATCAAAGGGCAACAAAGAACTATGTCATGAAAATATGATTGAGGGAAGTGGTGGGGATTGAAACTTGCAATGATCCATGGAGACCGATCCTCTCTGAAATTCCTGCCATTTGATAGGTTTTTTATCCAGGAAGACATTCAAACCTTCTTCCCTTCAGTCACTAGTAGAACCATTCAAAGCATGGTTTTCTTCTATTACAAACCAATTCTTTTGGACAATGGTAGTAACAAAAAAGGGACCTATACCCCCTTAAATACAATGTTGAATGGGTTCATTTAACTGGTTTTTGTTTATGAGTGTTTTTGCACATTCACAACATAGACAAAACACGAAGTGCTTTATCTCTTGAAAGGAAATCTATCCTCAGAAACATCAGAAAGATAAGCCTTAGGCTTCAATAGTCAGGTCTCGACTTTGCATAAAACAACTCAGTGCATGATGTTTTGCTATCTTACAAGAGGCCTTAAGTATATTTAAGCTGGAATTCTAAAACAAGGGTTTGAAAAAATCTGAAAATTATGTGAAACCCTAGCTGTATTTTCAGATCCGAAATCTGAAAATAACTTATAACATCTGATATGGCAATGGAAATGATGCTTTCTTCCTAAACTAACCCAGTTTTGAAATAAAATGCAAAAGATAAGGGATAGGAAAACTAAATCTGAAAACCTAAGGACAATGATAAAAATGGTTGATGCTGCAGATAGACGGATCCCTCATAAACCAATTCCTGTTTAATTAGAGTTTAACTCGCAACACTGCAGAAATAGTGCAATCTTCAAAGGATAAACTCAAAGATTTTCTGCAGTTGCATGTTTTGCTGCGTGTTCATTGGTTGATTGTTTGTTTGTCTGGGAGCACTTAGGACTACTTTTGCATCAACGACACCATCATTAGTTACATTCTTGTTCTTGGCCCACATTGGAACTAGTAGATGGGCAGTTGTCCTTGTATGCATGTGTGTTTCCTTGTGCGATAAGGGCTCTTTTGATGTTAAGGGCCCTAGGGATAAACTCTTCGTATGATGTGACATCACATTTTCAATTGAAAGGATAGATCTGTGTCCACATTGGCAAGATATTTGTTGCTCTCGGGAATAGGCCATTTGCTTTTGCTTAAGAAATTTGCAAAGTATTCACCCTTGTTTTGCTTCAAGGTGTATAACTCTTCCAAGCTTATGTCCATGTCTAGGTTGTAGGAGAAATGATCCACAAACCGATCGATTATGTCTTGGAAGGTTTGAGTCACCAATCCCATCAATCAAGGAGACTCACTAGTCCCAAATCAAACACATCAAGGAAATGCATCCAATCCATTGGTCCCTCAACATCAAATCAATTAGGGGAACCCTTCCAATCAATTGATCCAAAGTCAAAGTATGCGGTTTATATCACAACACCAAGTGGCACCATATCAACCTTTGGTCCCTCAAGTAATGCAAAAACTAATGGGATCTCAAGCCTACATTCCTCCACCCCAATCTCAAAATTTACAAGGAACAATAGCACAAAATCAAGGACAAAATGTACCAAATCCAAATCCAATGTCCAACCCTCAAAATCTCATCACACATCAACCATCCCACAATCAACTCAACCCACAAATCATTCACACCATGGTCCCTCAAAATCCACCACACATTCCACAAAATCAAAACATCTCAAGCCAATACATGCAAACAAGTCAATTTCTCCCAAACCAAAACATCATCCCACTATCACAAGGACAAAATGCATTGGCTTATCAACAACCCATTGTAAATCAACAACAATATCAAGCTCAATTGCTAGCCCAACAACAACAAGCACAATTGCTAGCGCAACAACAATAGGCTCAATTACAAGCCCAACAACAACAGGCTCAATTACAAGCGCAACAACAAGCACAAATACAAGCCCACCGATTGCAAGCGCGACAAGAAGCACAACTAAAAGCACAACAATACGCTCAACATCAACAAGTGCTTGCACAACAACAAGGCTTCTGCTACAACCCCCAACAACCATATGCGAACACGCAACAAAACGTCTTGAACCCACCTTCACAAGGAGCATACACCACACCCCCACCACTATCACCATCACATTAACACACCCCCATATCAAAATCCCACATTTAACTCATCTACCATTCCACAATATACCACATATGCTCCCCAACTAAACCCTCAAGACAATTTGTCCTCGCAAATAAGGGCGCTCACACAACATCCAAATGGGGAAGACAAAGAGATCGCATGCACAACGAGACTTTTGTTCATACCCCTTTGATAGAAATATTGCAATGATACCTTTCTCGCTCGGATTTGAAGTCCCAAAATTTGACAAATATAAAGGGCAGGGAAATCTGATGGATCATATCAAAGAGTTTTATGTAACATGTATGGAAGCTGCTTACAATGATTCCTATTTGATGTGCCTTTTCCCACATAGTTTGGGAGGCCTAGTGATAGATTGGTTCTGACATTTATCTCCAAGAATTCAAACCTTCCAAGACATAATCAATCGGTTTGTGGATCATTTCTCCTACAACCTAGACATGGACGTAAGCTTGGAAGAGTTATACACCCTCAAGGGTGGATCCTTCGCGAATTTCTTACAACGATGGCAGCAAAGAGCTAGCAAAAGCAAATGGCCTATTCCCAAAGAGCAACAAATAGGGATCATCATTGCCAACATGGGCACATATCTATCCTTTCAATTGAAAATGCAATGTGTCACATCATACGAAGAGCTTATCCCTAGGGCCCTTAACATCGAAAGAGCCCTTATCGAACAAGGAAACACACATGCATACAAGGACAACCGCCCATCTACTAGTTCCAATGACAAGCCCCATGTATGGGCCAAGAACAAGAACGTAACTAATGATGGTGTTGTTGATGCAAAAGTAGTCCTAAGTGCTCCCAGACAAACAAACAATCAACCAATGAACACACAGCAAAACACGCAACAAACAAACATGTAGCCATAGGACAACAAAGTCAACAACGCCAACACACAAAGAGGACCACCCCCTAGAAACAACTAACCTCAAAAATGTAAGTACACACCATTGGGGGAACCCATTGAAGTAGTCATACAAAAGCTGATGCAATCCAATCTAATCATGCTTCCCAACTATCAAAATTACCAAGAACCTCAAGTTAAACCACCATGGTATAACAAGAAGGATCTTTGTGATTTCCATAAGATCAAAGGACACAAGACAACGAGCTGCATGAAACTGAAAAACGTCATCCAAGATCTACTCGACAATGGAGACGTGACTGTTGGTCAACAATCAGGTAACCAAGACCTCAAAATATACAAGAACCAGACATCGAATCATAACAAGGGAAACAACAACGGCAAAGGGAAGGATTACACCAATGTAGGTCATGTGTATAACAATGTCGTCACATCTTGCAATAATTTCATATCAGTCATCATGATCAAATGGCCTAGTGTGGAGTGTGGAGTCACCACACGTCGAGGAAAGGTCACAATCCAAGGAGCATCGCCACAACCTAGGGCACAACCCACACTTCTGAAGTCAAACCCTAGTGATTATAGTCTCCTAGACCAATTGAAGAAGACTCCTGCCCAAATCTCCATCTTGCAGTTACTGAAGCTATCCCCCGCGCATAGGGATATCTTAGAAAAGGCTTTGTCCGCTTCTTCTGTACCTAAGAATCTTGATATTGAGCAATTCCAAGCTATGATAGGACACATCACCACTCCCCATCTTCTCACCTTTTCTAAGCAAGACCTCCCAATGCAACCATCAAACAATTGCGCGTTGCACCTTGAGTTGTTCACAAGAATAAAGTCAAAAGAGTCCTAGTGGATGGAGGTGTTGGTTTCTCTAAAGATGCCATCAAACAATTGCACATTTGTGCCCTCCAGCTAATCAAGAACCTAGGTTTCTCTAAAGATGCCATTGAAAAGGCAAAAGGTGTTACCATACAAGCATATGATGATCAAGAACGGGTTTCTCAAGGCACAATCAAGCTCCCTATCCAAGTAGGACCCGCCATTGCTGAAACCACTTGCCAAGTACTCAATCTTGATCTACCATACAACATTCTTCTAGGTCATCCATGGATCCATGCCATGCAAGTTGTAACTTCCACATACCATCAATGCGTCAAATTGGAAGTCACCATCCATGGCAATCTTGAACCATTGTATTACTACAAGAACCTTGAAGCAAAATACTACAAAATCCTGCAAGTACCTAAAAATGATGAAGGGCCAACATCCGCCTCGTTTGTTGACCCATCTTCCCTAGCCTCCACCTCTAAATCCAAAACACCCATCATACAAAACATACCAGACATCAAGGCAGTGATCAAAGATAACGGTTGTGGGGACTATAACTTAAAGAAGGATTCTTTTAAGTTGGGAGAGTTGCTTCTTTCTCCTAAAACTCACAGGAAATCCCAACCTATTAACAAGGTATCTGAGACAATGAAGGTAGCATCTACCACTTTCACCAAGTGGGGAGATTTGAACAAAGAAGTCATCAATGAGGAGGATGTATCCAAATTGTTATATCAGGATAACCGACCCAGGCCTGTTCTTCTAATGGAAGATGATAACAAGGGATTGCAACTAATGATGGGGTGGGGATATAACAAGAATGAGAAGCTAGGGCAGAATGACAATGGTTTGCAAAATCCCCATGCTCCTGAGAAATGACCAAAGAATCTTGGTCTAGGATATACCACCAGCAAAGTGACCATTCTTGGCAAGGGTGCTTCTAATAAACAAGTCAAATCTTCCTCTTGGTTACTTACATCACGTGATAATACCCTTGATGACTTTCCTCTTGACATCACTGACTTGTTTGAGGATATCTCCATCTCCATGATAACTACCGCATCTTTTGCTCCAAATAGCCAAATCACTGACCTAAAGCTAGCATACCCCCAACTAATCAACTGGGACCAACGAGGACTACCAATTCTAGATTTGTTTGAAAACGATGAAGCAATCTCTGAGTTTATGGGACTTCGTGACAACTTGCTACATAGGGATCACAAAGCAAGATTTGAAATAAAACTAGATACACAGGCTTACTATGGGGAAACAATTGAGTCCCTCAATCGTAAAATAAATAATATGAGAATCACATGTCGATCTTTAATTGAAAACCACACCCTTTCTAATCATAAAATAGTAAAAACAAAGGACACATCCAATGGTGAAGAACTCTCTGAGAAGTCAAAGGATGAGGGATTCAATCTTCCTCTTAATGCAATGCATCCAAAAAAGTCAACAATACTTGCAAAGAAAGCTAATCCAGTAAATGTGGGGACGAATGAGGCACCTCAAATCACCTTTTATGCAGAATCACTATTGGATGAGGAACAAACAAACTTGGCAGCCTTCTTAAAAGAGCGAAAGGCAAACTTTGCATGGTCCTATACAGATATGCCTGGACTTGATCGTGAAGTGGTTGTACACCATCTAGCAATTTACCCTGAAGCCAAACCAATAAAGCAAAAATTGAGAAAAATGCACTCCCAGATAGCATTATTGGTTAAACTAGAATTGCAAAAACTCCTAAAATGAAATGAAAGGTTTTAATGACGTCCACAAGACTAAAAGTCTATGGGACTAAGGCAAACAACTTAATTTGTTTTCATGCTCTTTTCCAAGTCGGATCTCCTGCTATTAATTTTGACTAGAAGGTTGGCCGTCTGGTTGATCTTATCCTCCTCAAATAACTGTTGCATATTTTCCACACCCAAACTATTTGCATACTGATTATGGATATCTTCATAAGCTATGCGTTCCATGACGAAGTGCCATTCCGTCTCCACCACGCCTTTATTGTAGAATATGCAAGTTCTTTCTTCCCAAGTTTCCTTAGGTAACTTCCATCTACCGATCTCACACCTAAGATGATGTGATCCTATCCTTGATGTCGGATTTATCCGACCAATAGACTATCCTGAGTGGGTTTCCAACCTGGTGCCAGTCTCAAAACCCACTAGGGCCATTAGAATATGTACTGACTTCAAGGATCTAAACAAAACATGTCTGAAAGACGACTTTCCTCTTCCAAACACTGACATTATTGTAGACTTAACTGTTAGAGATGAGATGTTATCACTTATGGACAAATTCTCAGGATACAAACAGATAATGATTGCCAAGGAAGACCAACACAAGACAACATTCACATGTCCATGGAGAACCTATTGCTGGAATATGGTGCCATTTGGGTTAAAGAATGTCGGAGCTACTTATCAAAGAGCCATGACACTGATCTTTCATGACATGATCCACAAAACTGTTGAAGACTATGTGGATGACATTCTAGCCAAGTCAAAGACAAGGAGCATATAGAAGTACTAGGACCAATCTTTGATAGGCTTGAAGAGTACAAAGTGTGGTTAAATCCAAAAAAGTGCGTCTTTGGGGTCACATCAGGCAAGCTCCTAGGGTACATAGTGTCACAAAGAGGAATTGAGATAGATCCAGCCAAGGTCAAAGCAATTCTGGATATGGAACCACCACAAACATTGAAACAAATGAGACACAAGGGAGGTTACAATCTATCAGGAGATTTATAGCACAGTTGGTAGATAAGATCCACCCCTTTTCTCATCTTCTCCACAAGGGAATAACATACAAAATGGGATGAGAAATGTGGCCAAGCATTCCAGCAAATCAAAGACTACCTACTAACACCTCCTGTTCTTATGCCACCAATACCGAACAAACCTTTGATCTTATATATCTCGGCTACAGCAACAACTTTGGGTGCTCTTCTTGCTCAACATGATGAAACAAGAAAGGAGAGAGTGATCTACTACATTAGCAAGACTTCGGTTGGATATGAGATGAATTACTCGCCCATTGCGAAGGCTTGCCTAGCAGTGGTCTTCACTTCCCAGAAATTTAGACAATATATGCTTTCACACCAAATAAAGCTCATTGCTAAGATTGATCTATTGAAATATCTATTATCCAAGGCAACTCTCACTGGACGAATGGCTAAATGGGTGATGATCTTAACAAAGTTTGATATAGAGTATGTGGAGCGAAAGGCTATTAAGGGGTAGGTCATTGTAGATCAACTGGTGGAGGCACCTATATATGCAGAGAATCCATTGGTGTTTGAATTTCTTGATGAGTCAGTATTTGTCCTTAATGTAGCAGATCAGTGGAAGATGTACTTTGATATATCACATACATTACATGGATGTGGAGTAGGCATTCTCTTCATCACCCCACAAGGTGATTGTATTCCCAAATAATACCGGCTATCTTTTCCATGCACCAATAACATCGCCGAGTATGAAGCTCTTATAATTGGATTGAGAATTACGGTACAGTGGCAAATATAGGAATTAAAGGTCTACAGAGATTCACAGCGAATTGTAAATCAAGTCAATGACGATTATCAAACCAAAGATGATAAGCTCACACCTTACAAGAAGGTAGAAATTCTAAAAGATTTTTTCATTGACATAACATTTGAGCAAATCCCTCGGGTCAATAATCGAGCAACTGATACCATGGCAACCATTGGGTCCTTGTTAGACATGCCACATAACATCCTTCAATGTGAATTCTTTGTTGAGCAACCTCATACCGGCATTCGAGGTACTTGAATCTGAATTTGTGTGTGAAATCGTTGGTCCCGATTCTTCCTGGTGCCATGACATCTTCACCTACCTACATAGAGGTATCCTCCCATTTGACTCACTTCAAACCTTAAGAAAACCTTTGTCAAGAAAGCATCTTGATTTGTTATCCTAGGTGATACCCTGTATCGTCGAAGTATCGAGGGGACATTAATACGATGTCTTAACCAAGAAGAAGCTTTGATTGCGTTAATGGAACTGCACAAAGGCATCTGTGGATCACATTCTAGTGGTATGACCTTATTTAAGAAACTATTGAGGATAGGGTACTATTGGCCTACCATGGAACAGGAAGCTCATCAGTATGTGTTGCATGCAATGTCACACAAAATGGGGACCTTATCCATGCTCTAGCTCAAGAACTCCAACCAATTGTTACACCTTGGCCTTTCTCGCTGTGGGAACTCAACCTCATAGGAAAGATCACCCCTAACTCATCTAATAGTCACAAGCTTATCATTACGGCCACTAAGTATAAGCAATCCCTATGACCTGCATCACGAGAAAACAAATCTCCAAATTCATCCTGAACTACCTCATTTGTCGCTACAGTGTTCCACAGGCCCTTATCTCAGATAACAAAACACCTTTCAAAAATCAAGATGTACATGAGTTATGCCAACAATTCAATATCCAACACTGGTTTTCTACTCCCTACTATCCCCAAGGCAACGGTCAAGCTAAGGCTTCGAACAAAATGTAATGAGCCCTGCTGGCTCACAACTCAAACCCTTGTACTTTTCTTTATCTTTTTGTGTTTTTGTAGTTTTTTAAAGAAAGTTTGTAGACAGAAGAGAAGGGGCGTACAGAATAAAATGCTTATAAAATGTAAATCTGAGCTATTTTTGGTGAATCAAAATTACAGAAAGTAATAAACAACCTCAACAATGAATTTACAACTCATGAACGTACCCGAAATGCTCCAGATTATTTTATTAAGAAAATAAGTCAACTCGCTAGCCAAGAATGGTGAAAACTGGCAACTATGGACGCATGTCCAAAAGACGATTTCTCGTTGCCCAAAATTAACATGATTGTAGACATGACGGCGGGACACGAAATGCTTTCCTTGGACGGTTTCTTGGGATACAACCAGATAATGATTGCTAAAGAAGACCAACACAAAATGGCCTTCACTTGTCCATGGGGAACTTACTACTGGAATATGATGCCATTCAACTTGAAGAATGCAGGAGCAACATACCAAAGAGCCATGACATGATCCATAAAACTGTCGAAGATTATGTCGATGACATACTAGCCAAATCCAAAAAGAGGATCACATAGCAACTTTGAGTACTATTTTCGACAGGCTGGAAGAATACAAGGTACGATTAAATCCAAAGAAGTGCGTCTTCGACGTACAATCAGGAAAGCTGCTAGGATACATAGTATCAATGAGAGGTATTGAGGTAGACCCTGCTAAGGTAAAAGCAATCCTTGAGATGGAGATACAACCAGATAATGATTGTTAAAGAAGACCAACACAAAATGGCCTTCACTTGTCCATGGGGGAACTTACTACTGGAATATGATGCCATTCGGCTTGAAGAATGCAGAAGCAACATACCAAAGAGCCATGACATGATCCATAAAACTGTCGAAGATTATGTCGATGACATACTAGCCAAATCCAAAAAGAGGAAGGATCACATAGCAACTTTGAGTACTATTTTCGACAGGCTGGAAGAATACAAGGTACAATTAAATCCAAAGAAGTGTGTCTTCGACGTACAATCAGGAAAGCTGCTAGGATACATAGTATCACTGAGAGTATTGAGGTAATCTCGGCTAAGGGTAAAAGAAAACCAGATGGAGGCACCCAAACATTAAAACAATTAAGAGGTGTCCAAGGCAGGCCTACCCATCCAAGGTCTATAGCGTACTCAAGATAAACAAAAACCATACTCTCACCTACTTCACAAGGGAGTAGCGATAAAGTGGGATACAGCAAGCGAAGAAGCCTTCAATAAGATCAAAGTTAAATATTTATTAATTCACCATCCTCATGCCACCAACCTAAAGCCCTCAATTCTATGTGTCAAATAACAACAATGTTCTCGAGCTCTTATATTCAACACTTACCTAAATGGAAATGTAAAAGGGCCATACATTATATCAAAGGGTAATACCGGTTGGGCATGAGTTAACTACTCATCTATCGAGAAAGCATGTCCACAGAGTATTCAGCTCACGTAAATTCGTATAATTACATGCAGCATGACAAAGTCAAACTCATCGCCAAAATTTATCCTCTCATGTACTTACTATCAAAAGCAATGCTCACTGGAAGGATGGCTAAATGGGTCATGATACTATCAAAGTATGACATTGAATATGTGGAACGAAAAACAATCAAAGGTCAGGTAATTGCAGATCAACTTGCGGAAGCACCTATGTATTCAGAGAATCCTCTCATCTCAGAATTTCCAGATGAATCCATCTGGAATCTCAACATAGCTGACCACTAGAAACTTTACTTTGATGGCTTATACACGCAACATGGATCAAGAGCCAGTGTCTTCTTTATCACCCCACAGGGGGACTGCATACCTAGATCATATAAATTGGCATTCCCCTGCACCAACAACATTGCAAAATACGAGGACCATAGGTCTCAGAATAGCAGTGTAGTGGCACATCATGGCCCTTAGAGTATATGGAGACTCTCAGTTGATAATAAACCAAGTGAATGGTGAGAGCCAGACTAAGGATGATAAACTCACTCCATACAAGAAATTGGTGGAGACTCTCAAGGAATCCTTTATCGAGATCACATTTGAGCAAATTCCCAAAGCAAACAACAGAGCAACAGACACAATGGCAACGATTGGATCCCTACTGGACATCCCTCACAATGTCCCAAAATATGAATTCTTGGTAGAGTAGCTTCTCGTACCCACATTCAAGGTACCAGAATCGGAATTTGTGTGTGAAATCGTTGGTCCCGTGATCCTCGGTACCATGACATTTATACTCACCGCAAATAGGTGTCCGGTCCGGCCGACTTACCCTCAAACCTTAAATGCACTTTGGCCAAAAGGCATCCCGATCTGCGTCCTAGAGATACTCTTTACTGAGGATACAGAAAGAACCTTATTACGCTATTTAAACACTGATGAGGTATTGACCACTTTAACTGAGGTGCATAACGACATTTGTGGTTCACACTCGAGTGGAATTACCCTAGCCAAGAAATTGCTGAGGATGGCGTATTATTGGCCTACAATGGAAAGAGAGACACATGACTACGTCAAAAGGTGCCTACAATGTCAGCAGCATGGGGACCCCATTCATGCTCCAGCTCAAGAACTCCATCCCATCATCACACCATGGCCCCTTTCGCAATGGGGACTCGATCTCATTGGAAAATCATCCCACTTCATCCAATGGCCATGTTCATCATAACCGCCACTCATACTTTCTTACTAAGTGGGTGGAATTTTATCCCCTACGATATATATAACTGTGGAAGCGATATCAAAGTTCATCTTGAACTATCTCATTTGTCAAGCAGGAGGTCCCGCCTGTGCCATTATCTCGCAGAGCACGGGACATCATTCAAGAACTGGATGTCCGCGACGGTGTGGAAAAAAAATTAAAATCCAACATCGCTTCTCCACCCCTATATTATCCCAAGGTAATGGCCATGAAGTCACAAATAAAACCATTTTTAAAGATCTCAAGAAAATAAATAATGACGCAGTCGCACTAGCATTTGCAATCAATCCCGCCTCCGGGCCTACCTTCAAACCAAAGATCCGTAGACACCCACCAAGCACTTTCTCTCGCTCCACGAATCAAGTAGTACTCCCCCACGAGATCGAGCTCCCCGTCACTAAGAATATTTATTGCAAAACTACCACGAATGAAGAATGTTTCTAGTATCAAAGCCCTAATGAGTTGGAGGCCAGTTTGGATGAGCGCTATATAGACACCTTAACTTAGTTTGTAAGTCTATCGTATTAGACCAAGAGGAGTTATCAAGAAAATCAAAAGTGCATTATTCCCAAGTTGGAGAATCGGTACTAAAGGAGAATCAGAAGAACGTCCCAAATCCAAACAATAAAGGCAAATTTGAACCCCATTGGTTGGGACCATTTGTTATCACAACAAGCTATAGGTCAGGGGCATATCAGTTATCAACACCCGAAGGGGAACTTCAGCAAGAGCCCATGAACAACTCTCATCTCAAAAAGTTTTATGCCTAATCTTTCAAGGTATAGAACCCAAAATAAAAAATCAGAAAATGTCCTCAAAATAGTTAACTCGATGAAAACTGCAAACAAGCGTCTGGTGACAACAAAAATCAAAACCAAAAATCGTAAAATGATTAAAAACAGTAAAGAGAAAAATCGTCCTCTGGTGAAAACCACTTCGGTGGCACTTTGGACAAGTACCTTGGTGAAAACATGACAAACAAGCGCCTTGTGTAAATAAGCACTTTCCATCCACCAGGATCTTTACGACTTGTTCTGCATCATCCATCCATTACGTTTCCATCATCCATCGCATTTTGAATCTCCATCCATCACTCATCCACCCACATCCGCATCATAGCTTGGTCTTGTGTTCGTATCATGATCCCTCCTAGTACTACTCGGCCCATTCCCAAGGTCAGTTTGTCCTTCCTTTATCGATGTAGTCTATTGCATCATGCTGGGGGCATGTTCTCATCGGATCGAATTCGTGTATATTCTTGAAGTCCTAAAATCTCAGAAAATCCAAAAATATCATAAAACCAGAAAATCCAAAAACATTCAAAACATATCAAAATCCCAAAAACAGGTCAAAAAGTCAATCAAAAAGTCAAAAACATAGTCATCTTGTCGAATTACAGGTCTCTAAGCCTTGAACGTAGGAAAGGTTGATCTTTGATCATCCCCCAAGACACTTAGGTCAGTCCTTTAGGAGTCTGTCATAATAAACTGACATTTCATCATGTATATCTTCATCTGTAAATCGGTCAAGTCGTCAGTAGAACTACGTGGTCTCTGCGTGTATAACGTAGGCAAGGCTAATCTGTTGATCAACCCCCGAGGCCCCTAGGATAGGTCATTAGGTTAGTCTCTTAGTCAAAATCTTAGAAATCCCCAAAACATTTGAAAATCGAAAATCAAAACATTTGGAAAATCTCGAAAAATACCAAAAATAGCCTCAAAACATTGCAAAACTCCAAAAACATCCAAATATTTGAAAAAATCCATCTGTCCCATTTCACTTACACCCGCAATAACATCACTCATAATAAACGATCGTCATCCTCAACCTTTGGTGAAACAGATGGAAACAAGTCTAGCAGGTTAAAAGTGAAAACTCAAAACGTCAAGTCTTAGGTTTAAGTCAGTATGTAAACAAGTTGGTCAACTCTTTGTGTCAATAGCCTATCATCCAATCAATCCCATTTAATCATCAGATAACATCATGTCCTAGGATGTATCCTTCCTACAATGGGCATTATTTATCAGAAAGAACACTTTGGATAAATGAAATGATGTGTCGCCATCCACTAACATGTCCTAGGATGCATCCTTCCTACAATGGGCATTATCTTTTGGCAGTAGTTTCGGTTCGTATCCTTAAAAACACATTCCCTTTTGGTTAGCGGTATTGAAGAACATTAGCTTGTTTTTTTAATTTATCTTTGTCTTATCTTTTTGAACTCATTCCAGTAACCTCTCGATGATGTCTAAACAAATGGATTTAGAGAGATAGGAATGGGGCAACGATCATTATCTTTTGTCTGTTGTGCTTATTGGACGTTCTTGTAATACAACTTGGCGAATACTTGCTTTCCTAGATATGTATGGAGGATGTTTTGGGCAGCTTGTTGACTATAACAGTGATAGGTTATACCTTTCCATGTTTTGGTCTGAGGTGTTTGAAACTTCTAAAGTGCTTTCTAGCAAGGTTTTCGTATGTCAGGTGTGAACAAGAATACTCCTATCTATTTGTCGAGTCAAAGTCCATCACAATAAGTAAAACACCATCCAGGCCATCACACTAAGTACCTTGATGCATTGTGCTTATGCGTGTTATCAAACACATAAAGTAAGTGGCCCTTTTAAAAATCCCAATTCTTGATAAGTAAATCACCCATTTCTCATCATCATCTCTCATAAAGTTCGCTTGTTGGATCCTCTTGTCATCATCTCATTTCTCATTTCTTCTTTTCCGCACTAACATCATGCCTAAATAGTTAAACATCATCACCAGTGCATCCAGCCTGCATCCACAAACCATCAGCATTCTGCACATCATCTCACATGCATGTTCATCATCAGAATATAGATCTGTTAGTCTAAGCATCTCATAATCATAACATATCACATCATCCATTTCATCCATCTCACATGCATTACATCATCATTTTAAGTTGTTTAGGATAATATAGATTGGTTATTCTAAGCATCTTGAAACCATCTCATTTGCATCATCATCATAACCATCCATTTTGAACCTCTTTATCGCAAGTTCGACCCTCAAATCGAATCTTTTCGCTCGATCTCTCAAGGGGGCAATGTACTAATGTACTTATTTCCGCTGGGGCATCCGAAAAAATCAGAAATTTTTTGAATTTTTTATCATATCAAATTTATTCTTTGAACCAACACAGCAAGTACATTGCTTCAAAGAGGGGCAAAATGTAGACATGCAAAATATGCATGCATTTCAATTCACCATTTTAATTGAATAACCTTTATTTAATTAAATCTAACATTTCATCCTCTAATTAAATAAATTCACTTTATTTAATTAAATCATTACCTCATTTGATTAAATAGATCAAATTTTAATCAAATCCTAACATTCCATCTTTTGATTAAATAAATCATCTCCTTTAAGTTGAATAAATTAACCTTTATCTTACATCATCCTTTTAATTAAATAAATCAAATCTTTATTTAATTAAATCTAAAACATTTTTCATCTCCTTTTTGATTTAGTTTAATCCTTAAATCTAAAGCAAAAAGGTCAAATCACCTAATCCTCTTTTAAATTAAATAAATCGGGATTAATGTTAATCTAATACATGTCACATTCTCTAGATTTTCCCACTTGCACAAATAAAACATTTTAATTCATTTATTAAATCCTCATTTTCCCTCAACATGGCATCTTTGAGGAATATTCTCCAAGTTTGAAATCTCCCCCAAATTGACATGTACATCCAACAAAACATTTAAGAGCTCTTACATGCCTCTTACAAAGGTCAAACTTAGCATTTAACTCATTTTCTCATGAAATTCAAATTTCAAATCTCCCCCTCTTTGGCACATTGACCAAAATGTGCTCATTCCTCAAGCTCTCACATGTTGACAAGTGGCATCTTGTCATTGGTGGATCTTAAGTCCCACATTCACCCATTTTGCATGTCTCTCTATCATTCTCTCTTATAAATAGAGAGCTCATCCTTTGCATTTGATCATCCACAACTTGAGTATTTGCACTATATTCAAGAATCACACATCTCCATCATCAAGAGCTTATCAAGGATTGGGAAAGGGCTTCTTTCCACAGAAGCACCAATCCACTATGAAATATGATTTACTTCATGTTTTATTGTATGCTTTCAATTAGTTTATCTAATCCTTTGTTGTTTTGATTGCATTATGAGGCATGTTGAGTTATTTCATAAGGATGTTGACTGTTTGCTTTATTTTAAAATACTAATCATGTTTTGTGTGTTAGGATTTTAGCCATTTGCAGATTTTCACATCCACAAACAGTAACATAAATCATAGATATTGTGGTATGCTATTTTAAGTATATGTTTTAAATATAATTAATTCCATGTATTTCATATAGAACCTAATAAGGACTGCAATTCATATTAAGTTATCAATCTAACCATAAATTATTTGTACCTCTATAATCGATCATGGGAAGAACAGATAGAAATACAAGGGGAATAGCTATTATAAGATTTCTAAGTAGACCACCCCTAATGGATGTCCGTGTGTCTGTCATTAGTGGGCCAACAGGGTTGCCTATCCGCCCTTGGGCTTAGAAGGGGAGAGATTCCATGCTAAGTAGACCACTCCTAATGGATGTCGTGTGTCTACCATTAGTAGGCCAAGGGGGTTGCCTATCCGCCCTTGGGCTTAGCAATAGGAAATACTCCAGGAACCCTATTGCGGTTTCATCTCCAATCTTCCCAAGGGTTGATTATTGGGGTGGATAATAACTTCAATCAATATTGTTTGTTACTTATCTAGATCAATATATATATATATATATATATGTCAAATAATGTAATGGATGTGAAAACAATGCAAATAATCAATTTATTACTTTATGAATCAATGGCTAACATTATTGCAGGGTTAAACCAGAGTTTATCGGAAGTTGTAATTTAATAAAATACATCTCTTACTTAGAAATTGTGATTTTAGGGCAAAAATCTAAGCCTATCCAAACAGGGGACATTACATTGATAAGACCAACTAAGCATATGAACATCCTTTCAATTAAAAATGATACCAATCTAGTTCAGACTTGAGAGTTGAAAATTTGGAAATACTTACTTAATCTAAAGAAATATCCTGGAGCATCTGAGGCATTTGGAAGTGGTGTTAGCTGCAAGACTTTCTGTATTTTACCTGAACCGCTGTGAATCATACAAATACTAATGACATTTATAACCTTGGAGATGAATAATAATCATGGTTATATGAGAATTAAACTAGATAAAACTATTGATGTGAAACTGCTATCCAATATGACAAACTAATGACCTGAAGGAAGCAAATTGAGAGAAAAGGATTTGGAAGCTAGTAATTATTTCTGTATTACCAGTTCATATGGTATAGAATCTTTTGATTCCAAATGTCAAGACAGGATCCATAAATCTGATTAAAATTTATTTCTGTAAAACCATTTCATATGATATAGAATCTTTTGATTCCAAATGTCAAGACAGGATCCACAAATCTTATCAGGACTTACTTTTTACCCTTCAAAGGGTCATGGAAGAATTCGCACGACTCATTAGGACTTAGACTTATTAAGCATCCAAGTTCAGTCACCGATAAACTAAATATCTGCAAGATGGCAAGATAATATATGCAAAGACTGCTTTATGTCAATATCTAAAGAAAAAGCCTTTACCCCATATCTACTGCATAACATGTTTCAAGACATCTCAGAAACAGAAAACAATAAAATCAGGACAAATCACAAAAATGCCAAATCAGAGGGTCCAAATGTTCTTTAACAACTCTGATGTAAAAATCCTGAAACTAATAAAATTAGCAATACGTATGGATAAGAACGAAGGACAAGTATTTTGCTCTAGAATATACAACTGTGTTAAAGGGAAGAAGAGAGATAAATCACTGAACTCTAAATGAAAACAGAAAAAAATAATTAGACTACAATAAGCATAAGGAACCATACCTGCTTCTTCTTCCAATCATATTTTCTTTCTCCAACAGAATGAGCAAATTGAAGAAGAACAGTGCCCGTTCTTGAGATTTTAATTGCCCCAGACTTTATAGTGCATCAATAACAAAGCACAAAGAGCAACTCTATCAATTGTAAATTAACAACATTAAAGAAAGAAGATAGCTGTAATAAATATTAAATTATAAAAACATGCTGAAATTTGTATGAAACAACCCACATCTCCTTGTGCATTCAAGGGACAGAACTCTGGTGCTATTGGCTGGATACAAAGTGCAGCTTTGCCCTTGTAAAATGTGTGATCAGCAAAAATTCGGCTAGGTTGTCCTGACAAATGATATATTTTTTCAATTCACAATCATCCACATCTGGACCACATCATTAAATTTACAGATCAGATAGAACTAATACTAAAGAAAGAGCAACTGCCTGCAAAAGGGAGAGGCTCACCAGAAATGGAAATGCTTGGCACTGTTGAAAAACCACGTGGTTTTGAGAAGCTAGCTTTAACCAACATTGGCATGTTGACCAACAGACTGCTGAAAACACAAAGGAAAACATGCATATGTGAGAGGATGATTGAACATGTGTTAGAGCAGAATAAATTGTCAGAAATATCTATAACATATGGAAGCTCCTTATTATCAAATCTGAACAATGATCTCCTGGCTACAGGACACTCCAGAACTGCAGATTTTATTTTATAAATGATACCAGTATCAGTACCAGTTACTTGACCTGTTTCTGATGCATACATTTTTATACGGCACAATGCTCATCAGTAACCCATCTTTTTCCATTCTAATAAATTATTAAGTGAACAGTTTGTCATCTTTAGATGCTGGTTTACTAAGATATCATTTCATTGCAGTGTACTGTAAAGCAATTCTAGCACAAGCATTTCAAAGCATCCAGTCAGATCAAGTTCAATTGCTGTGCCAATTAAAGATTTGAGATTTTCACAGGTGACCATAATAATATATGTCTCGATACAACAGTGTATTGTTCCAAAGTTTAAATATTCTTCAAGAACCCTCTTCAAGGAATTATAAGATCAACAATATGGTATTTTCAATTACTCTCAGTCTTTCTTAAATACATGTAATAAGTTTTAATTTTTTTGAGGATAGTCAACCATTTAGAACTCACTAATAGTAAGTTAAAAATAGGTTTAGTTATTACCGTGTTTAAGGTTATGCATAGGGACCTCCAAGAATTACTAATCATTTATCCACCATCCCTATTAATATTGCTACCCTGTTACATTATTTCTATAGTTCATCTCAAGTGTCTCTTCACATAGCAGTTCTCTCTAACCAACACTTTTACCTAAATAATGTAAATATCATATTTCATTGTGAGTGAATGTTTAGCCAACGCTGTCCTTCCATGGTATCATGCTTTTTGTCTTGATCATGTTCTGTGATTCTTGTATAGATGGACAGTGGACCTACCCATTTCCCCATTGTTTGGTCTTCTATATAAGCATTCTATCCTATATATTTCACCACTCTTTTTAGGGTTAAATTTGTCCTTTGCACAGCCTAACTAGTTCTGTGGGATATTAAAAGGTAAGAAAGTAGCTTCTATACCTTTTCATCTCAAGATTTTGGCGATTCTGCCTGTTGTTTTCTGTAAGTGAGGTAGAAAAGCCTTTTCTTTCCATTCTTGATCAACATCCTTCTCATCATCTTTACTTTTAGGTTTCAGTTCCACCCTTGCATTTTCAAACACCTTGTTAATTTGTTTTTGTTTGTATGTTTCCTCTTTTAACACCCTAGTAAGGTGTTCTTTCTCCACATCAAAGTGTTCTTCATCAGAGATCCTCAAGATGGTAGTAGCTAGAGTATTCCAGACACCAGCTTTTCATACAGGGCAATCCATGTACATCTTTCTATAAACCTGGTGTGAAAATGTTACCACTTCTTTTTGACCCAACAGACTCAAACATGTTGCACCTAAAAGTGGAGAATATCATGCAAATTGTTGCAAGCAATGCTTCCAATTATGTTGATACTAATAGACAGCCTTCCTGAGTATTTAAAGAAAAAACCAAATGTGGACAGGAATAAGAACAGCAAAAACAATTCCTGATCCTGAGGACAGTGAGACAGCTGCTAAAAATGTTATTTGAAAATAAATTACAACAAAACAAAAAGAACACTTAAACAACTAGAAAGAAGCTGAAATTTTATCAACTGAAAGCCTTGCTAAATTTTACCTGTAAGACTTCAAACAAAGTTAAATTCTTTGAAATGGGTGCATAGATTTGCACTATATAAATAGATTTGCACTATATAAATAATTTTACCTTGTAAATCAATATCAACAAGCTCCAAAAATAGCCAATATTCCTATAGATCAAAATCATTTATTGTTTGTGCAGCATTCCTCATCTATTAGTTTTGGCTTAGCATCTTCTCTGTGCAGTGAGTGGTAAGCCTGACCCGCATTCTTATGTGGAATACACTTATACCGCATACTTAATATTCACACCTGTGTCACACTCGAATTTACCCAAAATTTGTTATGCCAACCTTCTACAAAAGTGTCCTTCGTTATTATTATGCCACAACCACCCAGACTTTTTTCCGCCATTCTTAACATTAGCCTTGAAAGAGAAATTCTGGTGTGTTGCTACACTCCATGTGTCATTTTCCTTAGCAGTAACAGTAACCAAGTTTTGCGAATAGATGCAAGTGAGACTTAAAATGAACGAGGGTTTAACTAGAGGCACAAAAGAACCAGAACCATGTCGATGTCAATGCGTCATACTTGGGGCATGTTAAAACCCTAAACACCATCTGAGGACATTCAAAGGGTGAATTTGTTTACATTTTTTGAACTTGTGTACTGGTAAAAGTAAAGGTAGTAATTAGAAATGATACTAAGAAAAAAGAAGGTAGAGATAAATTCTAGAAATAAGAAGCAACATTTTAAAGCATATGAAAAAAAAGTTTGGCTAACAGTATGGTCCCATGGGGGGCTTGGGCATCTATTTTCGTGGAGTTGGAGGTCTCATGGAGGTCTAGTTAGGATATCAATAAGAGGGGCGTTGCAAAGCAAACACCGTCCTATTTGATTTGAATATCAAGGATATTTCTCTAGTGCTTGAAAAGTAGAAACTTACCTACTGTAAAAAGCAGATCCCATATGTCCCAAAAAAGCTAATGTAATGTTTTAGAGAATGATCTTTTGGAGTACTCACTAACGATCTCACTGTACTGATTCAACATGCTAGAACAAGATTATTGAGTTTTTCGCTCAGCATACATTTGGGACAAAACAAATTTGCAGAAAGAAGAGAGCAATTTTCACAACCCGCAAATGAGCACAGTATATCCTATTGAAAGGCAAAAAAGATGAACTACTACCACAGCAACAATCCTACAAGTTAACTTCGTTAGGTCTAAAATTTGTTAAAAATGGAAAAGAATGTTATCATTTTGTTTGGATTTTACGCACGCACATATAATGACAGGTGTAAAATATGCTTTGAAGCGAGGACAATGGAAGCCCATTTCATATAATTGGGTTATATATACTCCATTGCATGCAAATGGGTTACGGAGTGTTCATTAAATGTAAATGTTTACCTGGGTGACGATGAAGACTCAACTGCAAGCTTGCGCAAATGGCCAACTAGCTTGAGCGCCCTTGCCATTTTAGAACAAACTGAAGCGTTCTTCAAACAGAAAATAGTTGTGCAGAGCAACACTCAAATTGTGTGTTGACAGAGCAGAGAATAAGGGTTGGACTTTCGTTTAAAGCATGGCAAACGGTAACAAATCTGCACACTGCCCAAAACACAATTAGGAAATTAAATCAATTGATTGACAATGGAAATAGGAAAGGCAAACGTGCTTTAAAGTCTCGGCGAGGTTCTGCGGGTTAAAATAAATAACGGAAGAGCCTAGGGATTTTTTAAGCGAGATTTAAGTATTTTATAAGGGTTTTTTTTATAGTATAAGTTATTGTAATTTGTTTTTTTAATGTCCATTCACATTTACTTATGAGTTGGGATGGAATGTTTTAATATAATTACATATTTATATATCGCATAATTTTATATGAAATTGAGTTTTTTTTAATTTACATTCATTTTTTTTTTAAATGGCCAGATTTGGAATCATGTTAAGGGAGATATGGTCATTTTAAGTTAGTCGTGCAATCTCATTTTTTATTTTTTTTAAATTAGGAGAAAAAATTATCTTCTAAAACAAGGAAGGAATTAAAATTTACTTTTATAAATGAAAGAAAATAGTTAGGTCTACCTTTCTACATTATTTTATTGTTAAATCTAGATAGAAAAAGTGATGAGTTGAAAAAAAAATTCAACCTTATTTTCATGGTGTAGACATGGAGAATATACCGACACACTTGATTCCAATTATTAACACCATTTCATCCAAAATCATCCCTTAGTCTAGCCATTTAATTAAATACCCTTATTTGATTAAATTCATCAATTTGCCTCTCTTAATTAAATAAATCATTTTATCTAATTAAGTATTTCTCTCTCGTTAATTAAATCAATCTATCTGATTTAATTAACCCTATGTCCATATTTGATTAAATAATTCACTTTATTTGATCAAATCTCTAAAGTCTAACTATTAAATTAAATAAATTAAAGCTAAACAATCATCCTATTTTGTTAAATAAATCAAAATATTTATTTAACTAAGTCTAAAATCACTTTCTTCTCATATTTGATTTAAATTAACCTATAAATCTAAGTTAAATTTGTCACATTATCTAATATTTCATTAAATTAATTACCCTTTGATTAATTTAATCCTCATTCATGTCCCATCCTCTAGTTTTTGCCACTTGCACATGAAAATAGATTTAATTCATTTATTAAATCTCTATTTTCTCTCAACATGGCATAATGGAGGAATATTCTCTCAAATTTGAATTTAAAATCCAAGTGGACTTTGTCCTTCCAACAAGTCATTTACTTCACCTAATAAGTCATTTTGCCTTGAGCCAAGTGGCATTTAAGACATTTCATTTCCCTCTTATATGTTATTTCAACATTTTCAAATATCACCTAATTGCATTTATGGGTACATTCATCAAAATGTGCACATCCTCCATCCATTCGCATTTGGACAAGTGGCACCTTGCCATTGGTTGAATGCTAGTCCCACCTTGCTCCATTTTGGACATTTCTCCATCTTATCATTCTATAAATAAGAGGTCTATTTCCTCATTTGATCATCCATAATTTGAGCAAAGTTATTATACTCAAATCCGTAGCAATTTTCATCCATCTTTATCTAATCTTAGCTAGGTTATGCAGATTTTCATCTTGGAGCATATTTCAATCATCAACAAAGTGGATCACATCATCATCAAATCATTAAAAGATTGCACAGGAGTTGGGAAAGGGCCAATTTCCACATCAAATTGGCACCAACTCCCCCAAGAGATTAAGAGTTTGCTTTGTATTTGGATAGAATTTAACATCTTTGGTTTATGCTTGTTTATGTTCTTCATTTCATTTCCTTTTCTTTGCAATTCAAATGGATTTCTTGGGGAATCATGATACTAACTTGCATTTGATCTAATATGGTGTTTGTTTCTTGTGTTTATGCAGGTTTGGAATTTTGGTTCACACATGACAATTTTTTCAAATTTTAATGGAATGTTCAATGTAACTAATGGTGTTTTTCATAAATGTATTATTCATTCCTATGTGAAAGGGGAATATGAAAAGGAAATAGATGCACTGAAAGAATCAAAGATTAATTACATATAGTGGTCTAGATTTCCTTTAATTGGATGAGAGTAATTATGTGATACTTTTAGTAGAAGTATCATAGGAAAAAAGTTGCCACAAGGAATGCATATGTGTTTGATAAAAATGCACACTTGCCTAGGAATGAAAGACTAAACCTAAGTGCATGAGTGTTTAGAATAGGCACCCATTTCAATTATATCATGTCTTATTTTTAGAAGAGTTAGTTTGGTAATATAATTAGTCCATCCATTTTTTTTGGGGACTAGTATTTTAATTAGGGATAATATTGCATGTAATGTTTCATTTATTTTTTGTAAATTCAAGAGTTAATATTTTAACCAGAAATAATTAAATATTAAATTTATTAGTATTTACTTTCTCAAGAGGGGTGTGGATTGTGGATAAGATGCTTTCGTAACAACTATAAGTTGTTTTTAGAATATTTATGATAGTTATGACAACACCTATGTACAGTGTAATTACAAGTTGATAGTTGTAATAAATGGTTTGTTTTGACATGGAATATGGTGTGGGAATTCAAATATAATTTTATTTATTATCTTCCCACCAAATGAAGCATTTGGTTTGCTTCTCTGTATATTTTAAGGTTTTACACATTTTGGGTATCTCATTTTATCATATAGAAACTTTTGTCAAAAAAATTCTAGACACTTGTGTTGATAAAAAATCTTAAGTGGATAAAAACGCATTGGAGATAAGAATCAAAAGATGAAACTCCTTTGGTTCAAAGAGAAATTTAATTCATGGATTACATTAGAGCTTCAAATATTTGCATAATAGTTTAATTTTAGTGTGTGCTTGTTTAGTTACAAGTTGTAGGTGAAGAAGGGTGTAGTTCTCGTTGCAGTTTGGATTGCATTTTTGTTGGATTGTGTGCTATTGTAGCATATAATTTTAGACATTATGTTATGTTATATCAGTCTACATCAGTTTTAGAGGTTGTGGTTATTCATCCCTAATTTGAAGTTTTCAAGTGTTGTCAGTGTGTGCTTTCGATAGTGTGATTTTTAGGGATCTGAGGAGTGATAATTTTGAGTTGTCTTTATTGTTGTAAGTGTAGTTGTTATTATTTTTTTATTGTTATTAAAATAATTTCTAGAATTTGAGATATTATTATTTTTTGCGGAGGAGATTGGAGGACTTCAGTGCTTCAATTTAGTAGTGTTGTGTTTCGATAAGGTGTGATTTCTATGTAGTTTTTTGTGCCTGATTGTAATTGTTGTTGTTGCTATTGAAATTGACTGTCATAAAATTTTATTTTTTGTCGAAGTTTGATATATATTAGTAATAAATTTGTTGAATTTATTTCAAATTTGTGCAATTTTGGTGTTAATTAGTTGCTTTTATTATGTTTTTTTTGGGTGGAATTTCGATTAACCTTTGTGGGTATTCCAAATTATTTAGAAATTTAATTTTATGAATGTTTGAAATATATCTTTGGGTCTCAAAATTATTATGCATTGATATATTTTAATAAAACAATAAAATATTTACTTTGGAACATTACAAGTTTAGGCTTTCGCTTCAAAACATGTACCTATTCTAAAAAAGGTATTATGTTGTTTTTGGCCCTCACAAGATCATTTGCATTTGTTTGAACAATGAGTGTAACTTGGTATAGTAACTCAAAATAAGTACTAGCATCAAGCATCCTCAACTACATCCCAATTCCATCTCCTCCCTACATGAGAACTGATTGATATGGTTTTGAGGTAGCCAACTCTCCTATATATGCATTTTTCTTATTTTAATGTAAATTCATTTATGAAACCTAAAAAATTATACCAAAATTTATTCACCTTGAAACATAAACCCTAGGGTATACTCTAAACCTTAGGCACTAAATCATAAACGTAGGTTTAGGGTTTGTAATAGTTTGACTTTAAAAACTAATATATATAATATTTAATATGATACAATTTAGAAACCCTAAAAAATCAAAAAATGTAAAGTTTAATATAATATAATTAATACATATAAAATTTAATATTATACAATAAAAACCTATAAATTAATATGATATAATAGAAACCCTAAAAATATTAATTAATATCAATCAATATCAATTGATATAAAGGTCAACAATGATATACAATAATAATCAAGAAAAAATTTCATATGATACAAACAAAAACCCTATATTTATATCAATGAATATATTAATTGATATCAATCAATATAACCAATAATTAATACATAAAAATAATATGATACAAAAACCCTAAAAATATCAATTAATATTGGTCGATATACCAATTGGTGTACACCAACAATCAATACATATAAAATTTAATATGATATAATATAGACCATAGAAATTTTAATTCCAATATCAATCAATGTAAATTGATACTCACACCAATAATTAATACATATTTAATTTTATATGTATTGGTTATTAGTGTATATCAATTGATGTACACTAACAATCAATGTATGTAAAATTAAATATGATACATATAAACCCTTTAAAATTTTGATATGATACAACAAAAACCCTTAAAATTTAATATTCAATGCAATGACTAAACCCTAGAAATATCAATTGATATGTACACGAAGAATGATATACAAATTGATATACACCAAAAATCAATTTACATATAAAATTGAATACAATATAATAGAAACCCTAGAAATATCAATTTCAATATTGATCAATATAAATGGACATAACACCAATAGTTAATACATACTAAATTTTATAAGCGCATATTAATTGAGATAGTGATCAATGTACATTACCAATAGAAACCCTAAAAAAGTTAAAAGTTAATTGATATCAATTGATACATGTACATCGACAATCAATACATATAAAATTTAATATGATATAATAGATTTAACCTTTAAATATGAATAATGCACATAATATTCATCATTTCTAGCTCTAAAATATTTAATCGATCCCATCCTTAGAACATTAATGCCAAATAAACCATTATATATCAAGAAATATATTCTTATGTTAATTATTAGAAGCACTACTCAACTAAGCACCTAGCATGGTGGGATTCCAATTATACTAGCTAGAATGAAGGATGGGATAAAAATACTTACATTAACTATTATGCACTTATTAATATCATTGTCAAGAAAAGATACTTGATCTTTTTTATTGACGATCTTGAAGACCAACTTTGAGGGGAAAATATTAGTATGAGATTAAATTATCATCATGTTTGCATTGTTCTAACTAATGTCTATAAGAATGTCCTCATGTCTTAGAAGGTTTAACTTGTGTGGTTGATTATATTATTTTGTATTGTAGATATTGAAAAATGTTCTAGACCTGCTAATACCATTTTTCCTTGTCAATTCCCTTGTCTAATGTCATAAGTCTTCTATTAATTAAATAATTTTAATTTTTTAATTAATTCATTTCTATTTTTTTAATTTCCTCTTTTGATTAATTAAATAAATTTTATTTATTTAATTACGTCACTAATGTCCTTTTCATCCACAATTAAATAAATTTTATTGATTTAATTATTTACCACTTTCAACTATAATTAAATAATTATATTAATTATTAAATTATTCACTAGCCTTTTATGTCATTAAATTAAATAAATTTTATTTATTTAATTACTTACTAAATTGTCATTTTCTTTCAACTTTTGAATTAAATTGTTATTTAATAAAAAATTCAACCTGTCACATGTCTTCTATAATTAAATATTCATCTCCCTCCCAAATTAAATAATTTTATAATTATTTGAATTCCTCCTACAACCTCTTTTTTTGTGCCGACTTCTTTATCCATGTCAACCTTATCTCTTGAAATCTCATTCAATTTCAACCCTTGATTGAATTATCTTATAGTTCAATCTTAGCCATTCATCCTTATATTTTCCCTAATTTTTCCCTAACCCTATTCCATACTACAACTTTCAATCTTGGCCATTGATTGACGCATCTATTTGACATTGAATCTTAGCCCTTCATTCAAATTTGTCTTTTCTATAAAAGACCTTGTCCTTATCATTTTTAGACCTACATCTAGTCTACATCTTGAGCTAATGCAAGTACACGCTATTAGTGTGAGACAACAATCTTCAATATTTTATTAGGCATTATCATAGGCTACTAGTGCATACTCAAATTTGAGGGCATCAAGTACATTTCAAGCAAAATGGAGAAGGGAAATGGAAGCGAAGCAATGATGACATGAAGACTTTATGGTGATATTTCTTTATATTTCATGTTTTTATGCTTATTTATGCTTTATTGTTGGTTTAGGGTTAGTTTTTATGCTATTTTATATTAACCTAGATTTTTACCCTAGATTACATTGGTGAACCCAACATAAAAGTAACAAAATTCTATATAATTTTTTGATATTTTTAGTATTTCAAGTATGTGACACAACTATAAAAAGCCAGTGTGAAACAACTGACTTCTGGAAAGTTGCAACTTCTTCAGGATAAGGAATATCATTTGGGTCGCTTTTATTTTTAGATTTATGGTTTATTCTCAGTTATTGGTTATTCATTTCATCACCTAACATTAGTCTTGCATCATATTTGTCTTTGGTTTGGTTTAAATTGCTTGCCCCTTTTGTGTTTTGCAACTATAGGTTTTTATGACGCATTTGCTTAGGGCATCATTGTAACTGTTCGGGACATTATAGCATCATTAGTTTACATTTTTTTTAGATTTTATCATGTTTCTAGTTACTAGTTTCAGGTTTTGTCAATTAGCATTCATTTCATATTAGTTTGGTTTCTGGTTTGGCCAGAATTGGTCGTCTTTGTTGTATTTTTGCAGCTCCAAGGTTTATTCACCGCAAGTGTGAAGGGCTTCATCGCAATTGCAAAGGGGTCCACCGCATTGTACGACACAGTTGCCATCCTAAAAGGCACAGTCGATAAGTTCTAAGCCGCATCCATCAAAGCCAGTGAGTTGCAACTACAAGTTACAGTGACCCAATTGCTTGTTTTCCAGAATTTTTAATTTTCTTAGGATTTCTCAATTATGTCTTTTTGCATTTGGTAGCTTAGGTGTTTTCTAATACTAATATCTACTTTGCAATGTGTGCCATGAGTGGAAAGGAGGCATTATCATTTGATTTTTCTAGCTTTTTGTCTTGTCCCATTTTGCAATCTTATTTAATCACACTCATTCGATTTAAAATTGACTTGCATATTCACTCATTTGGGCTAAAATTTACAACTTGCATACTACACTCATCCAGTTTAAAGTTGACTTGCATATTCACTCATTTGAGCTAAAATTAACAACTTTGCATTAAGTGTCTTCTTTCACATATTGCTTTGAGGGTTAAAATAAATCATTGTCTTCCATGTCTTATGGTTTTTCATTTTGTTGAGTGGTATGTATGCTCTTCTCTCGCACCATTTTGGTGATCTTGAGAATCAAAAACATATCTTATCACTTGCTTTATCACCCACACATTTTGATTTATTAAGGTTAATGAACCCCATGCAAGTGTGAGAAAAAGGTGTTGTGTATGATCTCTCTTTGCGCTTCATGTGATCTTTGGGATAAAAAACAATATACATGTCTCACTTTTTTTACCTTTAGAGGGGCCTACCGAAGGAGACACATTTGTACGGAGAACTCCCAGGTGACCCCAACCGATTTTTCCCTTGGTCTGGTATATAAAAGGATGCGATGAAACTCTTAGTCCTCATGGTATGTAGGCCTTAGACATACAATGTCATTTAGAATGGGGTATTATCATAAAATGTATAAGAGCCCCTAGTAGGAGCGATTAAAGCCTTAAGTGGCTTGTTGGATGCTCGTGAGGTGCCATGTGCCCAAGTTGTGACTACTATCCAAACTAGTTAGAAGCCACCCTTTAACTTGGGTTTTGGTGATGTTCTTATTGCAAGGGTGTAGCATCACACCCATAAGGCTTTTACACCTAATATTTGGCTCCCTTCAGTGAGATGGAAATCCCTGGCTTGCATAAGACACTTGCCTTTTGGGCTTGTGACTTTCTGTGGAGAGGGTGATTTACAACATCCTTCCATAGCAAGAGGCCCCTACCTGTCAATTGTCATAGGTAAAAGGTGATACATAACCCAAAAGGGTGTCCCTCCATCGCATCAAAGAAGATTCCTAGAGTGGGTCTAAGAGTGTTGTCATTGGCCATTGATTTTTAGGGATAGATAAGTGTCTTCTATGTGTGATATTGTATTCAATATGTGTTATACTCGTGTTAATTTGGAGTGAATAACCCTCAAACATACACATTATGAACACACTTTTGACATTTTTAGACTAGCCCAAGTGTTTTCAGACTATCTACAATGTTTTCTATTTAAATTTTTTACCAAAAATCAGATCCAAAACATTCAACATAGGTCAAAACAAATTATTCATCACAATTGACTATCATTCACTGCAATTGCTATTCAAAAGCCCACAACTGATTTATAGAAACTCGCAAGTGATTCCTAGAACACTGAAACTAATACTCAAAATGACACAACTACCTGTTGTTGAAAATTTTAGGAAAAACCATTATAGTCCACTCTCTAATCAATTCTTGAGCATCATCTTGTCCTTTTATCATAGACTTGCAATCACCAAATCTTCCATTTTCATCCCATCCATTACTCCATCCTTGCATTAGTTGTGTTTTCCATAGGTCAAACATAATTAGGTCATCTTTTAGCTTGCATACACCTTGTTGTAGACTTTGGCCTTGAAAATTTGGCAAACTTTAGAGCAGTCCATATGTTACAAATTCAAATTTATCTTGACTTCACTTTTCATCATCTTAGTCCTTTGTCATTTAGGTTGGCTCGTTAGCTCACAAGGCTAGTTTGAGACCACCTTTTTCAACTTGTCATTTTAGTCATTACCATCTTGAGGTCTTGATAAAATCAACTTTTTTCTCCTTGGCTATCTTAGTTTGAGTACTAACCTTACCTTAGACTTACCATAAGGTGCTTAGTTGTCATAATCTTAGTCATCATTTTAGTACACATTATCGTTCCCATCCTTCAACGATTCTCTTACACTTGCATTACAGTTGGCATACATTAGTCCTCGTTATACTCTTAGATATTAACTTCATTATGAAATTTGACATCTTGACTATTGTCATCCTTAGACATCATTTATACCTTGTAAAATCTGAAAACATAGTTGCATAGTCATGCCTTGGTCATACCTTAGTCATAGTCATATCCTGGCATTATCATCATATTTCATATCATATCCCCCTTTGCAATCCTTTTTTATGGTCGAAACAAGGTTGCAAAAGAAACACAAAGAGATGGACTTTCCCTAAGATGATGAGTTTTTCAACCCCTTTGGTAATTCCTTTCATGGGGTACCTAGACCACAAAAGAAAATTCCCAATCCATTTGAAAAAATCATCATTAAAGACAAAGGACATGTCATTGTAGAGGAAGTAGAGGCTACCACACAAGATCCTGAAATAGCCTCTTTTGTCGATGAAATAGTGGCATTAGACCCCCAATGTTTCCTAGCTAAACTATTGCATGATGGAGCCACACTACCCCATGGTTTTTATGTCAATACACTACAAGCAATGCCTACCCCAAACAAATAAAACCAAGGACATAATACACCTAACTCTAGTGGTTCCATCTCACAAGTTATACTTCCATACCACTAGGAGGATCCACACAAGACTCAACTACAATCCATACATCACCATTTGGCACCCAAACAATGACTCTAGGAATGACACACAATAGAACACAACCCTTTAGCATATCATTCAATCCATTTTCCACATCTAAAGGGGCATCATCTTCCATTTCATTTGTCATGGGCCTAAACAAGACAAACAAAATGCCTAAGATTGTTGTTAATGGCCCTAAAAATTCCATGTCAAATGTTATGCCAAACATAGGGACCTCTCAACATATCACCATGTCACAACAAGTACCTACTCCTAGTATGCATCCACAACACAATATCCAAGGGTCTACTCCAAATAATACACAAGGTCCTTTTACACAACATGGCAACCAAAATTTACATGGTCACACTTTTGCAACTTCATGGCAACCACAATCCAATCCCACTTACACAAATCAAATTCCATATTTCAATCAAAACATTCATAACCAAACACCACCTTTCACCCAAAATCAAAATCCATCCTACACATACATGTCCACTCAAAATCCATCACATACATACATGTCCAATAAAAATCCATCTCACAACATTATATTACAACATGCCAACATGGACAATACACAAGGCACATCATTGACCCAAGTGGATGTCCTAACGACTCAAATGATTTCCTTGCAACAATAAATAGAGAACATGCAAGTATCCAACAAGAAAACTTGCTCCACAAAGGATTTATGTCCATTCCATTCAACAAAAGTCTATACATGTCTTCCTTTCCACATGGCTATATCATGCCTAACTTGCCTAAATATAGAGGGAAGGGAAATCCTATCGAACATGTGAGAGAGTATTCTATAGCTTTCATAGACATTGAATATGAACCCACATATCTAATGAGACTGTTCCCATGAAGTCTTATAGGACAAGCACTTGAGTGGTTTGCACACCTACCAACCAACATACAAACATGGCAAGACTTAGCTGACAAATTTGTAGAACACTTTGCATTCAACATTGATAATGAGATAACAATTGCCACCCTATGTCATACCACACAAGAGGAGGGAGAAAAAATTGTGACATTTTTCCAATGATGGAGAGGTTTAGCTAGCAAATGTCCAGTTGAAATACCTAAAAAAGAAAAAAGTTGTCATGTTTGTGGAGAACCTTAATTCAAATTTGAAACATGAGTTATGAATGCCATGTTGTTCCTCATTTGTAGACTTAGTAGAGAAAGGCATTATCCTTGAAAAAGTACTTATTGACAAGGGAGAGATTAAGATTTCCAACAAGAACATGACTACCCAAAACACTTCCAATGACAAAATCAAATATTGGGCCCACAACAAGAATGTGACCAATGACAACATAGTCGATGCCAAGATAGTGCACATAGGCCCTACCATTACTCTAAGGGGACCCAATACAACCAAAAACCCACCATGAACTCTTGATCACACAACAATTTTTGTTCAAAACACAGAAGAACAAAGAGCTCAAAGGAAGTTTCCCACAAGAGGAAAATACACTCCTTTTGGGGAGCCAATCGAATCTGTTTTCAAACAACTTTTGCAACACAATGCCATATCACTACCTGAAGCAAAACCATATGATCCAATGAAATTCAAACCTTCTTGTTGGGATGATAATGCCTTTTGTGAATATCACCACTCACTAAAGGACACTCCACTTCCCAATGCTGATAATTGAAGAATATCATCCAAGATTACATCAAGAACGAAACTATCAAAGTCAATGGACAACAACAATCCTATAATAGCAACCACACTGTCTTTACAGATCATCTACATAACCATGGAAAATAAAAGGCCTCCAATTTGGGTAATGTTGTGTGCTTTCCAAACACGCCCCATTTTTCCCTTTGGTAAAATGTGGACCCCCCCTTTTTTTTGCTCTTTCCCTTTCACTTTTTCTTGCTTTGGTTTGGTTCAGTGGGTTGGTTGATTGCAGGTTTCATTTTCTTAGTCTACCTGGTCTTTGTTCTAATCCTTATTCTTTCCCGGATTTGGTGTTTTGGTCTTTTCATGAAGTTTTAATATTTTACCATAAATCAAAATCCTAGAGTTGTTGCAATCATATAAAGGAAATTTGTATCTTCAGTTGATCCTAGTCCCACCCAGTAAGTCATTAGCCAAAATTTTTTATCTCGATGATCCTTTTTATTGGAGTTCGATTGTTGTTGTTTCATTGTCTTTTAGTCAAAACTAGGAAATGAGAGGTCCTCTTATGAAATATTTTGATTATTTTTTATCTCTCTTGAACATAGATTTTGGTCTCTTCTTCATTCTAGTTTTCTTTAAAACTTGGAGGTAAGTGTCCCGATCCCCTGTATTCTTTTCAAATTTTAGTACAAGAAGTCTCTATCCCGTTGATCACAATTGATCACATATCTTAAAGGCTTTTGCCTCACAAAAATCAAAGTGACACCAAAGTGCCACATAAGATCTTTGTGCCGTCTTTCTCCTCTAGTAGTGAGCCCACGCAGAAACCTAGGCGTTCACAATTTGAACCCTAATTCATAATGATAACACCTTTATTCGATAAATTAATGCATTGTAATAGGTAATTAATTAAGGTGGTGAACTACTCATGTACTTGGCATCACCTTAAGCATTCAATTGCTTTTATAACACTCCATTTCGCGTCATGCTACAAAATTGCAAAGGACATTGAACAAACAAAATAATTCTGGTGCGCAAGGAAAGCTAAATTTTGAGAAACCAAGAACACAACTGCCAAGGGTTTTGAAGCTTTATTTTGAAGAGATTGTTATCATCAACTAGAACTAGGTATGTTTCAAATAACTAAAATTTTGTTAATCATTTTCACGCATGAAAATCCTGAAAATGGTATTTCCCTTTGAAAATTGAAATATTGATTTTTTTATTTGAATTTGACCGAAAGGTGAATTGAATTTTTTATAAATTTGTAAGAAAATTTGGTTAAATTTAACCCTAACTCACACACAAGACACACATTTGAAAATACAGGACATGCCAGCATAAATGAGTATTTTTGAAGCAAAGATAGAAGATGAATTTAAATACTACATTTCACAAGCCATACCAATTGGCGCAGTAGTTACAAATACTCATCTGGGGTGGCCTTTTGATGTTGAAATTCACACTTAGGTACGGAAGAAAATGCTTCTCAATGTGCTAGAAATATTATAGGAAATGGGTTATTTTTCGTAGGAGGGTTTCCTCTAGCAATGGAGGCCCTTGAATTGGTCATGGAATGTATAAATCATTATGACCCAAACAAAAGAATTATTGAGGAGGGGAAAAATTATACAAATCTCTCTGAGAAAGGAATTATATACACATTTGGGCTCCCTATATTCACTCAGATGTACAACATTGATATGAGGGCAAAGGCCAAAACTTATTAGAATGTTGAGGGACACAATAGAGAAATTATGAGTACCCAATGGTGCCAAGAGAAGATTACACAACAAACCAAATTAATTCTAAGGTCTATGTTCAACCAAGATGTTCAAGATGTTATAACTCCATTGAGCGCGATAGCTGGGTTAAGAGATGCTAGTAAATTTGAACCCTAGATGTTTGTAATAATATCTAGACTGATGGAAAGTCTCATGCAAATGCATTGGGGGAAGTTTATAAGTGATAGAATACATGAACAGATAAAGGAATTTCCCAAAACTAGATGTTTTTATATGTCTTCGTATGTGATTTATTCCTGTGCCATCAGGGCTAGCAACATAAGGGTTGAAAAAGATTGGAACTTTGGGCAAAGAAGTAGGAAATAGCTTAATATATGCTCATTAACCTCAAATCACTATCCATGGATACAAAGAGCATTGTAGAATAGTTAATGATGTGTTTTCCATGAAGTTGGTCAAAAAAATGGAAGGCGACAAAGCCAAAAGATTATCCTTGGAAGCACAGAGTGTTATCAGACCGATGGGAGGCTGGTATATTCATTTCCCCACTTATTCCTATTATAGAATGGAAGGGTTTGATGGACATGCTTTCATGTTGCCTAGGTATCCTACAAACAAAATTGTGTTACTAGAATTGGTGAGACAGTTAAAGCTATCTCAAGCTCTTTATAACCATGCTCATAAGAAGGCTTCTTTCAAATTTCCTATTGTGATAGGGAATTATAAATGGAGTACAATCAGGACAACTTACTTGTGTGAAGAAGAATTGAGAACATATAATTTTGAATATTTCCCACTTCAAAGGATGTATTATGATCTTGAAGGGAATATTGCCAAGAACATAGCTAGTTATCATGCTCATGTCCAACATCTAGAGGATTATTGGATAAATTGTGAAGACAAGCACATAGTAAGGAAAAGAAAATATGAAAGATTGTCACTAAAATTTCCTTGGATTCTTATGCTTCATGATATCCCAGATCAGTTAGAAAAAGATGATGGTCAAGTGTCGAGTAAAACATACAATGAAGACAGGGTGTATGATGAACCTATCCTAGACCTAGACTACAATGATGAAAAAATGACATCAATTGATGAATTCTTTGCACCAATTCTGTTAAATACTCAACATTGGATAAATGGTTTTTGTAAAGCTTTACAAGAAAAGGGAATTGAACCCACTTACTCACAAGATAAAAAAAGAAAAAAAGAAATGAATCTACATTTGAGAGTGGGGAACATGCTAAGAAGAAGAGGAAGACTAGTAAGACAACCGCTAGCATAAGAATTGAAGAGAAAACCCCTAAGGCTTCAAGTCAAGGAGTTTCACCAAAGCTAGCTAATAATCAAAAAGATGCTAAGTCAAGTAAAGATAAATCAACAGTGAAACCTAAAGGTGCATCTTCCTTTATAGCAAAACCAAAGACTAAACCTACTATTGATGAAGAAGCAAGGGCAACGAAAAACATTAGTACACAGACAAGGTCTACATCTCAAAGAGCTATAGAATTATTTACTTCTCCCCCTTCTATTAATATGGATAGTATGAAACAAGAACTGGGAGGAACTCCTGTGGTTTTCGAAGAAATTTCTGAGGTAGATGAAGCCAAAACTAAAGAATAGATGGATAAATGGGGTGCCATGTGGGAAAAAGTAAAAGAAAAGAATTAGTCTAAGGATAAACCCATGGTACAACCAATGGTAGAAGAAATCCCAAACACAGGGTCCATTCCTATAAATGTTGAAGAAGAAGAATTCATACAAGGAACACTTGCTTCAGAAGCTGGGAACCCTAATGTCCTTGCGATGGAAATAGGGGAGACTGTAGAGAAGGATCTTATTGATGAAATAGTTATTAATGATACCTTTGATTCCCAATCTTCGCTTAGGAACAATCCAAATGATAATGAACAACTACAGGTCTTTGAAAAATCAGAGGAAGGTCAGGTTGAAGTTGAAAATGAAGAAGCTACACAGGTTTTAGGTGATAAAGTTGAAAATGAAGAAAATCTTGATGTAGTAGGGTACAAGGAAAGTGACATCCAAGGAATTGATGTTGAACATCTAGATAGACAGGAAAATAGATGTCTTCAAAGAGAGGAGACCGTACCAAATCCCAGTAATCTAGAATCTATGCCAGAAATTGTTGAAGAGATTCCTATTTCAAAGGATGCAGCAAATAAAGTTGAAGAAATAAGATAAGAAGTTCCTAAATCAAGTGGAAACCAGGAACAAAGAAATGTTATAGAGGTAGATCGTGATGAGGATGCGCTTGATTGGTTGATCAGGGAATTGGCTTCTCCAATGGAAGTGGAAGTAGTGCCTCTGGATCTTAACAGTTTTATACAAGAAGTAGATACTCCTAAGCCTAGGCACAGAGCTAAAGCGAAACATGTCATACAGAAAAATGCAGATGGAAATAGAACCATCCATATAACTACTCCAATAGTTGACAAAAATAGACATGAGATAATGCCTAAGTAGTAAAAAATAACAAGTATCAATCTTGGACACTCATCCTCGAGACAAGAGCTGGAAGAAATAAAGATGAATCTAGATGCAATAGTTGTCAGGGTGGAGAAGAATAAAAAGAAGAAAAGAGAGTTGAAAGAACGGGTTGTTATCCTGGAAAATTTTATAAATTCATTAACCCTATATGGTCGAGCACAAACTGAATTGCCCCAAAATCCAATATTAATGTCACAAGAATAGGTGGATGCAATCGCAACAGGTCACCATAGAATGAATGTATTTGAAGAATGGATTGAGTATTGGGTGAGGCAAGGAGAAGAATCTATTATAGATGCAATAGGAAAATATAAAGAAGCATACCGTCGGTCTAATAAATCTAGAAGATTTGAAGGTGAATGCAGGTTTCACCAGGAAAAGGTTGATGCAGAAAGGAAAAATGTTGAAGCTCTCATGTAGATGGATGTCCAAGAATTGTTAAGAGAAAGCATAATTTTAGAACAAGAAGTTTCATTGCTTGAAAAATGGAATAAATAGTTGAAATGGGAAGGTGACATGTTGACACAATGTATTGAAGGATTTGAAAAGGTCATCAAGAAATGTAGTAAGTTTCTTGATAAAGATCAAGATTTCATTGAAATGTTAGCACATCAAGATTGTGATCCCCAAACACTAGGATAGGAGGGTAAAGAAGTGAAATCCTTCAAGGAATGGATCAAAAGGATAAATAAAGACCCTATTTTGTTAACCCGAGAGGTCATTGATGAAATCATATGGTGTAGGAACACTATAGCTAGATATGAAACATAAAATGTACAAAGGAATGCTAGTATACTCCAGATATTAGAAGAATACACTAGGATCAAGTTTACTTGGAAGGCAGTACAAGGGATTTTGAAGTTGCGTATGCATCAAATATTGAATTTTTTCCAAGAATATCAGTAGAAGAAAAGTGAAGAAAAGATCTCGGAGCCCAAGCCTTGAATGATGGAAGGAAGTATCGGATATCGGATACCGAAAGTGTCACAAGAATATTTTTGTTACAATTGATTTTTGTAAGTTGTTCCCAGTCCCGATGGATCTTTCCTGTTTGGTATTCTAAAGGATGTTGATAGCCTTGATCTATGTGGAGTATTGCGTACTAGAGTTTGAAAGTGAAAAGTGTTGTTGTTGAGGAAGTCAAAGCTTTGACTTCATCTAGAAGATTTTGATGGCAGTTGGTGAATGCCACATGCTACATTTTGATTTGTTATTTCTGATTCTCTGGATAAAATTTAAGTTTGAACTTTGAGGCCTTATTCCTATACAAGGCCATTTACTGCTTTATTTTCATTTTTAAGTTCAAAATTTGTGGATGTCAGAAGAGCCAAAACTTCTCTAAGTTTTGTTCTTTTTTCCTATTTTCTAAATCATTATGATCTAAAAACTTGTATGCACATAGAATTCAATCAATATCAAATCCAATTTTATAGCTACCTATCTTGTGAATCTTTGTAGTTGGTTTTGTTAATTCAGTCGAACAAGACTATGTGTTGCACCATTTAAGGGTGCATGCAGAACCTACTCGGTGTCCAAACTAAAACCCCTCTCTTTAAAAGCTCGCATCATTTTATATGTAGCTGTGAAGCAATCTGGTGAAGTATAAAGCGGTTTGCTTTGGTTTGATTAACTCTTTGGGGCATGTGTGGAGAATAACTAGGAGAAATTTTTTAATTTTCAATATTTTTTATGCTTTATTTTAGAATGGATGTTTAAATTCTTGAAAATGTTCCAAAAAATAGATGAATGGATGGAAATTTATTGAAAATCTTTAATTTCTATGAAATTGTTGAATACTTAAAGCTAAATCTACTTAAGTGATAGCAAATTTGTGGATGTACATGAAATATTATTGCAAATCTTTCAATTTCATGATGTTATTTTATGATTGAATTGGAAATTTTATGTAGAATGTTTATGATTCTTAATGAAACTAAAAACAATTGTATTCCCTTTGAGATTAATAGCAATATCACATCATACCTTGAAGTGAACCTAGTATAGTCAAGACCTAACTACCAAAGACTTGGGATTGAACTGAGCCAACCTTTTCCTATTAGAGTGGAGTCCTCTTTTAGGTTGTCTTTGTTCTAGATATTTCAAGAAGGATAGGATCTTCATGGTTTTCCTATGAGGAATTTATCTGCACTGTTGTTGTGAGTGACATTGTCATCAACAGAAACTGATGCTAGAAGGAGGGCCTTATTATTATTCTTTTGGTTTCATTAGGTTTTAAAATAGATTTTCGTAGAGTCACTAGATCTCGATCTGGTGATCCTCTTGTAACTTTAGTCGAGCTTAGTGGTCAAACGTCATTTAGACCTCAAAAGTCTCGAAGTATAAGTGTAAATTCTCAAAATATGACTGTTGTAACACCACCACTGCCCCTCATAGCAATGGATTTCTTCAATGTAGAGTCAACAATTCAATTTTCTGTATACAATGATTTACCAAAAAAATCCTAATAAGTTGTCTTAAATATTATCTTCATAAAGATGTAGAGGAACTTATCAGTATCTTTAAGGACACATGCTTTAGAGCGAGGATTCAACATGAAGATTTCGTATGTAGGTTGTTCTCATACACCTTAAGCGATGAAGTTTATTAATGGTATATCAACCTACCTTGTAATTCTATCAGATCATGGCAAGATTTGGAAAGTTAACTTTTGGCTAGATTTAGAACACCAATTGACCCTATTTGTTATATCATCAATTTGCTCAAATCAAGAGGTTTGAAGGAGAACCTATAACTTCTTTTAATGATAGATTTCAAAAGGATTTTTCTAGGTTGTAGGCACCTTATGTAGTGGATAATTTGTTCGCTATTGTAGTTTATTATATGGCAGTAGATCCTTTAACTGCTATGTTCGTAAAGCGAAGGGAAAATTCTCCTATTACTCTACCTGAAGCCTATGCCGAAGCTGTAAGTGTAAATTTAGAAATGAAACACCTCAGAAACGGATCGTCTGCAAACCACAGAAATGGATTGAATAATTATCCTATCCCAAGTGTAAATGGAGTACCTTTGAATCATCCTATGACTCCTAATGTTTATCCCTCAATAGTCCAAAATGGGACATTTCCTCATAATACCTTTTTTTCAACTAGGAAATAATCAAGCTTTAGTCCCTCACCCTAGTCCGGCTATTACAGAGCTGCATCCTAATGGAAATTATTTCTTCTCGCAAACTCAAGAAAATCAGAATGTCAAAAATTTAGAAGATTGTCCAAAAGAATACATTAAAGAAATACCTCAACTCAAAATATTAACCACAAAGGTTACACAACTGAGAAATCAAAAGTTTTATGCTCAAAATAACAAACCAAAATTTGTAAAATCGATTTTACAACGCTCCCAGACCACCTAGACCTTGGAATACACAACCAAAAAATGAAGGAGTATCAACACCTTTAAATAAAACTAATCCTTATAATGAATTATCCACGTCGAAAGTGAATTTAGTTGATCTTGCGATGAATAATTGGTGTAGAATTCATAACATAAATGTTCATGTTGAAGTAGATTGTTCATAGTTTAAAATCGCTTCAAACATTTTTCTAGCCACTACACATTATAATGAATAGTGTGACTCTGATCCTCCCAAAGGAAATGATTTGGTTCCAGTAGGATATGATTCTGCCTTAGTTCTTGAAAGTTATGAATGTTTCAAGCCACCTACTATTGTCACAAGTTACACTCATGAATACGAAGGAGATAATTCACCCATGACTTTAGAAACATATATGTTTCCTTATCAAGATGAGAATGAACCTTAGGAAGAAGTTGACGAAATTCATGCTTTTCAACAGTATCAAAAAGGACATAATTATAACCTGAGAAGTAACACCAATGGTGGAAGTAAATTCAATGGGTCATTAACTACGTCAATTTTGCATAACTTTAATACTCCACCTAATGATAAATCAAGCAATAATCCAGGGTTACCTAAAGTAACCTCCCATTATAATTCATCGAATGTTTCACAAAGTGAAAAGGTAGATTGTACTAACCAAAACAATTTGACTAATTATCTAATGGAAGAAATAAAAAAGGTATAAAACAACCTTTCTTTATTAGAATTGCTCAAAATACCTATTATTAGGAAAGCTTTCTTAAATACTCTAGAAGATCTTCCAAAAGAAGGAAAATTTAAGGAATCTCAAGTGAAATATAATCATGCTAAGGCAAAAGATAAGAATATTGTTCCTATAGTGGATGCGCAAGTAGCCATTTACAAAGGAAAATTGGAATCCCCATCATTTTTACTCACACTTAGAATATTAGGTAAAAATCTTCATAACTGCTTAGTAGACTCTAGAGCATCTACTAATGTGATGCCTTTGTCTATATGTCAGATGTTAGGATTAACTCTAACAATTTCTTTAAAGAAAGTTACTCAACTCGATAAAACTGAAGTAAATGTAGTCAGAGAGTTAACTAATATTCACATGCAATTAGCATCGGATCCCAGGATTCATTATTATATAGACATTCAAATTGTCGAGATACCTAATACTTATGGTATGTTATTGAGCAAAGATTGGTCTAAAACTTTGAATGGGTATATGGCCACAAATTTCACACATATGTGGCTACCATGGAAAGGAGTTCCTAATCAAATCAAAATCGAAAGAGAACCACGTATGAAATACATGATCACTGATTATGATAAAAAAAATGTTCTATATATTGATGTTGAACCAAGAGTTTATAAAATACAAAGTTCAGGAGTTAAAATAGAAGTATACATATAACGCTAAAAAACCTAATCAAATAACTCCTAGAATAGATGTTTTAATTGAATCATATTGTGATTCTTTTGAAGATGAAAATAGTCCTTATGATAAATTTTGGAAGAATATTGTTACAGAAGCTTGAAAGAGTGATAAAATTGAAATTTCACTAAAAAGTTTGTTGTTGCAGGATTGGTGCAGGTTACACAATGTTGCACATTCAAAAGATAGTTGCATGATGTGTCTAGAAATAATTCATAGGATCTAAAACCAATACTGTTCATAATGTGAAAATATCAAAAGGTCTGAACCAGAAATAAATAAAGACATAATTCAAATTACATAGACCAAAAAAGCTAATTCGACGGTACTGAAGAATAGTAAGCTACAAACTATAGATGATCAAGCCCGAATTCTTAAATTTGATGGATCCAAATCGAGACAAGGAATTGGAATTAGAGTTGAACTCATCATCCCGCAAGGTAAACCTTTTCTTGCCGCTTATCGATTACAATTCCAATGTACTAATAACGTGGTAGAATATGAAGTACTTATACATGGCCTGGTCCTCACAATCAAGAAGAAATTCAAAATTCTCAAAGTGTTTGGTGATTCCAAATTAGTAGTTAAGCAAGTTTGAAAGTAGTATGTTTGTCACTACAAGCGATTGTCCAATTACTAACATAGAGTGTGGGACCTGATAGAATATTTTGATGCATTCAACATCACTCACATGCTAAGAAGATTTAATTAGAGAGTCGATGCTTTAGCTACTACTGCCAGTACTTTAGAACCTTTAGATGCCTCAGATTTGAGGAGATTCCCAGTCGAGCTAGTACACTTACCTTCGGTTCCTGATAATGTTACAAATTTGTAGGTGTTCAAAGATGACCAAAATATATTGGAATTCTTCACTAACTTTGGTATCTTTGATGCACAAATAATTGAAGAGATAGATCACCCTAATGGCTTGATTCAAGATGAAGAACTAGCTCAAATAAAAGATAATAATATTCTAAAAGGAATAATTGTGTGAGAATGATTATTTGACATTGATAAGACAATTTGATAGAAAGATCTGCCCTAGAGCGATGGGGGACAATCTAAGTTATACAATTTTCATACTAAAGAATATCCTAATAATGTGCTCATAGGAAAGGTTTGTACTGAAGAAGAAAAGAGAAATATTGCTCAAGCACTTAAAGATTATTGGAAGGTTATAGCATGGACATATGAAGATATGAAAACCTATGATACTTCCATCATCATGCATACAATACCATTAAAGCCTGATGCAAAGCCTTTTTGACAAAAACAGCATCTAGTAGATGAACTTTTAGAGCCATTAATTTAAACAAAGGTCCAAAAACTTTTACCAGCTAAATTAATTTTTCCTATGCGACATTCTACTTGGGTGGCAAACCTAATGCCCGTAAGGAAGAAGAATGGAGCTATACGATTGTGTGTATATTTCCAGAATCTTAACAAAGTGTCTGAGAAAGATAATTATCCACTACCCTCACTAGAAGAAGTGTTACAAATAGTCAATGGTTCACATATGATGTCCTTTTTGGATGGATTCTCAGGATATAATCAAGTAATGATAGCGAGGGAAGATAGGATGAAAAAATCATTCACCACGAAGTGGGGAACTTTTGCTTACAAAAGGATGCCATTTGGATTGATAAACGCTAGAGCTACATTCCAAAGGGCCATGGATTATGCTTTTCATGAGTTGATAGGAAAATGCATTATTATTTACATGCACGATCTCACTGTATTTTTGAAGAACAGGAGAGATCATGTTTGAGATCTTAGAGCAATATTGCAAAAGTGTGAAACTTATGGAGCTTCATTAAATCTTAAGAAATGTATTTTCAAGGTAACTAAAGGTAAACTGTTGGGACACATTATTTCTAAAAGAGGTATTTTTGTAGATCTAGACAGAGTAAGTGCATTGCTCAAGCTACAACCCCTGAGAAGTAAGAATGAATTGAAATCATATTTCGATAAGATCAATTTTGTCCAAAAATTTATCACTAGATTTGCTGAAATAGTGAAACCACTTAATGACATATTGAAGAATAATGCAAAAATAGAGTGGAAAAATGAAGCTAAGATTTCCTTTGAAAACATAAAGACTGCAATTACAAAAGCACTAGTACTGGTAAGTCTAGATTATGTTAAACCTTTTTATATTTACTCTTTTACTTTTGGTCATACTTGTGCAATAGTACTAACACAAAAGGGTGAGAATAAAGAAGAAAAGATGATTGCTTTTATGAGTGCTCCATTTAAAGAAGTGAAGTTGAGATACACAAATGTTGAAAAATAGGCCTTTGCTTTGGTCAAAGTGGTATGAAAATTTAGACATTATATCCTCAGGAGTATAGTCAAAGCCATTGTTCTAGATTCTACAATCAAAATGTTATTAACACAGAGTGAGCTCAGAGAAAAAAGAGCCAAATGGGTTATGATATTGCAAGAGTTCGATTTAGAAATCATACCCATGAAATTAGTTCAGGGATAGGCTTTGGTCAAATCTATTGCATAAATAGATCCACAAATCTCTAGTCAACAATACACTTTGGATGTAAAAGATCAAGAAGAATGGTATTTAGATATATGGAATTATTTGCTTAGCCATACTTTCCCTAATCATATGCAAAGAAATCAAAGAAGAGCTCTTAAGATAAAATTGCAAAGTTATATGATCAAAGGAGGAGCTCAATTCAAAAGAAACCATGAAGGAATTTATTTGAGATGTCTGAATAGAACAGAAGTGAACGAAGTGTTGCAGGAATTGCATGATAAGTTTGGAATAGCTCATGGAGCACCTTTAACTACTACACACCTCATTTTGAGAGCTGGTTATTACTGGCCAACAATTTTCAAAGATACATATGAACATGTGAACCACTGCTATACATGTCAAATTGCAATAGAAAAAGAAAGATTCAATGCTCAACCATTACAACCGATGATGGAGATTCATCCTTTTCTCACAATGGGGACTGGATTTCATTGGAACTATCAATCGTCCATCATCCGCGGGCCATAGATTTATATTAACTGCTATAGATTATTGCACCAAATGGACAGAAGCATGTCCTAGCAAACAATGCACCATGGAGGTGGTAATCAATTTTTTGTAAGAGAATCTCATCACCAGGTTTGGAGTACTGTATGCGTTGGTATGTGATAATGGCCCTACTTTTTCTTCATTAAAATTTTCCAATTGGATGTTTGAATATGGTATAACGTTAAAATTTTCATCTAACTATTATCCATAGGGAATGGATTAGCTGAATCATCAAATAAAAATTTGTTGGATATAATTAAAAAATTGATTGAAAAGAATCCTAGAGAATGGCATTCTTTGTTGAAATTCACCCTTTGGGTAGACTATACTAGGATGAAAGTAGTGTTAGGGAATTCTCCTTACCACCTAGTTTATGGGGTAGATCCTATATTGCCAATAAATTTGAAAATCCCTACTTGGTAGTTCACACAGGAATACATTGGATTAGATGATCAAACTGAAGCTTGGTTATTACAATTAATGTAATTGGATGAAAAACATACTCGAGCTATAGACCATTTTTCTAGACATCAATCTGTGGTAAAAATATGGTTTGACAAAAGGGCTAGATTAAAAAATATTAGAATATCTTACTTGGTCATGTACTGGAACAAATCCCATGAACGAAAAGGTGAACAAGACAAGTTTGACAAGTTATGGACAAGTTCATATCAAGTTTCTGAAATTTTAGGTGATAGCACCTATAGAATGAAGTCTTTGACTGGTGAAGATATCCCATTGCCTGTCAATGGGTAGGTTTTGAAGCATTATTTCTAGTCATAGTAAATAATTTTGTAAATAGTTTTTTTTAGTTAGTGTTAGTAGATTTCCACAATCCATGTAGATTATTGTTAAAATTTCTGGATTAGATTGTGTCTGAAATTTTTTGCATCAACGTTTCAAATCACACTATGTGATTCATCATCAAGATGAGAGAGCACAAGGATCACAGAGTGTGCTCTCCCATCCTGATGATGAATCACAGAGTGTGATTCAAAACGTTGATGCAAAAAAATTCAGACACAATCTAATCCAAAAATTTTAACAATAAGTTTTTTTAGGTTAGTTTTGTTGTTGTTTTGTAAATAGTCATTTGTTGCTTTTGTTTTGTTTGCTTTTTTGGGTGTCGCGTCGTTGGATTTTACAACGGTTGGAAAATTTTGAAGGTGAACAGGGTAATAGAACTTCAATTCTAGAAATTTGATCCACGTCTTGACCAGAAATAGTCCTTTACTTATAAATAGTCTGGGAATTGTTCGATTCTTTATACTCTAGTTAGCATGAATCATTCAGTTGATGTTGAGCTACAAATGCACATATTTTTAATCATTCTATTGAAAACTTGGGATAGGAGCTATTTGCATTGAGTGAAAAAATAAAAGACTACCTTTGCTACCATTGTAATTCCCAACCTAATAGTGGGCTTCACTGCCTACAAGTTGAAATGAGCTATAAATGAAATATCAAAAGAGAAAAACGAGTTATCAATGAAATATCAAGAACAAAAAAGAAGAAAGAGAAAATCAACTCTTTAGGCTATCCAAATATCTCTACCAGGGCTATAGACACATGACTGGTAGTAGAGCTATGTTTGGGGGAATTACGGAGATAACCTTGTCGGGGTATGGATGCTTGACTGGCAGCAAGGCTCTATCCCTGGTTGGTGATGAGGTAAAAATAACCTCATCAATATAATGGACTAAATACTTAACCTCACATCTTTTAGCCATCCTTACCCTGCCAATTAATTGTCTTTAGGATAAGTAATTGCTTTCTTTTTGTGAATAGGCATACAATATTTATTTCTTGAAATGAGTCAAAATAAGATAATTTGCACTAACTTAATGGTCTATTTTTTGAGCATTCCATAGGTCAACTCCCACAATCGGTTACCATCCCAGTCAAAGAGGTTTAACGCATACTTCAATGCCATTGAAGACAAGTGAATGGGCGTCAAAACTTTACAAGCATACATGATGGATCAAGTTTTTGTAGTTCTATTATTTTTCAGTTTTAAAGAATTTTATGGCTCGTGTCGAGCCTCTTTAATATTTCATGTTATGGGCTTTAAAGTTTGTTAGTTGTTGACAATCAGTTGAAGACTTTACCAACTGGAAAGTAGGATTTTGTTAGCTGCTCTTATATAAATATGTCTCTATTGAAAATGATAATATACAAAAGAATATCATTATGTTGTCACTATGTTTTCTAAGTTACACTTCATATGAATAAAATGAGTTTTTCCTACCAGCTTTGGAGTTACTGAATAATGTGAACGAAGTTCTTTGAATGAAGTAATTTGGAGTTACCAGTGTATGTGATCTGATCTAGGTGTAGGAGTACCCGAGAGCTGGCCACTCGAGGGATTGTAGATTAGATAGATAAGTATTCTACTTTTAATTCTATATTTTCATTTAGTAGATAACAACTGGAATTGAAGTTTATTTTCATGTGTGTAATTTTGTTAAGACTAATCCTATAGGTTGTAGTTGAGTATGTATTATTTGAGTTTAGTGTTTGAAGTTTCAGATTTCAGTTGTTTCAGATTATCAAATTATTTTTTGTTAGTTGTTTAGATTGTTATCTTTTGTTAGATCAATGTTTCCTAGTTTCTTTACAAGCTTTACTTCTTCAACAATTCATACATTTCTTAGTTTATCATTTCTATGCTTTCTAGATAGATGATTTCTTCCTTTATAAGTTTGGTGGCTTCTTAGTTTAGAGTTTTATTTCAGCTATCCAACATCTAGGAAACTTGAGAGAGATAATCAAGATGTCTTCTATTGCATATAGCCTTTGAACACTACCCGATCGATATATTAATGTATTTATCAACTAAAGTGTTAGGACCTAATGAGAGCCTATCACTTTTTGGCACCATTTTCGGGGACCTTCTTTTTCTTGTGTTAGTAGGAGATACCTTGAATACCTATTTTAGGAACAAAAATAGTCCTTTGGCTTCTTTTTCTGCATGGTTAGGAAACGAGGCCCCCATAGAAGACTCATACCAAAACTCCCCCCAATTGACGTACCAACCACAAGTACGGAGGAAGGAAACTAAGATCAAGAACTTACTAAGGAATTGACCGAGCAAGGTCAACCTGAGACCTTCCAACATACCCCCGAAAGAGAACACATAGTTGTAGAGGAGCGTATTCCTTTACAAACTCTAGAGCCTTGCCCAACTGAGTGAATCCTTGAAGAGGACCACATTCCCTTCAACATCATGGGTGACTATAGAAATTCTGCCAACAACAATAACCCTCCACCACCACGCACATTCACTTATCCTATTGCTATTGATGCAAATGACGATACGATGATGAAAAATATCTCACCATGCTTCTTGCTAACCTTTCGAGGTTTGTCTACTGAGGACCCTGACCAGTTTCTATTTGAGTTTAAAGTCTTGTGTCAGACATATGACTACAAGAGTGATAATCATAAACTAAAGCTTTTCCCCTCCACTTTGAAAGACTCAGCGATGTGTTGGTTTATGGGATTAGCTTCTTAGTTGATAACCGCTTGGGATGAAATGGAGTCTACCTTTTTGGAGAAATACCAAAGTTACTATAGGATCAGTGATAGGAAAGAAGAACTATTTAAAATAAGGAAAAATGAGGACGAAAGTCTAGAGGATTACCTAGATAGGTTTATCTTCTTATCTAAACAATGTGGTGGAGAAGTCATAAGTCTTGATATGCTAAAGACCCTATTCCTCAAGGATCTCGACGACGAAGCTCGAAGGATCTTGGATTTAATGGGAAAAGGAGACATGTCCCAACTAGAGCTTGATGATATTACTGAACTATGTCAAAATTTCTCTCGTACTCGAGGAGGTATCTGAAAATCCACCCTCTTTAAAGGTTCCAATGAAATAGGAAAACTACGTGAAGAGCTAGCCAATTTCAAGACTAATAGTCTTGTTCATCAAAACACCATGTTAGATGACATATAGGCTAAAAAATGAAATCCTGAGACTTTATCCATTTACTACCCGAGGTGCCGAAACAAACATTTGCTAAGGGAATGCCCTTTGGACAAATTTGAAAAAATCAACATTTGTCAAGTTTGTGACAAGAATCACCCCACTAATTAGTGTGGACTTTTGAATGCCATCAAGAATCCTAACAAAAGAACACCCCTAGTTGAGGAAGAAGTCAATGTTATAAATCAAAGAATTGGAGGGAATTTTTCCTATGGCCATAATTCAAACCCTAACTGGAGACCTCAACCCAACTAGAATATTAATCAATGGGCAACACCTTGGCCTTAGGCACCACCTCCAGTACCACCTAATTGGGGAACTTATCCTTGGGGACCACCTAAATGGGAAAATCAATCTTGGGGAAATCCTTAGTGGCCTAACCAGCCTCAACGATAGTGGTACCCTCAGAATCCTATTCCTCAATGGAATCAACCTCAACATCAGTTTTATACTGGTCCCAGAAGGATGCCTACTCAACAGTAGAATCTTTTACCACCTCCCTAGAGTACTCAACAAAACTAACAAGTTAACCAACCACAACTTTCGATGCAACCTATTCCAAATCCAAAGAACAATCACCCAAATACTCCAGTGTATTCCACTGAACAGGACAATGTCACTAGACTTAAATCGATACACTGTGGAAACTTGTAATTGAGGTCTGGAAAAACACTTTCGCAGCTGACTATTGAAGAAATTATGGATGAACCTATTAAGAAGCCTGTTGAGACAACTACAACAACGCCCACATCCATCAAACAAGCCCCAGAAGCTACTCAAAAAAATCCCGACCCACCATCTTCAACCGGAGCTTTCGACCTACCTCAAAAGGAGGGGGTCAATCTCCAACTGAACTATTGAAGGATGCCACTCCTAAAGAAAAAATTAAAGCACCTTTTCTGGAGCGTCTGAAACCAAGCACCGTGAAAGATACTCGGGAAATGACCACATCTACAGAAACTGCATTGATACAATAAATTAAACAGTTGCAGATTGAAGTCCCTTTGCTACAAGCGATTAAGGAGATTCCTTAGTTGAACCAGCTGATCAAATAGTTATGTATCAAAAATCCAGGGAGGAAACCAAAACAAAATAAATACTATCCACATAAATGGTTATCTAGTTGACTTGTTGGCCGGAATGACCACTGCTCCGAAATATGACAATCCAAGTAGTCCACTTATAATAATAACAGTTAATGAGGTAGCTGTTGTCACTTGGATTTTGCACCCTGTTGAATGTAAAATTCAACAATCCAGTGTAACATGGGAATGACCTTAAAAGTATAAAACTTATACAAGGTCAGACCTCCAAAAAAAGGTCAGCTTCCTATGTTGGCAGTATCACCGATACTACTGATTTTTTAAGGAAAAGGGAGAGGGAGTGCATAAAATGAAAACTAAACCCTATGGTGATACACCAAACTGATATTACTTGGATTTGAAACTAGATTTCATACACTTGCTTGTAATGACTGAAGATAAATTTGCACAACTCACTTCTGCATATTTTTGTAAAAGTGTTTCATAAACAGGTTCAGTGCTGAAATTCCTAGAAGGAAAGCTAATTTCACATCTAAAATTAATTTTTACATCTTTTGACACCATTTACAACCTGCGAAAGCATACTTTATGCATAAAAGGTTCTAAAATTTGATACAAAGCTTGAAGGAAATAAACATTACCTCACTAAAAGCTTGATCAATCAGCTAACTGAACACAAAAAATGCAAAGAAGAGGTAGGCAAAAGCTTCAAATCAATAATAATCAAGCTCTTTTCTAAATTTCCTTTCCAAAATTGAGTTAAAAAGCATACATCAGCTGAGAAAGGATTTGAGAAAAATCACTAACTCTCTAGAATGCATAATCCAAACCCCCCTTTTTACAAAGAGACAAAAATGCCATATATACAAAAGTCTCGGCCCATGCCTTAGGGCTTACAAAAATATCAGCCTCCAGAAAGATCCACCTTTAGATCTTTTTAATGAAGTTAATGCTGCATTAAATATGTATCCCTGCTGTCCATGTCGGTGAAGGATCACTCTGGGAATGGCCTCCAGATCTTTTGGAACAATTGCATTAACTTGCGGCCCTCAAAACTTTTTTAGAGCTGCCTTGAATGCCCTGAAGCCTTATCATAAATGTTGCTCTACCTTTGCCAGCAGACATCCCAACTATCTTTGAGACTCACGGCTTCTTCCTCTTCGGCTTTCCTCCTGTTTCAGATCTTTCTTCAAGTTGACCTCTTCTAGAAACAACATCAGATCTTCCCATTAGATCTCCACACCATTGCTTCACTGAGTTGCACCATCGCTTTTGACCTCCAAGTAAGTCGATGTTGTTTATGTTCTATTGATCTTCCATAGAGGTGGTCACAACAGTCAAACTGCCAATGATCCATCTTTAGCTCCTTCTAATTGGTTGAACTTGTGCCACGTAGATTCCTAGACGGTCAAAGGTCGTTCAAACCAAATCGCATGTCGGTGAGACACTAGTTGTGTCTCCCCGATGCGATTAGACTTCGCAACAACATTCGTCATAGCTTACAACCATTGGAAAGAGTTCAGATTGAGCTACAAAAGTCATATCAACATCTCTAAAATCATCGGCAAGACTATCGCTTTCAGCCAGACATCATAGTGAGCCCTCAGGAGTCATACCGATATTGCCATTTCATCACCCAGACATCTGCATTCGGCAAGAGTTCTAGCTGAAGTCTGCAATAGACACATCGCTATCGGCAAGACAAACATCAATTGGGAAGACTTCATATCGAAGGCATAAACCTTCGACGAGACCCCATCGAGTCGGCAAGACATCTCCCCGAGCCTTCCATCTTTTGGCGAGACTCCACCCGATCGGGAAGACATTTCCCCAAGCTCAAAACATTACATCGACGTTAACTCCCTTCGACAAGACACCATTGGGTCGGCAAGACCTTTCCCCGAGGCCATCTCATTTCGCCGAGACCTCGCGCTGTTAGTAGGACCTCTCCCTGAACGCAAATTCCTTCGACGAGACCACCATCATTCGGCGAGACATCATGCCAAACTCAAACCCCGCGGCCAGGAGTCTTATTGATTCCAAATATCCATTCGGCAAGACCTCACACCGAGCACCAAACACTACACCAAGACCCTTCGTTTCGGTGAGACCATTTCCCATGCAGAGGTTGATATAAAACTTCACAGCAACTGAGATGTCTTAGCAACCTGAGGAAAAAGTTAATCCATTTGGCCTTTATGAATACTTGAAAAATAGACCCCTGCCTGATTGAGCCCGTAGGTGAAAATCGAGCAATAGTAGCAATACTTAATTCCTTGGTGGACCTTGGAGTAGCCATTAACGTAATGACTGTTGATGTGATGGAAAAATTGAGACTCACTAATTTACATCCCACGATTACAATCTTGCAGATGGTGAATCAATCCATAGCTATTCCCAAGGGCATCATTGAAAATGTTCTGGTTAAGGTGGATGGATGGGAATATCTAGTAGATTTTCAAATAATTGAGTCTCTTATACCTAAAGATAGTTATCCAATAATTCTCGGACGACCATGGTTGGCTACTGTTGCAACCAAAATTGACTATAGAGAGGGAGGAATGAGCATTTCACATGAACCTAATAGAAAAAAATTATTTTTGTATCCTCTTGCCAATCTTGCCAAACACAATAAAGTATGTGTTGATGAACCAAAAATTTCCAACTAACAAGAAAATTTGGCTTCACTGGCGATGGTAGTCATTAAACAACATGGTGAAGAATTAGAGGATGAATTGGAAAACAACGTGGGAAGTCTTACTATGGATTTGAGTGGTGAGGAGATGACAGACGTAGAAGAGATCCTAGGACACCCAATCAACATAGATCACACAGAGTTTGATAATGCTAGTTTCATGGGATTTCCTTGTCCTTTGAAAAATTTAGTTCCAAAAATGCATCATTTCTTTGTAGATGTTTCTAGGATTCATAAAACCATACCTCATAGCTATCCTCTTAAAACCTTGGTAAGGCCCATGTATACTATCACATCCAACCATTCAGGAGTTAAAACCATTATGTTGCTGCCAGGAAAAACTTTGAACATTAACAGTTAGTTGACTTAGCTAGAAGAACACAAATTGTTTGACACTCTAGTGAATAGATCTAAAGCTTTCACTTGGGACTATACAAATATGAGAGGAATACACCCAAGTGTGTGTACTCATCATATCTATACTAAGGATGTTCGACCTATTTTCCAACCACAACAGAGACTCAATCCTGCTTTGAAAGATATTGTTAAAATTGAAACTGAGAAACTTTTACAAGTAGGGTTTATTTATCTGATTTTTGACAGCAAATGGGTGTCACCTTTGGTTGTAGTTCCAAAGAAAAATGGAAAGTGGAGAGTGTGTGTAGACTATAGGGAACTGAACAAAGTAACACACAAATATTATTTCCCACTACCATTTGTAGACCAGGGACTAGATAGCTTGGATGGGAGGAAATATTTTTCATTTTTGGATAGATTTTACAGGTAGCAGCAAAAGACCAAGATAAGATGACCTTTACTTGCCCTTGGGGGACATTTGCATATCAGGTTCTTCCTTTTGGGCTATGTAATACTCCTACAATGTTCCAGAGAGCTATCCTAGCTATATTTTGTTGAGTTGGTGAATGAGTGTGTGGAAGTCTATATGGAAAATTTCACTGTATATGGTTCAACCTTTGATGAGGCTCTTCAAAATCTAGATAAGGTGTTGAAGCGATGTGAGGATCATCATTTGTCTCTAAGCCATGAGAATGTCTAATAATGGTAGAGCAAGGAATAGTGCCAGGACACCATATTTTTGCTGAAGGGATTAAGGTTGATCCTAAGAAAATCGAAGTAATACAACAACTCGAGACCCCCAAAACCTAGATTGATGTCAAAAGTTTCTTAGGGAATGTTGGATACTATTGAAGATTCATAGAAAATTTCAGCAAAATCACAGCCCCTATGTTTTCCCTTCTTTGGAAGAATGTAGAGTTCATCTGGACACCTAAGTGTCAATCATCATTTGAAATCATCAAGGAGAAACTCATCTCTGCTCCTGTCCTTCGTGGACCTAATTGGAACCTTCCATTCCATATCTATGTTGATGCATTTGATGATGCCATTAGAGTGGTTTTAGGACAAGAAGATGAGAATGGGGGAAAATATGCCATATATTTCATCAGCAAGAATCTGACTCCAACAGAAAGGAATTATACCACAACAAAGAAAGAATTCTTGGCTGTAGTTCATGCAATTAAGAAATTTCTTCATTACATCACGAGATATAAAGTCATAGTATACACAAATCACTTAGCCATCAAGTACCTCATGAATAAACCTGTAGTAAATACAAGGATAATTAGGTGGTTGCTTCTTCTCCAGGAATTCAACGTAACAATTATTGACAAACTAGGGAAGTCTAATGTAGTCGCAGATTTCTTATCTCGAATTAAACATGATGGTGATTGTGCTCTAGTATAGGACGATTTCCCAGATGAAAATTTGCTCTCCATCTCTACTAAAACCTCTTGGTTTGCCAATATTGCAAACTACTTGGCCACTACAGAAGTACCACCTCATTTTTCATCAAAACATAAGAAACGACTTATTAGAGAAAGTTCCCCCTTCAAATGGATTAATGGGATCCTATTTCGATGTGGACCTAATATAGTTCTACAATGTTATGTTAGGGTAGATGAGACTTATCGTATCCTTAGAGCTTGTCATGATGATCCTTCTGGAGGGCATTATTTTGCTAAAAGGACAACCCACAAGATTTTGGTAGCAGGTTACTATTGTCCTTCTATGCATAAGGATATCAAGAAATATGTTCACAGATGTGATGAATGTCAAAGCGTAGGAAGACCAACTGCATCTAATGAAATCCTCCTGCAACCTTGGGTAGTCCTTGAACCATTTCAAAAATGGGGATTGGATTTTATCGGCCCTATAGACCCTCCTTCACAAGGAAAAGAGTACATTTTGGTTTGTATCAACTACCTAACTAAGTGGGCAGAAGTGTAAGCCCTACGCATTGCTAGGGAGGAACAAGTACAACAGATTTCTTTAACAACAAAATCTTCCTCAGTTTTGGAGCTCCTAGGATAATTGTCACAGATCAAGGCCCCCAGTTTATGTCTAAGGTTCTGTTAGCCTTCAAAAATCATTTCTAGGTGAGTCAGAAGAAGTCCTCACCCTACCACCCTCAGGCGAATGGACAGGTCAAAGTCACTAACAGGGAATTGGAAAACATTTTAACAAAAAATGTTTCATCACGAAGGAAAGACCAAGCTCGGTAACTACCTGAAGCCATTTGGGATTATAGCACCACCTAGAAATCAACTATTGGGTATAGTCCATATGAATTAGTTTTTGGGAAGAAACCTCTCTTTCCCATTGAATTTGAACTCCAAACCCTTAGGACAACCATAGAGTTGGGTATAGATCTTAAACGAACCTAGATAGAGAGAGTTTTACAAATTAGTGAACTGGATGAACTTCATTTGGATGTCTTCCATCAAACCGAGCTGGTAGAACAACAACGCAAGGTCTGGCATGATAAACATATCAAGGAGATAGAATTTCATGATGGGGATTGGGCATTATTGTTCGATTCTAGATACAAGGATCACTAGGGAAAACTCAAAATGCATTGGGTTAGACCATATGAAATTTCTGAGGTATTTGCAAATGGTTCAGTTCAGCTAAATCCCATTGATGGTGATGCCCGAACTTTCCTAGTTAATGGACACTGATTACGCGTCTACCATAAGCCTGCTAATAGAGAATAATTTACAAAAATGGTAGAAATGTAGGGAGAAATCTAGTGCATTGACTCTACTATGGTAGAGTCAATATAGTTTTTCCCATAATAAATTCCAAAAAAAAATTTGTGTGTGAATTTATTTCATTTCAGAATATTTCTTTCAATTTCTTCATCAACTTCATCATTTGGATTTGGCTAAATTTTGTCTATATTTTGTAGGACTTCATTTCTTTGGTAAACACAAATTTCGGCGCACCCTGCTACAATGCTTTGGAACTTGTTGACTCAGTTGTTGTGATCCTTTGGAACTTGTTGCTGCTATGCTCTGGAACTTGTACAACTGACTTGTGTCATTCCTCATTCTGATCCTACATTCTGATGCATCACTCAACGATGCTTCAGGAAGTCAAAGGCCAAAATGTCACAGTCTTCTCCCTCCTTCTGGCTGCATCTTCCAGCGATGCTTTGAAATTCTGTTGTTCCTTCTTCTAGATGCATCTTCCTGCAATGCTCTAGAATCGTGATGTTTCTTCCTTCCGGCAACATCTTTCAACAATGCTTCAGAACTTGTTTGGTTCAATATTAGAATTTGGCAAATAAATGACTACGTGACTAACACTAGTAGTATCTTGAAAATAAATGACTAATTTGGTCATTTATAAGTGACTAATTTGGTCATTTATAAGTGACTAATTTGGTCATTGGGTAAAATCACAACTAAATGACTAAATAAATGACTAATATCAGACAAATAAAAATAACTAAATAAATGACTAAATATATGGCTAAATTAATGACTAAATAAATGACTATTACTCCTCTATTCTTTTTTCTTTCGAATTTGATCATAATCCATAGAGCTAATTAAACCCTCCTCATGGGACCCCTACCTAAGTGGGCCATTTGGCCGCCTAGATTGCTTGGTGCACCAAAAATATCTATTGTGTGGAAGGCATTGCCTCTCGGTGTAGTCTTAAGGCCTTCACATATTTTATAAAAAAATTTATAAATATTTACATTCTTTAACTTGTATTACTCATTATGTTAATGAATCATTAATGTTTTTAACTATGATTTGAAGCCAGTTTGATTTTCCTGTTGTGTTAGCATGTCAAATGTATCAAAGAGCAATTGTGGTCAATTTCATTAATAAAATATGATTTAAACAATCTAATTGCAATAAAAATGAAGAAATTGATTCACTTCTATCTTCGCTTGCTGATATACTCAACCATCTTAATAATGCAAAATAGAAATAACAATTATGATCGCTTTTGGTATGCAAATTTTTTCTCTTTCAGGCTTTATATTGTTAATTATTTTTTAAAAATAGAATTATTTTATAATCTATGAAATCAATTGTGTGTGGATCATATTTATAGATGTTATTTTTTATACAAGTTTGAACTCTAGTAATTTTAGGATCACATCATGCTTATCTTAATTTTCACAACCTATATTAAAATGACAATGTAGATAGATGAATTTTTTTCCCCTAAAAATGAAGATTAATTTTTGCATGCCTTCCACACAATAGTTTTTTTGGGTGCATTTTAGCAATAGGTATTTTTGGTAGACAAAAAAAAGAAGAAGGTATTTTTGGTGCCTTGGTCGATCGGGTCGTGAATGCATTTGGAGGGAATCTTAGGCAGTTGATTTTTGGCGTAAAAAAATGTGATTTCACGTTGGAGGGAAGTATTGAAGTTTAATCAACAATTTGGTATTTTAGCTCTTGCGCGCATTTGAAGGTTTTCCAATTGCAAGTATGACGAAGGAAACAACCATTGAATGCAAAGAGTGGTGGTTTCCATTTTTGTAATGCCAGAGCTTGTTGAGTAGCATTTTCTGAGATGCAACACCAGTATCATTCAAGAAAGGGAAAAGCATTAAACAAGGTTACAATCTAAAGGTAAGTGGAAATCTTGAATCCTGAAACCTCATGCCAATCTTCATCCTTTATGACAGTGATCTTGATGTTGCATATACTATTCTTGCTTTCCATTGCTTCATTGCTGTTACAATCTTGTGCTTTCACTGATATAATGATAATTCTCTTTGACATTGAATGAATTTCATTGACTTTGACCCATTTTCACTTTGTTCCATGGTATTTTACATCTTGTTTGTGCATGATATCGGGTCACATGGCATTCATAACAACTGCTATTATCTCCTTCATTTTGCTATGATCCTTTGACACTCATATGCTTTGATATAACAATGATCATTTGCAACTATTTTCCCTCTATATATTGTCTTTCATTCCTATCCCTTGCATGCCTTGGACTATTGTTATCATGCATTCAAAATTGGAACTCTTTATTCACTATATTGATAACTCATTGGCACTTTCATTGTTTGTATTCACTATTAGCTTATGATGATTGTTCTTCATAGTCAATCCTGAAAATCATTGTTCTGATAAAAACATATTTTTTCTCTTGTTTTTACATTATGATTTAATTGCTTTGAACCTTGTGCTTTGTGATTATCACATCTTTGTTACAATCTCTTCAAGGAATGACTTTCTTTCTCTATTGACTACAAGAGACCCCTTTGATCTTACAACCCCAAGCCTCTTAAAGAAAACTTAGAATCAATTGGCAACAGTGAACAAAAAACCATCATAGCTAATTTCATTTCTTATCCGGGAGCATTCAATGAAAATATAATGGAAAACACACATCACTCTATGGGGTAGGGTTTATTTGATTTGAAAGCCTACCTTGAACGTCCAAGTCAAAAAGTTAGCCTACCAAGTCTATGCCGAGTCCTCCAAGTCTTAAGTAAAAAATCAGCCTGCTAAGACTATTTTACGTCCAAGTCTTGTATCTATGATACAAGTATGATAATTTTTTGAAAATATTGTACACAACTGTATGATAAAATGCATAAATTTGTACGCTTTCTCATTATATCAAAAGCTTCAAATTACACCTCACAAAAATTAGAAATGAGTTATAAAAAAAACTTATTGTCAAGCACAATTTTCTCCAAATCAAAATTGCATTATCCAATTTACATAATTTTTTGTTTAACTAATTTTTGAGGGAAAAAACACTTAGCGTACAAAGTAAAGCAAGAGTTTCTTTCCAGAATTTCAAAGGCCTGTTGTTCACAAGGCCAATAAGATCATTATTGACCATAGCAAAAATCACCTGCACTAATAGTGTTAAGTCAAAAAATATTCCACATAAAGAAATATATTTTAGATAAATAGAGCCAGTTAGCCTTCTAAAATCCAAATAGCTGAATACAAGAAGGATGGTAAAACATAAAACATTAAAATAATTTAAGACATTGCAAATACCATGCAATTAGTATAGAAGCATCACATTAAGATAGGAACAATTCATTTTTCTTAAATATTCATCACAAGTTTTCTCCCGTAAAGAACTCCCCCCAACATGAGCAATGAGAAGTGCATCTGCCATCTTGTTTGTTGATAGGAATTGCATGAATTCTCCCTTATAATCACCAACGACTAAAGAACTTTGAATGGCTTCATCACATTCTTAGTATTCAGTCGAATCTTTAGTAGCTTCATGTTGCACCTCTTCTCCATTGCCTAGGGTATCCTTCCCAACAACAAAATCATTTTCAGTGAGAGGAAGTGAGGAATCTTCTTTCAGACTATGCAAATTATCAAAAAGCTCCTTGCCATTGTCTCTTGGGGATGTAACATCTTGTCCACCTTTTGACTAAACTGATGGATCTAATTGTGTTGTATCATCAAGAGTGATATTGTTGATTATTTCACTGCTAATATCATCAATGTTGGTAGATTGAGCTTCTTGTAAGTCTTGATTCTTTGTTGACTACACTTGAAATCCAAGGTGCTCAAGTAGCTTTGTCCTAGCATTGCCTTCATCTTCAAACATGACTCTTAGAAAATTCCATGTCTCCCTCTCTTCTTCCAAACTAAATCAATACAGAAACCAAAAATTTGCAAGTGAAACAATGCAAATTAATGTAAATTGTTATCAATCCCATTCAAAAAGTATCCACAAATAAGTAACCAAGAATATTGAGACTTCTTATCACACAAAGCTCACAATGATGATTTTTCACCATCTACTATTGTAGCTTCAAACTCTATTGAATGAAGTACCACACTATCCTTGGTAACGAGATTGTGTATATATACCTATGAAAATAGCAGAAAAATAAGACCATATATCATATTAATGACATGTACCAAAGAATAAATTATACTCTACCTCAAAAGAGCCAACAACACTCTGTGATGTTGTACTAGGCCGAAATGTAGCAAGCTTTCCTCCAAATCCAAAACTGACACTAACTAGTCTCTTCAACCACTTAGGAGCTTTCAAGAGTGCACCTAAAAAGGGCAAAACAAAAATATAAACATCATGTATTTGCATAAAATATCCCAATTCATTGGGGGATGTAACATCTTTTCCACCTTTTGACTGAACTGATGGATCTAATTGTGTTGTATCATCAAGAGTGACATTGTTGATTATTTCACTGCTGATATCATCAATGTTGGCAGATTAAGCTTCCTGTAAGTCTTGATTCTTTGTTGACTGCACTTGAAATCCAAGGTGCTCAAGTATCTTTGTCCTAGCATTTCCTTCATCTTCAAACATGACTCTTAGGAAATTCCATGTCTCCCTCTCTTCTTCCAAACTAAATCAATGCAAAAAAAAAAAAGTTGCAAGTGAAACAATACAAATTAATGTAACTTGTTATCAATCCCATTCAAAAAGTATCCACAAATAAGTAACTAAGAATCCTGAGACTTCTTGTTGCACAAAGCTCACAATGATGATTTCTCACCATTTGCTATTGTAGCTTCAAACTCTGTTGAACGAAGCACCAGACTATCCTTGGTAATGATATTGTGTATATATACCTATGAAAATAATAGAAAAATAAGACCATACATCATCTTAATTACATGTACCGAAGAATAAATTGTACTTTACCTTAGAAGAGCCAACAAGACTCTGTGACACTGTACCAGCTAAAATTAAGCAAGCTTTCCTCCAAATCCAAAACTGACACTAACTAGTCTCTTCAACCACTTAGGAGCTTTCAAGAGTGGACCTGAAAAGGGAAAAATGAAAAGATAGACATCATGTATTTGCATACAGGATCCCAATTCATTGAGAAAATCTTATAAGTGAGATTCCCATTTCTTAACTAAGTCATATATGGTTATCACATAAAGCAACACTTACCACCCACTTTATGTTTGAGAGCAATTAAAGCACTATACTTGGGTTATTCACAGAGAGTCATTAGTCAAGTACTGTAGGAAACAAATCATGGGCATATCAAACCAGTAGAGCATAGATAGCAATAAAGATCATGCATAAATCTCATGAACAGATTTGCATCAATTAAGGTAGACGTATTTCGACAATGAAAAAAATCTAGATGAAATAGACCTACCTTCCTAACACTTTCACTTCTGCCTGTGATTTTCATTAACACCGAAGGTATATGTAGATTGGGTAGGTACCATTGGGCTCTAAAGGCCCCTTATTGTGTGATTAAACAATACAAACAATTGGGGAAATGTCATTATATGTAATGACATAAGTTGAGGTTGAAGGTATTGTTTGATGCCAATTCAAACAATGGAGGCTCTTGTTGAAATCTACCTCTACCTTCTCATCATGGAAAGGACAATGATATGTAGTTAAACCATGGAAGTCGTGCATATATTTTGATAAAAAATCTCGGGCCATCATCACTAGTGTTAGGTCTCAAAGTGCAAGTTTTAAACCATAAGGGGGTGGCAATGCCTTAATACACCTTTGGCCCATGAACAAGGTAAGCAGGATTGATTACCTTTTACTCTTTAGGTTCTACCAAACCTAGGTGGGTATACCTAAACAATAAGGTAGATTTGCAGATAGATATGGTTCCTAGATTGAGCAATCTACTTACTATGGCACGTGAGATGAAGCAGATGCATGGTTTTAATGTCTAAATACTAGTGAGAGTAATTGAGAGTTCAAGTTTGTGAGTTGTATTTTGTATGCAATATCTAATTATTACTAGTGCCTACTTCTATTGTGTGGATGGAGTGGAGGGATGAATGATGATTTTGGAGATAGGGTTTTGTAAGATAGGTAGATTCACTCTTGAGCTTAACTAACAATTGGTCACTTTGAATGTGTGTACCTTATGAAAATGTGCAAGTATGTCAGTTATTTGGACTCTTCTTAGTAATCTTAGTGATATCCCCTTATGATACTGTGAAGTTGTGAAAGGATTTAATTCAAATGTGAAAGGAAACCAATTAAGACAATCTATTCAAAAGGACTTTAATCCAAACAAGAACTTATCAAATTTGATTTCTTAAAAGGAATTTTAATTCTTTTGCACACCAAAACCAGTCAACAATGTCACACAACTACAAAAAATGTGTGTTGAAAAATTAAATGTATTTCCATAAAATCAATTTAAATAACATAAACAACCACTTCAGAGACAACCAAATAACATATAAGCATATAAATCCACACAACAGTTGAAAACTTGAAAGAAAATTAACAATTATGCATAACCTTCTCCATTATATTTATCTTTGAATAATATGCATTATAATAGTAGTTTTTGATATGAAATAGATGATCTATTTGGGTCTTGGTCTCTCTTATATATGTGAGAGGTAACAATCTACAGACCCATTACAAAAATTCATGTTTTTTGATAACTAAACATAATTAAGAAAATGAAATATTGCAACAACTAAATGCATCGATCTGTTAATATCCAAGAAGAAGCCCGTGACCACCTAAGATCTGTTCAAAGCTTCTACTCCATGATATGGTGCTCATGTTGTCGGCTGACTCCTTTCATCCTGATGGTTGCCCTATTGTGTCTAGTGTATCCATAGTTTGGTTGAGGAACAAATTGAATGCAGAGAGGTGATGGATGTATTCTTGATCAACACAAGATCTGCATTGGAGATCACCTCTCTCATATCATACTCCATATACATCATCTTCTTGAGTTGGTTGTGAGTATTTTGTAAAATCATATCCTCGTCATTGATCTCTTGTAATGCAATAGTTAGAATTACATTAAAATCTTCCTTCCAATCATCATATTCTCAAGGATTTTCCATATCTTCATAGAGTGTTGGAGTTGAATTGAAGCACTCAAAATCCTCGATGAGCTTATTATGATATCCATTGTGTGCTTCTACCAATTTTTTATGTGTCTGCATTGTCTGTCCTTTCAGGATTTGCTTGTCTTGAAGCTCTTGTCTCTTTTTGATTATTCTCCCCTGTAATCATTCATTCTCCTCTATTGCTGAGAGTACCTATTTAAATTGCCTCTAATATTCATCTGCACATTTCATCATCTTATTGAATCTTCCCTTGATCATTTCGAATGTAGTCTTATACTTGATGGTTTTGAATTCCTTCTCCAATTCTTTACATTTTTCTTGAGATTTTAGGTGACACTACTTCCAATAAGTTGTATCATCCATTGCATCCAATACTCTCTTATCTTTCTCAAGCCATGGGGAATACAATTTTGGTGTGGAAGAGGAAGATTATCTTTCTCTTTGATGTGCTAATTCCTTCTTCAACCTGCCATTTTCTTTAACTAGCTTATCAATTTGTGCCTTGGTGAACTTTGCCACATTGAAATTCAACTCTACTGTCTCCATGGGGTTGGTATCCCCTACTCTTTGAACCAAGAGATGTCCAAACATTCGGTTTGGATTATCAATCGCATATGGTATTTTGTCATGGGGGTATAGTGACCAAATAAGCAAGGTGGCCTCATCTGGATTGTATCCAGATCCTGAATACATCTTGTCACTTGCTTTGTCTATTAAATTCATTGTTTTATCTCCTCTCTTTCTTAAACTATCAAACACAATTGTAGAGCTTATATCCCATTTGGGCAAAAGCAATACTCTAGCTTCTTGGAGTAAATCTCTCCCTCTCTTAGGAGTGATGGACTCCATATCTTTGTCTATTTCTTTTTTCAATTCTTTCAAAACAACAACTTCTCATTCAGGAGTGACATCCTGCATCTTTTGTCTCATTTTATTGCCTTTATATTCGTAAACAAATGATTTAAACTCAGAAGACTTAACAAAATCTCCATTATAAATGAACTCCTATCCAACCTTGACCCTAACATCATCAGATAATTCATTTGATGCTTCAAATCTTACAACATTGTGTTCCTGAGGAGGCTCATACCATACAATTACAGGAGCACTTATATTTTGTACTCGCTCTTCCTCCTCATCACTTTCCTCACCACTCTCCTCTTCTTCACTCATATCAGTATCTATAGAAAAACTCACATTAGGAGTTGGTTGTGAAGGGATATAATCTAAGGGCTCTATATCTTTAGCCTGCATTCCTGAATAGGTTGCATGAGGGGCATCAAAGACAAGTGAAGGCACATTCTTTACCACTTCATCCATATGAGCAATGAGTTGCTCAATCCTTGCTAGAGGATCCTGTATTTCACCAAATTCCTTCGAATAAGATGGGACATTTCTTCTTTCCATTCCTCTACAAGCATAACCCTATTATATGCAGTCATTCTTTTAGTAGTAGAGGCTTCATCATGGTTTCTGATTACATCTTCAACTGAGAATACATGCTCATATCCTAATAACACCTGTGATAACCTTGCTTTGTGAATAAAGCCTTCTGCATCAATTTTTTTCCTTTTTTTACCTAGAGGGAGGTTATATTGTGCTAATTTAGCATCAATTTCCTCATATCCCTCATTTTCAACCACTGTAAAGTCTCCAAAACATAAGGTACTAGGCATGATCGATTGTTTGTTGTGTCCTTTGAGGTTTTTGGAATCAGATTTTGCAAATTGCCTCACAATTTCTAAGTGGGCAATTCTATCAGGAACTACTTGTGGCAACAAGTGTGGAGTTCCTTCAAACCCATAAAACCTAATCACTGTGTAGTCAGGAAAAGCATTCCAGTCTCCCCAGTTATGATCCACCTTTTTCCTTGGGTCATTTTCCTTTGGTATTAGAAACTTTTGCACTTCTGGGGATAAGTTATAATCATGCAAATATCCCAGCCACTTCATTAATGGTTTCACAAAAAAATCCTCAAAATAAAGATAATGAGATCTACCAAATCGACTATCCCATAGTGAAGTCCACATCTATACAGGTTTGAGATTCCCATTTTCATCTGTATCTTTCATTCTTAATTCTTGACTCCAAACCCTTCTAACATGTCCCTTATGCATGAGCAAATGCATAAACAAAGAATAATGTTTGAAATGAATATATTCACTGTTGTTTTTAATCTTTTCAAGCTCCCGGTTTAGGTCATTGGCCAAGTATCTAGCATAATTGAATGACTTGGCATCACTGCTTTGTATGTATGCAACTAAGACCATTGGGGCAATAGACATGAGGGGTGGGACCTCTACCCCCAAGACTTGACCAAATGAATAATAATTGTATCTAAAATATTCTTCAAACAAGTCCTCATGAAAAGGAGGGTTTTCATTACTCAAAAACCTCTTGAGTTGGCCTCCTTCATTCTTAGGCCTATGCAAGGGTAGTTTCCATCATTTGTAGCTGGTATCCATATGGTGATACTCTATCAAGAGATCTCTAATCATGAATGGCAAGTTCATAGGACACTCCAACTGAAACACATTAGAAATTAAATCCTTAGAAATAACAAGCATGTCAGCCCCATTATGTGCTTGGATAGTTCTCTTCTTTGGGTCATATCTGCTAGCTAGATCTTTAATTAATTCTACATTTACGAACACATTGGGCACCACGAGTCTTCCCAAGTTCAACCTCCGTGGGTTGCAGATTGGATGAAACCTAAATTGTTTCTTATAATGATACATGAAAAGCTCATACCCGCGTTGTGGTGTCCAAATATCCTCCAAGCCTTTGTGTTTATCTGATAATCTATCCATTGAAGGATTCATTTGAGAACCCCTCCTAGGTTTTGGCCCAGACCTAGGGCATTGATCTATCAAGTCTTGATTCAAGAGTCTCTTCTCAGTTTTCTATTTCTTAGCTTTGGGTTTTTCTACATTTTCCTCCATTGTTCGAATTCTTAATCCTTTGAAAAATACAACTTCTTAGCCAGGATTGGTGTACTTACTTGGGTCTCACCTCCACGGGTTTCTGCTACGTGAGAACTCCTAGCTTTTCCTTTCTTCTTTTGTCCTTAGCGAAATCTTCCAGACTGTTCAACAATTATACGATCAACTTGTGATATAATTCACTTCAACTCTGGCTCATAAATACACCACCTGTTTCAATCTTGTCATCGAGGGGAAGCATTTATTTTTAAATGTCTGGACGATGCCTTGAGATGTCACATCAGTTAGTAATCAATCATCATCACTGTATCAATGAGACTGCAATCCTTATTCCATGAATAGCCACCCTCTCCACCGATGAACAATTTTCCTTCAGTCTATCGATGGGATGCCAAAATATATTACCCCGATACACATTAATTCCCTTGATATATAATCATTCTTGATAATTTATGATCATATCAGGCCATCGAGGGAATGTAGACATCTGTTCCATTGATGTTCATGTGTTACAATGACGTGCTTACTTTTGTTCACTCTATTAGTCTATCAGGGGGAACACCTTAGGAGTTAGCCTGATAGGGTCTTGTTACACCGATACTAGGTAATGAACTATTTTCATTGGGCCATCGGCGATGCTATGATGGGGGTTTCTGCCGATGATGCATTGTTAGGCCGATAGTGCTAATTTTTACTTAGGAAAAATTATGGAGTCTCAAACTTATTTATGGGTGTGACAATTTGGCAATGTGGGCTACAAAATGGATCTTCTCACACAAATTTCAATAATTTGTGTTGATCATAAAATTAAAATGTGATGATTTTTTGTGGAATGTGGAGGATTGGTGGGTGGAGGCTAGTTAAAAATGTGAAATTTTTCATTTGTAACAACTAGCACAATGAAAAATAACATGTATAGATCATACAAAAAAATAAGATAGAATAAGAATCAGTAATGGATAACTAAATAAAGCTTGTTGTCTCCAAGAAGACAAATACCACATATATATGGTGTTCATTACCTAGCTTGACCATATCAATGTTTATCCTTTAATTTATAATATTATTTACAATATCCCCATGTTACTACAGTTCTGCCAAAGAATTATGACAAGACGAATGCTATTTCTTCAATAATGTAGATACCGTTTCAAGCTAGTTGCAAATTTGAAATGGTTGAAAAAACTCTTTGTTAGAGAGACAAATGAATCTCCTAACATTTCCCATGATTGAATAGGTTTTGCTACACTTGAAACTACTAATGCATGCATATCTAGTCAGTCGAATTTTCCAAAGTAGTTCTGCAGGAACCAACTCAGTTCTTTTTTGGACAACATATACATCGCATTCACTGAGCACACCTCCCACACCCTCCTATAACCATAGTTTTCAGGGGATTTCTCATGGTAATTTGGAAGTAAATTTTGGAGACACTTTTATAAAGAAAGCATGACTTCTTCATAGAGTTGTGTAAACATTTAAAATCCTTATCCCTAGAGCCACTCTACCAAATAGAATAAAATTATAGAAAATAAGGATATATTTTCCAATTAAAGAATTACTCCAAAATATTACCTGATGAGCCTGCACCAAACATAGCCTCTTTAGAATCCATTTGACAGCAGGCCTGAAATGGATGCACATCAAAAGAGACAAACCCACATTAATTATAAAGATGTTCCTTATGAACAAAAAAGGAACATAACTAACTCACCAAGGGAAAAACATAGTAGCATCTAGCATGTAATTCTAAGTTAGGTGAACCTAGAGATAAGCTTGTCAAGAAATACTTGCAGTGTGCTAAAATACTTGTAGAAGATATATATCATGTACTTCTAAGAGATGATTTTGAACACAAACACTTGTGATCCAAAATCAATTATGAGTGTATGGCTATGCTAAGTTTGTCCTCTTTGATAATCAGACAAAATACTGTTGGCCTTCAACTCACTTATATATAATAAATCCTTATGCCACATTTACATTAAATAATTAAAACCATATGACTGTTACTGGTATATTTAAATATTTTGTATCACCTCCACTCATTCATGACCCACAATGAACATTACATTCTAGCACTTTCCATAATGTTATCTATGGATCAATCCACTTTCAAGGCTCAATCATGTTTTTGCTTTAAGTATCTGGAATTTGCAAGATCCACATCAATCTAGATAAACATCTGGACTTATATATTAAGACTCAAAAGTCAAATATCACAAAATAAAGTAAACAACTAAAGACTCAAATCTTATTAGCAGGGGAATTTTCAAGTTTTACTTTCATAACACAACCAATGCAGAAGAAAGAAATACAAAAAGCAGCACAAAGGGATATGAAAGTACAAGTTACATGAGTAACAACCATGAAAAAAATTTGAAAAAAAACAATTGAATTAGCTGAACTCAGAAATAGATTATAAGTCAGAGACGAAAAACCTTTAAATGCTATTTATGTAGTGGTTTACATAACTTGTCTATATTTATAAGTTAGACAACTTGTAAAATGTATAATTGTTGGCATGGGAATGAAATTGGATTGTTGTTGAAATTTGTTATTCTCATGGATAGGTATTGAAGCACTTGCATGGTCGATAAAGCTTGTTTGGATAGAACCTGAAGACTTTTGAAATGGAAGGTAAGGAATTTAGAGTTTGCTGCAACAAATTTGAAGTCAACGAGGCCCTTTGCAGTGAATTCAGAGGTAATTCAAAACCCTCATTGCCGAAAGTAAGCTGATAGGAAACATAGGCATATTCCATTATCAGTAGGTAAACTTCAAATGAGTGTAAGATAGATCTTAGAACAATGAATCATTATATTCTCTTCTTTCTATTATGGTTTGTACTAAAAGTGACTACTTTCAATAATGTTTTGGCATCTCTATTTTCAAATTTATGTTTTTTCCTTTAAATCAGAAACTAAATTAATATGGGAATGCACAATATTATAGATGGATAAGAATCAAAGGTTGACTACGGATCAATATCATGCATATGATGAGAGAGTAGCTGATGAGAGGGACATTGACAAATATCCATGTCCATGTAAAAATTGTCTTGGTGGAAAGGTGAAAAAAATAAATATGATTTATCGACATATGATAAGATATGGGCATAGTGGTATAATCCCTTGGGCTTACAATTATTATGAAGATATGATAGAATGTCAAACTGTGAGAGATGAAGAGGCAACAAACATTGATGAAGTGGCACCAAACATAGATGAAGAGGTATAAATGTTTGATGAAGGGTTTGAAGTTGATGGAATGTTGAATGAGGCTCTAAACGATGATTGGGCCAAGTCAATGGAAGATGTTTTAAAGCTTGTGTATGCTAATTGCAAGTTAAGTCATTTGACAACAATCCTTCAAATTCTTAACTTGCAAGTGGTGCATGGTTGTACAAATGAGAGTGTAGATCAGTTATTAGCATTATTAAGTTCATTGTTACCAGTTGACTCCACATTGCTAACAAAATGAAGTCAATGTAAAATAAAAATCAATAAGCTTGGCTTGGGGTATGAAAACATCCACACATGTGTGAATGGTTGTGTATTATTTCACAAAAATCTTGCAAATGAGAGTGAATGTCCAAAATGTCATGAACTGAGGTATAGACAAGGGTTGAAATCAGCTATGGTTCATAAAAAGGTTCTTCACCACTTTTTGATAATCCCACAATTACTCTAAATGTATAGGTGCAGAGACATTGTTGAACTTATGTAGTGGCATGCCCAAAATAAGAGCATTGATGGAAAACAACGACATGTGCCTTATTCTAAGACGTGGATGAAATTTGATAACAGATGGACCAATTTTTCTCAAGATCCTCGTAATATAAGGTTGGGTTTGGCTCTAGATGGGGTGAATCCATTCTCAGATCAAAGTACTAAATGGTCAAGTTGGCCAATGTTTCTAATAAAACTTGCCTCCATGGTTAGCAACTAAACCATTTTTCTTAATGTTATCATTGATTATACTAGGAAAGAAAAGTGTGACTTCAGATACAATAGATGCTTATGTAGAGCCATTATATGATGAGCTAATGGAATTATGGAAAGGAATTGAAGCAATTCAATCTTTAATGGATGATCATTCAATCAAATTCACTTTAAGAGCTTCCTTATTGTTTATGATTCATGATCTTACTACATATGGTACATTGTCTAGTCTCTTTGTTCATGGATACCATGCATGTCCTGCTTGCAACTTTAAGGATTTTGTGAGGCACTCAAGAAGTTTGTGTAAGTGTATTTATTGTGGACAACGTGCTTACCTTAAATGGATCATCCATATCATTGACAAAAAAACACGTTTCAATGGTCAAGAAGAGAATCGTGAAGCACCATTGCTAATAACAGGTGATTACATTATTGAGAATGGACAAAAAAGAATGTCATTTATTGAAAATGATGGGATTACTGGCAGTAGATATGATCCATGTAATGAAAGTGGTGTAAAATGGTTGTGCATATTGTATAAGCTGCCATACTTTAAGGATAAAGCCATTAGGCATACTATTGACTTTATGCATACTGAGAAAAATATAGCTTATGCTATTATAGAAACTCTTTTTGGTGCTCTTGATACTATTTCATCACGTGAAGACTTTTGAGAAATAAAGATTCGTCAAAATTTTTGGGTTGAAAAATATGATAATGAAAAATATAGAAAACCTAGTGCTCCTTATGTTTGGACAAAGGAACAACATGCACAATTCTTATAGTTGATGTCTTAGACTCACTTTCCCACTTGATATGTAAGTAGTAGCATCAGAAGCCAAACTAACATTAATAGCTTAAGAGGCCTCAAGACCCATGACTATCATGTCATAATCGAGAATATTTTACCTATTGTGGTAAATATATCAAGTTTGGAAAATGGGCCAAGATTGGAAATTATAAGGTTGGGCCTAATATTAAAGAGAATGAGTTTATATGTATTAGATCCTTCAAACTTTGATAGTTTGAGGGAGGAGGTTGTTGAAGTCCTTTGTCTATTGGAATGAGAATTTCCACTAGCAATATTTAACATTTATATGCATCTTTTAATACATCTAGAATATGAACTAGAGCATTGTGGCCCAGTAAGAACGAGATGGATGTATCCTATAGAACGATATATGAAAGTTTTGAAAAAAATCATCCGTACTAGGGAAAAACCAGAAGGCAACATGTCTAAGGGATATTCAATGTAAGAGGCCATGGGATTTTGCACAAAATATATGAAGGATTTTAAAAATTTCAATTGACATGTATGGGATGATGATGAAGATGAGAGAGTTGCAGGTGAAGTATTAGAAGGAAATGGATGTCACTTCAAGCTATCATATCAAGAAAGAAGTGCAATACATGCCTTTGTTCTTCAAAACACATCTTCGTTCAATAAGTGGCATAGGTAAAAAAAATTACACAATAATTTATTTACTCAATTGCATTTACACATTTATATTATTAATCTTACTATTTGTACGTCATTATTCTATGTAGAAAATATGAAGAAGAGAATCAAACTTGGATGCATTATCGACCTCAAAGGCACAGACATCATGATTTGATTAAAGCTGATTCTTTTCCAAAATTTGAAGAATGGATTGCTAATGCAATTTGTGATGCAAAAAAAGAAGGTCAAGATATAATAACAGAGGAAAGTGAGCTTTCACGACCTCCACATTTATGGGCTATGCGTTTTAGTGGAATGTGGGCCTATGGTAGTCATTTAAGAGTGGAAGAAAAAGACAAAGGAAAGAAAAATTATGATTGTGTTGTTAGTGCTGAATTTCTTAATGAAATTGAGAAGAAATTTTATGTTGGATTCATCCAAGAAATTATTCAAGTGGATTTTGGTGAAAATAGTCCTATATTATTAAAATGTAAGTGAATCCAACCATCTGCAGTACAATTTGATGAGTATAGATTTGTACGTGCAAATACATGACAATTTTTATCAAAGACAGATGAGTTGTATGTTTTCCCTCTTCAAATTAACCAATCATTTCTAATTGATGATGTAAGAAGCCTAGGTTGGTCATGTCATTCAAACAGAGTCTCGTTCGAGATGAAAATTCATGGAAGTTGTTGATGTAATGCCTGATGGGCAATATGTTAATTTACAAGAAACATTCAAAGAAGTGGATGAAGACAATGAGGGACTGTTTGAAGAAGAGATTTTGATTACCAATGAAGAAATTGGGAGAGATAATGTATTACATGTCACAAATGAGGATGAGGAAGAAAATCAAGTAGATGCAAACACAAGTGATCAGGATTATGATCTTGATGGAAATGTAGATGATTATTGATGAGCCCCATTTTATGACCTTTTATGTAAGACTCTTATGTTGTTTTAAGACTGTTTTATGTTTTAAGGACACTGACCTTTAGACTAATACTTGTTTCAAAGCTTTAATGTTGAACAAAGTTGCTATATGAATGTAATATGAATATGTTTTCATATAAAAATGAGGATGCAATATCTTTGTATCAAGTTGCTAATTTATACATTGTTGTTTTTGTGGACATCAGGAAATGAAGAAAAAGAATTTAAGGCACAAATTAGATGATAGTGATCACAATGTTGAAATTCCAGTGACAGATTATGAGTGCTTTTGTGAAGAACATGTGGCCAAGAATAATGAATATTTATCACGTCTTGGTTTGACGTCAAACAGGCAAGTTGTAAATCCACTAAGTAGTAAGTTATTTGTTTAATGCTATTTAATGAAATTTTATAGGCAAGAGCTTTATGTGTATAAGACATGATATGATATTTTTTTTTGTTTTATAGGCAAGAAAAAGAGAGTAGAGAAAATGCAGAGAAAAAACAAAAAGAAAGTAAAGATACAGTACTGCCAACTCGTAGAAGCCAACACTTTTGTGATTCAACAAATGAAGTTGGTGAAAAAAATAGTTGTGATGAAGTGAAATCTACGAAGACCACTACTGATCTACCTACTCATGCCACACGTGATGTGTCCAAGGAGCATGAAGTTCTGGTTAATCAAAGTCATGAAGAGAGTCCATTTGCATTTGATGTGCCTGCTGAGAGTGCACTTGTCGCGTCTACAAATTTTGAAGGAATTAGTGAATCAACCAGAAATATTTGTAGTGGTGAAACAAAAGATGTGCTTGCTTATGTTAAAAGACAGATTGAGTCAAGATTTATACAAATCTACAAAGAGGAACACAAAAGAAAGAATATTAGAAGGGAAGAAGCCATTCTTGGTTGAGGTATCAAGAGATGGTGAACCCATTGGGAAAAATGCTGCAAGGTGGGCCTCTGAATTGGGCGTAAGATGTAGGGCCCATTTGGATATTTGAAAATCAAATTTTGTAGAGCAAGATCCATGAAATGTGGAATATGTTATACAAAAAATGGAAAATTCCTTTGACATTGTTGGTGGAAAAATCTCTAGAAAATATTACAAGCACGAGATGAGACTTTTGATGAACAATTTTAGATACAATTGCAAAAAAAAAATCATAGAGGGAAAAGAGATGTTAGACTCCACTCTATCTCCCAAACAGTGGGAGACATTGAAAGAAAGTATGCGTTCAGAAGAATATTTGACAAAGAGTAACATAGGCAAGAGAGAAAGAGATAACGTGAGGATTGAATATACATTTGGCCGAGGTGGGTTGCAGGCCAAAATGGACAAATGTGGAGTAAGTGTATGGATTTTTGGTTTAATTTACATTGTGTTATTTATTTCAATTTTTCATTGAACTGACTATATGTTGAAATTGACATTGTATTTTAGGTGGAAAACAATAATAGAGAAGCAAGTGTAGAAGATGTTGTCAATTATATGGCAGCACTAGATTGTACTAAATCTAATACTAGTATCAAGAGGAAATCTAGTTCGTCAACGGAGATTTCACAACCATCTGTTGGACGCCCAGTAAGAGCCTCTCCAAATCATGTCAACTCAAATGAAGACTACCAACATATAATGAGTTGCTTAAACTGTCTCACTGAGAAAGTTTTGCAATTGGCTGCCTCTTTTAAGCCTATAATTTCTGCATGGAATGACCATAATTCCATGGGTTCAGATCAGGTAAGAGGATATCCCTCAATATTTTGATTCTCAACTATATCATCTTTATATTGTATTCTAAAGATGTCTGCAAATTTCATAAATGTTTTCCACAACATGCCTTTATAAAATTACTCTCATGATCTCCAGATAAAGTATTATGATCATATATAGAACAGTGAATCTATGAAATTTTTCCTTTTGTTTCATTGAAATCCATTGTGACTGTGAGTTTTATGACAAAATAACTATGAGATCAATGAATGATCTGTTAGGTCTCAGAAGTGCAATTTTTTAAACCATAAGGGGGTGCCAATCCCTTAATACACCTTTGGTCCACGAACAAGGTAAACAAGACTAATTCCCTCGATATATATTAATTATTGATAATCCATGGTTATATCGGGCCATTGGGGGAATGCAAACATTCTTTCCACCGATGTTCATGTGTTACAATGATGTGCTTGCTTTTGTTGACTCTATCAGTCTATCAGGGAGGATGCCTTAGGAGTCAGCCCGATAGGGTATTGTTACATTGATACTAGGTTACTAACTACTTTCATCGGGGGAATGCAAACATTCATTCCACTGATGTTCATGTGTTGCAACAATATGCTTGCTTTTGTTGACTCTATTAGTCTATCAGGGAGGTCGCCTTAGGAGTCAACCTGATAGGGTATTGTTACACCGATACTAGGTTATTAACTGCTTTCATCGAGGGAATTCAAACATTCATTATGTCAGGTCATCAGGGGAATGCAAACATTCGTTCCATCGATGTTCATGTGTTACAACGATGTGCTTGCTTTTGTTGACTCTATTGGTCTATCGGGGAGGACGCCTTAGGAGTCAAATTGATAGGGTATTGTTACACCGATACCAGGTTATTAACTGCTTTCATCGAGCCATCGACGAGGCTATGATGGAGGTTTTGTCGATGAGGCATTGTTAGGCCGATAGTGCTAATTTTTATTTAGGAACGGGGAAAGATTATGGAGTCTCAAACTCATTTATGGTTGTGACAATTTGGCAATGTGGGCCATAGAAGAAAAATCTACAAAAAATCCCGATTAATCCTGATTTTTAAAAAAATTGTAGGCTTTTAGCCAAGCATCCATAGCTTGTTTGAAAGCACTTGTTTTAGGATTTTAGTCATAGCAGCAAGGCAATGAACTGTTTGATAAAATGGTTTGATAAAAATGTATGAAAAATGTGTTAGCATAGACAAGGCAGTGAACTTTTTGAAAAAATTCCTCAAAGAAATGAGGTCTCATGGTGATGGAATGCCATGACAATCAAAAACAATTGATTGAAAGCACTTGTTTTAGGTTTTTAGCCATAGCAACAAGGCAGCAAACTGTTTGAAAAAATGCTTTGGTAGACATATATGAAAAATGTGGTAGCATACACAAGGCAATGAACTGTTTAAAAAAATGCCTCAAAGAAATGTGGTCTCATAGAATGCCATGACAAGTAAATGCAATTGATAGCTACTCCTAGTTATTAGTTATACAATTTGAAGTAATTTCATAACTCCTTAGGTTGACTTTGTAAAAACTATATTGTAATTGAAATTTTCTCATCTATCAGCATCTAGTTATTAGTTATGCAATGTGAAGTAATGCTTTGAGTTTGAAAGATGTGCAATGCAATGTAATCAACAATATGAATATAAACTACAAAAATCTATTTTTTACAATTCATTAGTTATACTCTTTATTTCATTTGCTCTCTATATCTCTATGCTATGGAAATGCCTTTCAATTTCAAAAAAATAGTTTTTATCTCCTGTTCTACAATTTTTACCTTTTTTTTTTAAATTCTATTTTTTCTTGATTTTTTCAAAAAATCTTATACTTTTGGTTTGCCAATTTTTTCCCCAAAATATTTTTGCCGCTATGGATCATAAAGCAATAATAAAACTCTTGAAATTCTATTATTTTCTTAGAAATTTTTTATTATTCACAGTTCCAAGCTTCTGTACTTTCCTGTATAGGGTTTCCTTTTTTTTTTGCATTGAATTAGGTGGATGGGTGAGTTAACTTCAATTTGTTTATGATTTGGTGGATTCTTGAAGAGTTTTGTGCATTTTGTAGTCAAATTGCTGAAATGGGTCTGTAAAGACAGAGTTGAGGGTTTGTGAGTCCACAAAATGGATTTTCACCCATTAAACCTGTGATTAGGTGAAAATATGGTCCCAGAAATGAGCAGCAACACTAAGCATGCAAGAAACCAACTAACACCTAACACCTCAAGATTGAGAAAAAACATCAAACTTAACAAAATAGATGGAAATATTATACCTTGCTAAGTTGCTTTTTTGGTTGGCCCTTGATTTTTAATGTTGTGTATACTCCTTGGATGGAAAATGAGAGTGAGGATGCAAGATGGTTGAAAAATGGATGATAATGGGTGCAAGTGCTATGGTGAAAACAAGATGTGAAAATATGGTTAAGTGTGGCTTCAAATGATAAAATTGCAAGAGTTTGGCTATGAAATGCAAAAGTCCCTAAATGAGAGAAAAGAGGGGGTATTTATAGAGGAATTTGATTTCTCTAGAAAATTCAATGGTTGAGATTTATCCAACAAGGCCAAGATGAAGGGCTATGGTGAGTTGAGGACTCACAAGCCCTCACATCTTAACATGTGGAATGTGAAGTGGCTTAGAAATGGTGATGTGTAAATGAGGTGGAAGGAGGGTACATGATGTGGAGGAAGGACAAGTACCTTGGGGGATGAGAAGATTTCCTCAAAAATGAACTTCTTGTCCCCAAATGGTTGGAAAGTGACATGAGAGGAATTTTAGTATTCCTCAAAAATCTCCATAGGGAAGAGGAAAGTAGTTGGAAAAATAAATGTGAATTAAAAATTCACATGTATGGAAGAATCTTATGGACAAGACAAGGTTCTGAGAAGGGAAACACTTGTCCACATGTGACTTGATGTGACAAGTCAAAGATCACATGGGGAAGAGAAAAAAAGAATTTAATATTCCTTGGAAGGATAAAAAGAATTAAAAATTCCTTGAGAGGTTGATTAGGCTAGTTAATGAAAGATTATAGGAGGGTTAGGTGGCTAAGAAAGATTAGGGGCCAACTTGCAAAAGTTGGAGGATGTGACACATCTTAATCAAGGATTAAACATGTGCACATTCCTAATGATGGAATTAGGAGGTTGATTAAGATTAAGGAAGAGATGTGACATGTGAGGAATTAAATAAATGTCATATTTATTTAATTCTTTTGATGAAAGGGGAATTAAAGAGGTAAGGTATTTAATTATTTAACTAGATACCTTAGAGATTTAGAATAATTGAGGGTATTAATTAAATAATAGTGATATTATTTATTTAATGCAAATAAGAGGATATTAGATGAAAAAGGGATAAATTTGGACAAATAAAATATCCAAATTTAGGTGTCTACCCCACCTATTGTGACTTTTATACTTGGAAAGACTTTGTTGACTATTTTTTAGATGAATTACTCATTTGGATATATTTTTTTTCTTGATGGTTAAACTACATGCAAAGCAATTTTATCAAAACATGATGAAAACAAGAATTCCTTGATGTTAATCATAGTTGTGTTGACGTTGAGGTAATATAATAGTTGTTATGGACAAAAAATTATAGCTTTTGCATTCTTTACTTGACTTATATTAACTTTGCATGATGATTAAACCATATACAAGACAATTATATGAAAGCATAACAAAAAGGAAAATATCCTGCCAATAGAGCTCTCCACAAAGCTACACAACTTCAGGACAATGTTGATAGTGATTATGCTGAATTCGAGGAGTATATGCATGATATTGATAATACTACTAGTGTTAAACTTGAGGTGAGTGCTATGAAACGTTACTTTTCCTTGATTCTGAAACCCTTCATGTATTAATGATTGTTATGATCCCAAATAATGAACAAGCTTATAAAATAGTGAATAGACAACTAAAACATTGAAAGTAACCTGTAGAACAATCATTGTACTTTGTCACTTTTTAGTGGGGATTGATGGCACTTCAATACTTTATGATGCTTGACTGTGTTTTAGGCCATTGTAATTGACCTTGTCAACATCTTGAACTTAGCGTGCTACTTCTTTCATTGGATGATACTTGTTGTTCTTTGCTTCATGGATCTGCTGTTAACTCTTCATTATGGCTATTATTAAAAAAAAGTTTCTTTTGATATTCTTGCCGCTATCTCTTAATGTCTTCTTGCTGTTTAGTAATGATATTTGCTGCTCGATCCATTAAACTTATTGTTACAGCCATAAAACTCGCCGCCCTTACACTAAACTCATTGCTACAACCATGAAACTCACTGCTATTGCTACTTGTTCATTGGACATCATTTCTGACTTCTTCTTACATACTCTTACACTATTTTCTAACAGTGAAATACTCTTTCTCTATTATTTATGTGACCTTTACATCCAACCTTATTTGTTACTCATTTACTGCTGCTATGAAAGCCACAAAGAAAGACTATATTGTTTCCTCAATGATTGCTCTTAATGGCTGTCACATGTTGCCATGATACATTTTGTTCTTTGTTCTTCTTTTATATGTCATCATTGACAGGGTTATGTTTCAGAGCTTTAATGCCACTATTTTTGTACATCCTAATGTATTTCACCTTCACCTTGTAATAGTAGTAGTAGTGTTCTCATATTGCATTCTTTATTTTTGTGCATTAACTACTTTTTTTTATGTGTAATAGCGTTGTCATAACCTTATGTGTCTGGTATGTGTGCATGGTAATGCAGTGTTTATATTTGTGGCCTTTGTATCTGATTAGTATGAAGCTAATAATAAAATTGTAAGCATTGCTATGAGTGTTGGGTTTTTAGTAAATTAGATCATTGCAATTATTTTAACACACATACAAGTACTATTTAAGTAAGTAATGGTTGTTTTATTATGCAAACAAGGGTAATCATTACCTATCTAATATAATGTGCTTTTTTCTTTTTCTAGAAATGTATTAATGATAAACTCAAAGAAGGGGATAAAGTTAGGGTGTTGGATCCGTTTGATGGTGATGCTGCGGGCATTAGACAGATTCACTCCCTATTTATTGTACATGGGGTCAACTTGAAAGGAACAAGAGATGCAAAAGTAAATATTTTAAAGGTCACAAGTAACATACCCTTTGTTTATGAAGACAAAATAAATGGAGTTGTTCATCTGAAAGAGAAAAAGGGAACCTTCACACAGTGGCCACAAAAATATTTGCAAAAAATGACATAGTTGAACATGTTTATCATATACTAGTTAATGTTAGACATCTTGGCTCACTGCTTTATGCAGTATTTTAAATGTGTTCAAAGATCTTAATTGTCATAGTGTATTTGAAAGAGTTGGAAACTCTTAGACAACTTTGACATTTCTCATTATATTTACATATATACTCTTAGACAACTTTGACATCTTGTAACTTGATATATATATATATATATTTATATATATTTGCATTAAATTTTTTATTACAAATTACCTAAATATTTGTCATGATATTGAATCAATCTTTTAATTCTAGCATGTTGTAGCTTGTTCATATATGTAATATTTTTATTTGCTTTTATGTTTTAGTTCAAGTTTAATATTATGTTAGTTTTGCATTATAAAATTTATGGTATTTAATAAATTATTCATTTCATGACTATATTTACTACCAATTAATAGAAATCAGTAAATAAAAATGACTAAAATAATGACTAAATTAATTACTAAATATATGACTAAAATAATAACTAAATATGACTAGATTAATGACTAAAGTAATGACTAAATATATGACTAAAGTAATGACTAAATTAATGACTAGATATATGACTAAATTAATGACTAAATTAATGACTAAATATATGATTAAATATATGACTAAAGTAATGACTAAATAAATGACCAGTTAACAACAATCAATAACTAAATATATGACTAAATTAATGACTAAATATGTGACTAAATAAATCACTACTATAACTAAATTAATAACTAAAAATTGCATATAAATGACTAAATTAATGACTAAATCAATGACCAAATCAATGACTAAAATCAATGACTAAAATCAATGACTAAATAAATGACAAATTGTTTAGTCATAAATTTAGTGGTGTTATAAATAACTACAAATAAACCACTAATAGTCACGTGACTAAAGTTAGTCATTTATATGCAATTTTTAGTAGTTTATTTAGTCATATATTGTTGTTTGTGTACTAGTGGTTGCTCCAGAACTTGTTCGGGTGCTCTGAAAATTTTTGGTTGCTGCTTCGGTTGCATCTTTCAACGATGCTCTAGAATTTTTTTGGTTGCTGCTTTGGCAATATTTTTCAATGATGCTTCAATTTTTTTTTGGTTGTTGTTTTGACTGCATCTTTCGACAATTCTCTGGAAATTTTTGGTTGCTGCTTTGGCTACATCTTTCGACGATGCTCCAGAATCTTTAATTTTGTTGTTGCATTCTAATGACATCTCTCAATGATGCTCCAAAACTTTCTCTTCTTCCACCCCGACTGCATTTTTTGGCAATGCCTCAAATTTTCATAAACTCTTTCATTTTTCAGTATTTTGATTTTTCCTAAGTTCCGTGTATTCCCATCATTTAATTTTCCTTCCACCTCGAGATCCACTCCCTAATTGTCATTTCGCCATATCATATCAAATATTTCCATAATAAATGAAATTATTATGACAACTCTTTTGTCATAATAATTTTTGCCATCATTTAGACCATCCCATCCATGTCATAATTATTCACTGCCACCCTCACCAAGTCATGTAACTATCTGATTATGTCAACAAAGGTGAGTGATGTTCGATTTAATGACAAGATGTAAGGTGTGTACAAATTTGTTTACTTAAAGTTAATAATTATTTTGAATAGAGATTAATTAATTGGCATGAACCATTCCCTCTCTCAATTTTGAAAATTATGCCATCGCACAATTGCTAAAAGTACGACAATGGTTACATAATTTCCCATGTAGAATTGTCATGATTACTCAGTAAGGACTCAAGTAAGGTGTTTAATTCCTCTTCCATTTGTTATATCAAAATTTTATCCCTTTGCATCTACAATTTAGTTAATTGAAGCAAGAAAAATATTACAAAGTTCCATAGAATTTGGCAGAGCGACAAGGGAAGGTAAAATGGGAGGAGCCAAGAAAAATTATGAACCAGCCTCATTAGCTCAATTGTTGGCATTAAGTAATGTTGCAGTCCTATTTCAAAAAGTTGGGTGGCTGGAATTCATGAAAAAGTTTGAGGGATTTACCGAGTAGCTGGTAAGAGAATTCATAGAGAATTTTGCAGATAGACAGACCATGGTGCATGACAAGCGCTTCCGGGTAAGTCCAAAAAACATTGCTCATCTTTTTGGTCTTGAGAATAGAGGAATTGATTTGAATGAAACTACCAATATTACCTATCAAAGACTGTAGAATTGTTTCATAGGGAGGGGGAGCCTCAACCTATAATCACCATAAGTACCAGGGGACAAAACAAAGGTTTTCATAGAATGTCTATCCCAGAACCATGTAGAACTGTCGTAGCCTAGATAATAAAATATTTTACCTATGAAGGACAAATAACTACAGTAGTGGGACCCCCTTTCCGTCTGCTAATTCATTTGTTCCACGGCATTGAGGACCCTTCTCTTGGGGTCAATTTACCAACCTTTTTGTGTCATTCAATTATCACCATGATGGAAAAATATAAAGTTGGGATAGGGTGCCTCAAATACCACAACCTTATATAGTTGATATGCAAGCATCATTTTTGCAAAAAGGCCAGAAAAGAAGTGGTAGAAATTTTTGCAAAAATTTGAAAAAGTGGAGTTTGAAAGACCACTTGAGTAGGGCGAGTCCTCTAAACAAAAAGAACAATCTTTGGAAGAACCCTCCTTTGAGGCCTTAGGTGCTCCTGAATCCCAATAGACTTCAATAGCTCCTAGCGACGATGCACCGAAAACTTTGCCGAATGTGTTAGAAACCCCAAGACAGTCATGGGATGTGGAAATTGTGCACTCTGGAGAAGAAGAAGAGCCTCCTTATAAAAGGAAAAAATGGACTAAAGTCACTTTTCAAACAACCCCTCCTCTACAGAGAAGTAAGAGGTTGTCTATAGAGTCTAGTGAAACTATGCCCTATGACATAAAAAGTACTTCTAAAAGGAAAAAGCCCAGGACTCGAACAAGAATTGTGGAAACTAAAAATTAGCCTAGTGATGAAGAAATAAGTGAAATAGAAAAGCAGGTTGATCAATCCCCCAAGGATGAAGAGAAGAGAATTCCATCTCCAAAGGAGTAGGAAGAGGCAAAAGTACAGTCGCCACATTCTATGGAGATTGAAGATGAACTTGTGGGGGGACTCTCCCCTTTTCTTGATAGAATTGGAAATGTACCTGGTACTGAGGAAAATGCACCTCATACTGACATGGAAATTCTCAATCCATCTTTCTCTATGGACACAACGAATGTAGAATTTGGTCAGAAAGAGGAGGAATTAGAGAAATTGAAAATATAAATTAGTGAATTAAAATCTAGGTTATAGAGTAATGTAGAACAAATCACCCAATAGTAAGAAGAAATTGAGGCACATGTTGCAATTGTAAATAAAAGGGATCAAGAGATTGCAAAATTGGCAATACAGATGGAGCAAAAGGACAAGGTCATTAAATAGTTGTAGTACCAAATCCAACAATGGAATCAACAAAGCAAGCAACATATGGTTGATCTGTCTAAGAAAGATAAGCACATTCAAGGTTTGAAAAATAATTTTATGCAAATTTTTAATGCTTTTGAAGAAGAAATAAATAGACAGGAAGTTGAACTTAATGCTTCTATGAGTAGAATTGTGGAGTTAGAGAAAGATTTGTAGTAAAGTGAGACTAAGCCAATAATGGAATCCAAGGGGACACAAACTAAACCAACTATTTTAGAGTGGTTTCAGGTATGTATCCCTCCATTATTGATGAAATGGATGGAGAGAAGATATTTCCTAAGGGATGCAAAATTTGAAAATAAGAGGCTGAAAAAGGAGTTAGTACTATTAAAAGAATCATTTCACAAAGAATATAAAGCTAAATAGGATGCTTGTGAAATTAGTGAGTTGTTGTTGGCTTATAGAAGATCATCTAGGTTGTATTCTATGTTCCTCAATGAACAACTCCTAAGATGGAAGTTACTTAGAATTCGCCATAACCAGCCACATGACCCTGATGATAAAGAATTTATTAAGATATTTTTTGAGTCAACTCCTAATCAACAAGATTTATTATGCGAATTCTTTGTCCAAAATTTTCTCTTGGAAGAATATACAGATTTTTATGTTAATTTCTTTGTGGGAGAAGTTCAATTGAGATCATTCCTATCCCCAATGCGTAATCAGCTTCACTGGCAGGATCGGTCAAGGGAGTATGCACATGTAGAGAAAACTGTTGGATTGCAAATGAGATACCCCCATAGGAAGCCTTTCTATTTCAAGACAAAAATTTTTGGGTGTTAAACTTAGAGAGAATGTACAAAGAAAATATAATAATAACCTTCGGTTGTGTTATAATCACTTTCAAGATCAAGGACCAAAGCTGATAGGGAAAGCCTAGCATGCATGTGAAGAAAGGTATACCCCTCTTCCTATGTATCTCAGGAAAAGAGAGGTAATCTCACCTCTTAATATTAAATGGTCCTATAGAAGGGCATTAGCCTTGGCTGATATCCTTGAGCAATTAAAGGTTAACTGGATTGGCATGAGATATAGACCACCTCTACTTCTTTCACCACCCCCTGCAACATACATCAATATAGATCATAGTAATGATAGTTTTGAAAGATGGGTACAAAGGGTCACCTTTCATCAAGGATTTCTGAAGGAACCAAAGGAACTAGATACATGTTGGAAACAAACAACACTGAGAGGGGGGATGAATCAGTGTTCTACAAAAATTAAATTTATTATTCTAATCTTTAACCCACTTAAAACATTCAATCAAGAGAAGTATGCAAAAATAGAAAGAAAACATCCACAACACCATAACACAAGGATTTTTACATGGAAACCCTATTAGGCAAAAAACCACGGTGGATGGCCAATCCACAATATGATCTGAGTATACTTAAAAAGGAAGTTTACAATATGGGAATGCACTTGCATTTAGGCTCACTGCCTAGAGCTCACTGCTCAAAATAGAAAGGAACACTACCTTACAAAGATTTAGATTAGATCAAAGAGAATGAAATGAAAGAATAACATCTACAAATGCTTGATTACAGTTTCGGTTAGGCTCAGTAGTTGATCTTCTATCCTTCTGACTGATTATGCACTTTTTCTTTGCTCTGCTCTAACTCGCACAAAAAAATATTTAATGCACAAGTGAAACTGTACATAAATCACTCAATCACCTTTTTGATATTTGTAACAAACATCGACACACCTTACACATACACAAAATGATATAATTGAAAACTTATATATATCCACGACTAAGAATTTAATCACAACCTATCGGCTCCAATAAAACTTAAGAATATTTACAACTATTGACTCAAATCATGAATGATATTTGATGCACACCCACAACGGTTAGTCACAACTTAGCTCATACCCAAATCAAGATGATTGAACACAAAAACATTTGAGTAAACACTCCTCGAATATCTGTGACACTTAAAATCATCTGGGTTGGCCACAAAATACTGATGAACAAAGGATATCCAACCGAATCTTCAGACTTGCATACAACTTGATACAAGGCACTAAGATTTTTGGACAACACAAGACATACATTGATTAACCTTCCATAAGATCCACAACTCAAAATAATGACAAAATTTGTATGTGAATCGATGAACACATAACTGTCAGATGCTCTGTTCTTCCTTGACTGTCCTCAATCCATTTTCCAGTAGGAGAGAATGATGACGTGCGAATCAAATCACTGACTAGGGTTGCCATCAATGACAACACCAAATAATGTTTGTAGTGTATCTTGCCAATAGTCTCCCCCTTTGGCATTGATGACAACACTTAGTGAAAAATGGCTAAGTGTCAGATCAGTACCAACAAGAATTACACTACCACTTCAAAACTTCAAAAAGAATCTTTAATCTTAGCTTAGAAATGCAACTCCCCCTAAGATGAATATACATTTTTCACTGTACAACTCTCCCCCTTTGACATCAATGGAAGAATTTGGGAAATCGAAAAAGAAATCAAAATTTCAAAACTATATAGGCATGATCTGGTAACTTACACAAATTTGAAAATATCTACAAAGTCTCTCTTCAACATGCTCAAATTTGTGTCCCAAACCCTTTTGAAACTCTCCAGAATTGTTATGTGACCACAAACTAAATAAGATTGAGCTTCTGTAGTCTCAAGATTCATTGGGTCACTAACTGCCATAACATCTTTGGCTTCCTTTAGTGCATTCACCATTATTTCAATCTTAGGACCAATTAGTCCTCTGAGTTCACATGCTCTTCCTACAATCCTATCATTTTCATGCTTCAAGCTCCTTATTTTTTCATTGTCTTCAGTGAATTTGGAAAAAACTAAACATGACTTGTAGGCCTTTCCACCTTTATATATAGAGTCTTGAATATTCTTCATACAGGTGGCTAACAAAGTTTTATCCTTAGAAATCACTTCTTTCAACCAATTAAATCTTTTTCCATCAAACTCCTTCTACACTTTAACCATGGCTGATTTTTCAAGAGACTCAAAATGAGTACTTACATAATTTATGAGCTTTTTCAGTTCACCAGAAGAGGAACTAGATGAAACCTTAACATGTGTTGGCATAATTTTCTCCAGAACTCTAGATGCAAGACTTAACAATTCACTGTCCTCAATGTGATACTTCAAAATCTTCTCACTGGCTTTAGCTTGTGCAAATGATGCAACCTTCATTATTTGAATTAGAGACAAGGTGGATAGATTGATCAAGCCTTCAACCAATTCAGGATCAAATTATTCCTGTGGTTCCACTAGATATTTCTTCACTGCTCGGGCAATGTCTCTTGCTTCCATTGGGATTTCCTTAACTTGAACCTTTTCTTCTTCTTCAACTTTTGGTTCCACAGTAACTATTTCTTGATTGAATTTAGGAGCTTCAAATTATTTATTTAGCATCTCCTTTTCTTTAGCTAATACAACCTTAGGAACTTTAGTTTCCATAGGTTCTTCTGAATTATCCACGTTAGGAGGAATCTAATTATCCTCAGTATCTTCATTCACCTCCTCATTTACTAGATCAAAGACAACATCTTCAACATTGATCTTGTTTCTTGACAAAAATGCTTCCAATATTTTCTTGGTTTCATCAACAACAACACCAGTTTCATTGATCATAAGTTTGTTCACCCTTATTTTTCTTTTGAATTCCTTCTTGGCTTTTTCCAAGAGTGAATTCATCTCCTCAATAGAAATTTCTGGACACAAGTCTGCAAGAATTCTCTTTCTCATATGCTCTTCTTTTGTCCTCACATTTACTCTTCTCAACTCCAAAACATCATATAGACTCTTAGGTAAACCAAGCATAATTTAAACAAGAACTTTATTGAAAATATTCAGATGTTTTATTGTTGCCTCTTGAAGAATTCTTTGACCTGATTCATCAAACATTTCATACCATTTGTAGAGGGGCTTGAGATTTCCATCCTTGACAAAAAAATTCTCAACTTCTTCAACTGTCATACTTGGTATGTCAGTTTTTTCCTTCTTCTTTTCCTTTTCTTCCTCACCAGAAGATTTCCTCTTCATTTCTTTCACAACTTCATCTGACTCAGTCTCTTCATCTTCTAAGATGGCTTCATAGGTTCTTTTGCTTTTGTTCTTCTTCCTCTTACCGAAAGCCTTGTCTTGAGTTTTCATAGGAACTGGCTTGGTTGCAGGAGTGGATGGGGAACTCCTTGTTGATCTAGTACGAGCAGAGGATCCTGCCAGATTAGTAAATTCGGTTCTTGTTGACTCTTTCCCTGCTTTAGCTTCATCTCTCTTTCTTCTAGCTTCTTTCAATTTTTCCACAGGTATGCCCATGTTTTTTGCAAACACTTCCACTTATTTCCTTACTCTTCTGACTATCTTTGGCTTCTGTAATTGATCATGGACTTGCATGCTCTTTTTTGCATAAGATCCAAACCTTTCTTTTGTCAAATCTAGAGGACTGCTCAAAAAATGTTCTACATACATCTTCAAGATGTTCTCCTCTACTTCATATCCCATAGGCATAATCAATATCATTCTGGGATCAACAAATTCCATATGGAATTGATCAATATCTACCATAAAATAGATTGTATCTTTGTACTTCTCTACAATTGAGGTAGGTGTTCTTTCTCTAGCATGCATCATATTCTAAATTTTTTTGAAATACCCCCAAAGGGCAGTATTTCTAGTTTGTCGATCACCAATTCCAAACAATATATCTCTTATTTGCACAACTATAGGCTGATTACTTTTCCAATGAACTTTCCCAACACCCAAAACCTCACTCATGAAGTAAAAGAACAAGCACAACAACAAATTACCATATTTAAAAGATTTATTTTTGTCTTTCTTAATCTTACCTAGATTCTCCATCAACTGACTTCTAAGCAGCTCATACAAGTCATAATCTACATTTTCTTTTACCATCTGATAGGCTACATAAATGGTTGTATCAGATACTAAATTATCTCGACTGGAGTTGTAGACCTTGTAGCCAATGATCATTGATGCAAATTTCACATCCACTTTAGCAATGTCTTCAATTGTCATTTCCCTTCTATCAAATTGTGCACCTTTTGCATCAGTAACCTTTTGATTCTTTATAGATTTCAAAACTGGCAGTCCACTGGAGGAATTTATACCTGTAACAACACTTATATCCTTTTTCATAATCTTGAAAGGTATATTCAACCACATGAACTCGACATGAACTCCCATTCACTTTCCTCAAATATGGGAAATTTCACAAATTGTGTAAACTTCTTCACTTCTAGGGTTTTGTATTTCGGCTTAACAGTGAATTCCTCTCCAATTATATGGTTGGAATACAAATTCAACATTTGAGAGCTCCCTAACTCTTCAATATTGGCATGTATGTAAGCCCTAATGTCTTCAGTGTGCAAGACTCCATACGGTACATACACAAATGCACCTAGGGGCTCAGTCTCAACAAACTTATAAGGATGCCACTTGAAATTTGGATGGGGTCTATCCTTGACTTCAACTACCAATGGAGTGGCCATTTTTACAAATTCACAAATTCACTAGTTTTTTCTGATAAATACCTTTTCATCGGATCAAAGTTTTGATTGCTGAATCTTCTTCACACTTGAATCTCACCAAAACCCAACAAAGTTCGCTCTAGGGCTCTCCAAAACTCTTTTTGCCAAAATTCAAAGTGACAAATGAAGGATAAAAATGATTTTTTATCGTTTGCACAACTAACCCTTTTGGTCGCAATAAATGCTTTTACCCTAATTCATCCGGTTACCCTGTTTCCATGCATTGAGACAGATAATTCTTTTGCAGATCTCCAATACTATATGATACTATCTCCAATTGGTTGAGCAACATCTGAAAGGAATCTATGCACTTACTGGACTTATCCACATTCCAGTGCCAACTATCGGTAGGGAGTTAATAGATTTTCTTGACAGCTCCCCCTAGGCCAAAGGCTTAAGACTAATTCCCAGAGGAATTACCAGAAGTAGATTTTGGTGTAGGTGCATTTCCTTCAACAAGAGGGATCCTTCTTCACCCATTTCTTCTGCATTTTCCTCTTGATCACATCAGTAGTGACTTTACCTTTTCCCTTAACATCTTGTTGCATGTTTTGTTTTACCAGACCTCTTTTGTTCCAACAAAATCTAACAGTGTGGCCAAATTTGTTGCAGTTGTAACACAACATTTCTCTGTCTAGACCTATTGTTCCATTGTTTTTGCCTTGATCTACATTGGTTAGCAATATGCCCAAGTCTATTGCATGCATAGCATCTGACATCTCTATGAAAGTTGTTCATCATAATTCTGCATTCACTTGACTTATGACCAAACTTATTACAATTAAAACACTAACCTAAGAATGATGGTCCACTTGGATTCATCCTACTTCTACACTGAGACGCCATATGACCAAATTTATTACAAGCAAAATAGTAACCATTGAATCTTCAAGCATTTGGTTGTCTTACCAGATTCCTTCTAGCTCCATCCATCTGCTTTCCTTGCCTGAATTTCCCTTGTTCGAAATTCTTTTGTCATGATCCAAAACTTTCTCCTTCTTCATAGCCAAGACCTTGCTTGTCACCATCAGTCCTATGACCTTTAATCAGTTCATCAAGCTTGGATGAGCTTGCTTTGAATTTCTCCATGTACTTGTTTGCAGAAATAAGTTCATTTCTAAGATCATCAAGCTATTTTTCAAGCATTTCCTCATTGTTTTTAGATTGTTCCAATTCATTCTCCAATCGGTTGCATTCTTGAATTTTTTCTTTCAAGGATTGAGCAAAATTTTCTTCATTCTTCTTCCTATCTTCAATCTCCTTGGTTATTTTCATCATGATAAATTCCATCTCGTGCTTCAGGGTAGCATTTTCTTCGGAAATTTTTTCACATTCTTCTATTTTATCCTTCAAGGAATGACTCAGTTGTTCATCTTCCATGCTTTTATTCTTCTGCTTAAGTTGATCACACAATTCCTTTCTTTTCTCCCTTGATTCATTTATTTTGTCTTTTAATGATTGAATGAATTTCTCTGCATTCTCAAGATTTTCCTGCAGTTCTCGGTTCTTAGATTTTGACTGGTCAAGATCATCCAGAACCATCAAAAATTCTTCTTGAAGATTGCTTGTATCCATTGAAAATACTTTCCAAGATCTCCCCAAGCTATTAGACTTCTTTCGAGGAACTAACTCTGATACCAATTGTTGGAAACAAGCAACACTAAGAGGGGGGTTAATCAGTGTTCCACAAAAAAATAAATTATTATTTGATCTTTAACCCACTTAAAACATTCAACCAAGAGAAGTATGTAGAAACATAAAGCAAACATCCACAACACCATAACACAAGGAATTTTACGTGGAAACCCTATTAGGGGAAAAACCACGGTGGATGGCCAATCCACAATATGATCTGAGTATACTAAAAAAGGAAGTTTACAATATGGGAATGCACTTGCATTTAGGCTCACTGCTCAAAATAGAAAGGAACACTACTTACAAAGATTTAGATTAGATCCAAGAGAATGAACTGAAAGAATAACATCTATAAATGCTTGATTACAATTCTAGTTAGGCTCAGTAGTCAATCTTCTATCCTTAGACTGATTTTGCACTTCTGCTCTGCTTTGCTCTAACTTGCACCAAAAAATATTTAATGCACAAGTGAAACTGTGTATAAATCACTCAATCACCTTTCTAATATTTGCAACACACATCGACACACCTTACACATACACAAAATGATATAATTGAGCATTTCTATATATCCGCGACTAAAAATTTAATCGCAACCTATTGGCTCCAATAAAACTTAAGAATATTTACAACTGTCGGCTCAAATTATGAATGACATTTAATGTGCACCCACAACGATTGGTCACAACTTAGCTCAAACCCAAATCAAGATGATTGAACACAAAAAAATTTGGGTAAACACTCCTCAAATATCTGCGACACTTAAAAACATCTGGGTTGGCCACAAAATACTGATGAAGAAAAGATATCCAACCTGATCTCTAGACTTACATACAACTTGATACAAGGCACTGATATTTTCAGACAACACAAGACATACATTGATTAACCTCCCAGAAGATCCACAACTCAAAATAATGACATAAAATCTCAATGTGAATTGATGAACACATAACTGCTTGATGCTCTGTTCTTCCTTGACTATCCTTAATCTGTCTGCCGATAGGAGCAAATGATGACGTGCGGATCTAATCACTGACTACAGTTGCCATCAACGACAACACCAAATAACATTTGCAGTCTCTTTCCAACAATACAAAGCTAGATGATTTGTATGATCTTAGTGCCAAATATGAGGAGATGAATAAGAATTGGGGAAATGAAGGGCAGGGAGCACAACAAAGAGTAGGAGAACCTATTCAGTCTTAGGAAGGGGAGTAAATGATGAGGTAAAGATAACCTCATCAATATTATGGACTAAATACTTAACCTCATATCTTTCAGCCATCCTTACCCTTCCAATTAATTTTCTTTAGGATAAGTAATTGCTTTCTTTTTGTGAATAGGCGTACAATCTTTATTTCTTGAAATTAGTCAAAATAAGCTAATTTGCGCTAAATTAATGGTTTAGTTTTTGAGCTTTCCACAGGTCAAATCCCACAATCAATTACCATCCAAATCAAAGAGGTTGAACGCAAAATTCAACAACATTGAAGATAAGTGAATGGGTGCCGGGAATTTAGGAGCATACATGATGGACCAAATTTTTGTAGTTCTATTATTTTCAGTTTTAAAGACTTTATGGCTCATGTCGAGCCTCTTTAATATTTCATGTTATAGGCTTTAAGTTCTGTTAGTTGTTGATAATCAGTTGAAGGCTTTGCCAATTGGAAAGTAGGATTTTGTTAGCTACTCTTATATAAATATGTAACTGTTGAAAACGATAATATATAAAAGAATATCATTATGTTATCACTATGTTTTCTAAGTTACACTTTTCATATGAATAAAATGAGTTTTTCCTGCCAGTCTTGGAGTTACTGAATAATGTGAATGGAGTTCTTTGAATGAAGTAATTTGGGGTTACCAATGTATGTGATCTAAGCTAGGTGTAGGAGCACCCGAGAGCTGGCCACTTGAGGGGTTGTAGATTAGATAGATAAGTATTCTACTTTTAATTATGTATTTTCATTTAGTAGATAACAGTTGGAATTGAAGTTTATTTCCATGTGTGTAATTTTGTTAAGACTAATCCTGTAGGTTGTAGCTAAGTTTGTAGTCTTTGATTTTAGTGTCTGAAGTTCTGGATTTCAGTTGTTTCAAATCATCAAATCATTTTTTGTTAGTTGTTTAGTTTGTTATCTTTTGTTAGATCAATGTTTCCTAGTTTCTTTACAACCTTTACTTCTTCAACAATTCATACATTTCTTAGTTTATCATTTTCACACTTTCTAGTTTAGTTGTTATGCTTTTTAGATTCATAGTTTTCTGCTTTCTAGTTTAGTTATTTCAAGCTTTCTAGATAGATGATTTCTTACTTTCTAAGTTTAGTGGCTTCTTAGTTTAGAGTTTTATTTTAGTTTTCCAACATCTAGGAAACCTGAGAGAGATAATCAAGAGGTATTCTATTGCATATAGCCTTCGAACACTACCTGATTGATATATTAATGTATTTATCAACTAAAGTGTTAGGACCTAACGACAACCTATCAATTGGCTTAAAAGGAATTGTCAAATTATGTAGGTCAATGTAAATAATTGCTATGTCTAAGTTTACTATGGTACAATTAATCAATTCAGTAATACTTAATCTTCTATGCTAGCTAAAGTAGAATTTGAATATTGGAATGAGGACCTAATGATTTATAATTAGAAGACTAAAAAAAGTTGGTGCATTGATGTTAGATCCAGAATTGACTTTCTATTGTTTTGTTTAGTTTTGTTAGTTACTAGTTGTTGTGTGGTCTCACAACATGCCCCCTTTTTCCCTTTGGAAAAATGTGGATCCCCTTTTTTTCCTCTTTCCTTTTGATTTTGCTTGCTTTGGTTTGATTCAGTGGGTTGGTTGATTGTAGGTTTCATTTTCTTAGTGTGCTTGGTCTTTGTTTTAATCCTTATTCTTTCTCAGATTCGGTGTTTTGGTCTTTTCATAATTTTTTTATCTTTTACCGGAAACTAGACTCTCAAAGTTGTTGTGGCTATAGCAAGGAAAGTCATATCTTTAGTTGATCCTAGTCTTGCCCTGTAAGTCGTCAGCCAAAAGTTTTGATCCTGGGGATCCTTTTTATCTGAGTCTGATTGTTGTTTCGTTGTCTTTTAGTTGGAACTCAGAAATCAAAGGTCCTCTTATGAAATGTTTTGATTATTTTTCATCTCTCTTGAACCCGGTTTCCTGTCTCTTCTTTGTTCTAGTTTTCTTTAAAGCTTGGAGGTAAATATCCTAGTCCCCAGTATTCTTTTCAAAATTTAGTATCAGAAGTCTTAATATCGGTGATTACAATTGATCACATATATTAAAGGATTTTGCCTCGCAAAAATCAAAGTGACACCAAAGTGCCACTTAAGATCTTCGCACTATCTTTCTCCTCTAGTAGTGAGCCCGCACAAAAACCTAGACATTCATAATTAGAACCCTAATTCATACTGATTACACCTTTATTCAAGAAATTAATGCATTGTAGTAGGTAATTAATGAAGGTGGTGAACTACTCATATACTTGGCATCACCTTAAGCATGCAATTGCTTTTATAACACTCCACTTCACGTCATGTTGCAAATTTGCAAAGGACATTGAACGAATGAAATAATAGTGGTGTGCAAGGAAAGGTAAATTGCGAGAAACCAAGAACACAACTGCCAAGAGTTTTGAAGCTTTATTCTGAAGAGATTGTTATCATCAACCAGAACCAGGTATGTTTTGAATAACCAAAATTTTGTTAATCATTTTCATGCATGAAAATCTTGAAAATGGTATTTCCCTTTGAAAATTGAAATATTGATTATTTTTTATTTGAATTTAATCGAAAGGTGAATTGAAAGTTTTATAAATTTATAAGAAAATTTAGCTAAATTTAACCCTAACTCACACACAAGACACACATTTGAAAATGCAGGACACACCAGTAGAAATGAGTACTTCTAAAGCAAAGATAGAAGATGAATTTAAATACTGTAGTTCACAAGCCATACCAATTGGCGTGGTAGTTATAAACACTCATTTGGGGTGGTCTTTTGATGTTGAAATTTGCACTTGGATATGGCAAGAAAATGCTTCTCAATGTGCCAAAAATATTATAGGAAATGGGTTATTTTTAGCAGGAGGGTTTCTGCCAACAATTGAGGCCCTAAATTGGTCATGGAATGTATAAATCCTTATGACCCAAACAAAATAATTATTGAGGAGGGGAAAATTTATACAGATCTCTCTAAGAAAGGAATTACATACACATTTGGGCTCTCTATATTCACTCAGATGTACAACATTGATGTGAGGGAAAAGGCCAAAACTTATTAGAATGCTGAGGGATGCAATAAAGAAATTATCAGTACCTAATGTTGCAAAGAGAAAATTACACAAAAAACCAAAGTAATTCTAAGGTCTATGTTCAACCAAGATGTTCAAGATGTTATAACTTTGTCGAGTAGGATAGTTGGGATACAAGATGCTAGTAAATTTGAACCCTGGATGTTTGTAATAATATCCAGATTGATGGAAAGTCTCATGCAAATGCATTAGGGAAATTTTATAAGTGATAGAATGCATGAAAAAATAAAGGCATTTCTCAAAACCAGATGTTTTTATATGTCTTCATATGTGATTTATTCCTGTGCCATCAAGGCTAGCAAACAAGGGTTGAAAAAGATTGGAACTTTGGGAAAAGTAGGAAATACCTTAATCTATACTCATTTACCTCAAATCACTATCCATGGATACAAAGAGCATTATAGAATAGTTAATGATATGTTTTCTATGAAGCTGGTCAAAACAATGGAAGGTGACGAAGCCAAAATAGTGTCCTTGGAAGCACAAAGTGTTATTAGATCGATGGGAGGCTGGTATATTCATTTCCCAACTTATTCCTATTATAGAATAGAAGGGTTTGATGGACATCCTTTCATGCTGCCCAGGTATCCTATAGAAAAAATTGTGTTACTAGAATTGGTGAGATAGTTAAAGTCATCTCAAGCTCTTTATAACCATGCTCGTAAGAAGGATTCTTTCAGATTTCCTATTATGATAGGGAATTATAAATGCAGTGCAATCAGGACAATTGACTTGTGTAAAGAAGAATTGAGAACATATAATTTTGAATGTTTCCCACTCTAAAGGATGTATTATGATCCTAAAGGGAATATTTCCAAGAACATAGTTGGTTATCGTGCTCATGTCCAACATCTAGAGGATTATTGGCTAAATTGTGAAGACGAGCACATAGTAAGGAAAAGAAAATATGAAAGATTATCACTAAAATCTGCTTGGATTCTTATGCTTCATGATATCCCAGATCCGTTAGAAAAAGATGATGGTAAAGTTTTGAGTAAAACTTACAATGAAGACAGAGTGTATGATGAACCTATCCCATACCCAAACTACAATGGTGAAGAAATGACATCAATTGATGAATTCTTTGCACTAGTTATGTTAAATACTCAACATTGGATAAATTATTTTTGTAAAGCTTTACAAGAAAAAGGAATTGAACCCACTTACTCACAAGATAAAAGAAGAAAAAAAAGAAATGAAACTGCATTTCAGAGTGTGGAACCTGCTAAGAAGAAGAGGAAGACTAGTAAGACAACCACTAGCATAAGAATTGAAGAGAAAACCCTTGAGGCTTCAAGTTAAAGAATTTCACAAAAGCTAGCTAATAAGCAAAAATATGCTGAGTCAAGTAAAGATGAATCAACTGTGAAACCTAAAGGTGCATATTCCTCTACAACAAAACCAAGGACTAAACATACTATTGATGAAGAAGCAGGGGCAACGGAAAATATTGGTACACAGATGAGGTCTGCATCTCAAAGAGCTATAGCATTATTTACTTCTCCCCCTTTTGTTAATATGGCTAGTATGAAACAAGCACTGGGAGGAAATCCTGTGGTTTTGGAAGAAATTTCTAAGACAAATGAAGCCAAAATTAAAGAACAGATGGATAAATGGGGTGCCATGTGGGAAAAAGTAAAAGAAAAGAAGTCTAAGGATAAACCCATGGTATAACCAATGGTAGAAGAAATCCCAGACACAGGGTCCATTCCTATAAATGTTGAAGAAGAAGAATTCATACAAAGAACACTTGCTTCAGAAGCTAGGAACCCTGATGTCCTTGAGATGGAAATAAGGGAGACTACAAAGGAGGATCTTATTGATGAAACAATTATCGAAGATACCTTTGATTCCAAATCTTCACTTGGGAACAATCCAAATGATAATGAACAACCATAGGTATTTGAAAAATTAGAGGAAGGCTGGGTTGAAGTTGAAAATGAAGAAGCTACACATGTTTCAGATGATAAAGTTGAAAATGAAGAAAATCCTGATGTAGCAGGGTACAAGGAAAGTGACGTCTAAGGAATTGATGCTGAACATTTGGATAGATAGGAAAATAAAAGTCTTCAAATGGAGGAGGCCATACCAAATCCCAATAATCCATAATCTATGCTAGAAATTGTGAAGAGATTCCTATTTCAAAGGACACAACAAATAAAGTTGAAGAAATAAGAGAAGAAGTTCCTAATAAAGTGGAAACCAGGAACAAAAAAATGTTACAGAGGTAGAGAATGATGAGGATGCACTTGATTGGTTGATTAGGGAATTGGATTTTTCAGTCGAAGTGGAAGTAGTGCCTCTGGATCTTAATAGTTTTATAGAAGAAGTAGATACTCCTAAGCCTAGGCATAGAGCTAAAATAAAACATGTCATACAGAAAAATGTAGATGAAGACAGAACCATCCATATAGCTACTCCAATAGTTGACAAAAATAGACATGAGATAACCCCTAAGGAGTATAAGATAACAAGTATCAATCTTTGACACTCATCCTGGAGACAGGAGCTGGAAGAAATAATGATGAATCTAGATGCAATAGTTGCCAGGGTGGAGAAGAATAAAAATAAAAGAGAGTTGAAAGAATGGGTTGCTAGCCTAGAAAATTTTATAAAGTCATTAACCCTATCTGGTCGATCACAGATTGAATTGCCCCAAAATCTAGTATTAATGAGACAAGAACAGGTGGATGAAATCACAACAGTTCACCATAGAATGAATGCATTTGAAAAATGGATTGAGTATTGGGTGAGCCAAGGAGAAGAATCTATTACATATGCGATAGGAAAATATAAGGAAGTATACTGTTGATTTGATAAATCTAGAAGATTTGAAGGTGAATGTAGGTTTCACTAGGAAAAGGTTGATGCATAAAGGCGAAATGTTGAAGCTCTCATGTAGATGGATATCCAAGAATTGATAAGAGAAAGCATAATTTCAGAACAAGAAGTTCAATTGCCTAAAAAATGGAATAAAAATTTGAAATGGGAAGGTGATATGTTGACACAATGTATTGAAGGATTTGAAAAGGTCATCGAGAAATGTAGTAAGCTGCTTGATAAAGATCAAGATTTCATTGAAATGTTAGCACGTCAAGATTGTGATCCCCAAACACTAGGACAAGAGGGTAAAGAAGCAAAAGCCTTCAAGGAATGGATCAAAAGGATAAATAAAGACGTTGTTCAGTTGATAACTCAGGAGGTGATTGATGAAATCATACCGTGTAAGAACACTATAGCTAGATATGAAACATAAAATGTACAAAGGAATGCTAGTATACTCCAAATATTAGAAGAATACACTAGGAACAAGTTTACTTGGAAGGTGGTACAAGGGATTTCGAATGAGTGTATGCATCAAATATTGAATGTTCTCCGATAATATCAGCAGAAGAAAAGTGAAGAAAACATCCCGGAGCCCGAGCCTTGAATGATGGAAGGAAGTATTGGATATCAAATACTAGAAGTGTCACAGGAATATTTTTGTTACAATTGATTTTTGTAGGTTGTTCCCAGTCCTGGTGGATGTTTCCTGTCCGATATTCTAAAGGATGCTGATAGCCTTAATCTATGTAGAGTATTGTGTATTGGAGTTTGAAAGTGAAAAGTGTTGCTGTTGAGGAAGTCAAAGCTTTGACTTCATCTAGAATATTCTGATGACATTTGGCCATCAAGTAATGGTAGCGAGGGAAGATAGGATGAAAACAACATTCACCACGGAGTGGGGAAATTTTGCTTATAGAAGGATGCCATTTGGATTGATAAATGTTGGAGCTACATTCCAAAGGGCCATGGATTATGCTTTTCACGAGTTGATAGGCAAATACATTATTATTTACATGGATAATCTCATGGTATTTTCGAAGAATAGGAGAGATCATGTTCGAGATCTTAGAGCAATATTTAAAAAGTGTGAAACTTATGGAGTTTCATTAAATCCTAAGAAATGTATTTTTAGGGTAACTGAAGGTAAACTGCTAGGAAACTATTTCTAAAAGAGGTATTTCTATAGATCCAAATAGAGTAAGTGCATTGCTTGAAAGCTACAACCCTTGGGAAGTAAGAAAGAATTGAAATCATATTTCGGTAAGATCAATTTTGTCTAAAAATTTACCACTGGATTTTCCAAAATAGTGAAACCACTCAATAATATGTTGAAGAAAGATACAAGAATAGAGTGGACAAATGAAGCTAATATTGCCTGTGAAAACATAGAGATTGCAATTATAGAAGCACCGGTACTAGTAAGTCTAGATTATGTTAAACCTTTTTATATTTACTCTTTTACTTCTGGTCATACTTGTGCAATTGTACTAACACAAAAGGGTGAGAATAAAGAATAAAAGCTAATTGCTTTTATGAGTGCTCCATTTAAAGAAGCGGAGATGAAATACACAGATGTTGAAAAATAAGCCTTTGCTTTGGTCAAAGCTGTATGAAAATTTAGACATTATATCCTCAGGAGTATAGTCAAAGCTATTGTTCTAGACTCTACAGTCAAAATGTTATTAACACAGAGTGAGCTCAGAGAAGAGCCAAATGGGTTACGATCTTGCAAGAGTTTGATTTAGAAATCATACCTATGAAATTGGTTTGGGGACAGGCTTTGGTCAAATCTATTGCAGAAATAGATCCACAAATCTCCAATCAACAATACACCTTAGATGTAAAAGATCAAGAAGATTGGTATTCAAATATATGACAATATTTTCTTAGCCATACTTTCCCTGATCATATGCAAAGAAATCAAAGAAGAGATCTTAAGATAAAATTGCAAAGTTATATGATCAAAGGAGGAGCTCTATTCAAAAGAAACCATGAAGGAATTTATTTGAGATGTCTGAATAGAATAGAAGTGAATGAAGTGTTGTAGGAATTGCCTGATAAGTTTGGAACAACACATTGAGCACCTTTAGCTACTGCACCCCTCATTTTGAGAGCCGGTTATTACTGGATAATGATTTTCAAAGATACATATGAACATGTGAAACACTGCTATACATGTCAAACTGCATCAAACAAAGGAAGATTCAATGCTCAACAATTACAACTGATGATGGAGATGCGTCCTTTTTCACAATGGGGACTGGATTTCATTGGAACTATCAATCCTCCATCATCCGCGGGCCATAGATTTATATTAACCACTACAAATTATTGCACCAGATGAACTGAAGCATGTCCTAGCAAACAATGCACCACATAGGTGGTAATCAAATTTTTGGAAGAGAATCTTATCACCAAGTTTGGAGTACCATATGCGTTGGTATGTGATAATGGCCCTACTTTTTCTTCATTAAAATTTTCTAATTGGGCGTTTGAATATGGTATAATGTGAAAAATTTCATCTAACTATTATCCATAGGGAAATGGATTAGCAAAATCATCAAATAATAATCTATTGGATATAATTAAAAAGTTGATTGAAATCAATCCTAGAGAATGACATTCTTTGTTGAAATTCACCCTTTGGGTAGATCGTACTAGGATGAAAGCAAGATTAGGGAACTCTCCTTACCACCTAGTTTATGGGGTAGATCCTATATTGCCAATAAATCTAAAAATTCCTACTTGGAAATTTGCCTAGGAATACATTGGATTAGATGATCAAACTGAAGCTCGGTTATTACAATTAATGCATTTGGATGAAAAACGTACTCGAGCTATAGACCATTTTGCTAGACATCAATCTGTGGTAAAAAGATGGTTTGACAAAAGGGTTAGATTAAATTTTTTTAGAATATTTGACTTGGTCTTGTACTAGAACAAAGCCCATGAATGAAAAGGCGAACATGACAAGTTTGACAAATTATGGATAGGTTCATATCAAGTTTCTAAAATTTTAGGTGATATCACCTATAGACTGAAGTATTTGATTGGTGAAGATATCCCATTTCCTGTCAATGGGAAATTTTTGAAGCATTATTTCTAGTCATAGTAAATAATTTTGTAAATAGTTTTGTTTTTACGATAGTTTTGTTGTTATTTTGTAAATATTCATTTGTTGCTTTTGTTTTCTTTTCTTTTTTGGGTGTTGCGTCGTTGGATTTTACAATGGTTGGAAACTTTTGAAGGTGAACAAGGTAATAGAGATTCAATTCTAGAAATTGGATCCCTATCCTGATCGGTTTAATATTCCTTTACTTATAAATAGTCTGAGAATTGTTTGATTCTTTATACTCTAGTTAGCATGAATCATTTAGTTGATGTTGAGCTACAAACACACACATTTTTAATCATTCTACTAAAAATTTGGGATACCAGTTATTTGCATTGAGTGAAAAATTAAAAGACTACCTTTGCTACCACTGTAATTCCCAACCTAATAGCAGGCTTCATTGCTTGCAATTTGAAATGAGTTATCAATGAAATATCAAAAGAGAAAAGTGAGCTGTCAATGAAATATAAAAAAAAAGGAGAGAGAAAATCAACTCTTTAGGCTATCCAAATATCTCTACCAAGGCTATAGACGCCTGGCTGGCAGTATAGCTATGTTTGGGGGAATTACGAAGATAATCTTGTCGGGGCTATGAACGCTTGACTGGAAACAATGCTCTATCCTTGGTTGGCTTAAAAGGAATTGTCAAATTATGTAGGTCAATGTAAATAATTGCTATGTCTAAGTTTACTGTGGCAGAATTAATCAATTGCACACACGTGAGCTCAATAATACTTAATCTTGCATGCTAGCTGAAGTAGAATTTGACTATTGGAATGAGGACCTAATGATTTATAATTAAAAGATTAAAAAAATTTGGTGCACTAATGTTAGATCCTGAATTTACTTTCTATTGTTTTGTTTAATTTTGTTGGTTGCAAGTTGTTGTGTGGTCTCACAACACGCCCCATTTTTCCCTTTGGAAAAATGTGGACCCCCCTTCTTTTTTTCCCTCTTTCCCTTTTGCTTTCGCTTGCTTTGGTTTGGTTCAATGGGTTGGTTGATTGTAGGGTTCATTTTCTTAGTTTACCTAGTATTTGTTTTAATCCTTATTCTTTCCCGGTTTCAGTGTTTCGGTCTTTTCATGAAGTTTTAATATTTTACCAGAAACTGAAATCCCGGAGTTGTTGCAGTCGTATCAAGGAGAGTTGTATCTTTAGTTGATCCTAGTCTTGCCCGGTAAGTCATCAGCCAAAATTTTTGATCCCAGTGATCCTTTTTATCAGAGTCTGATTGTTGTTGTTTCATTATATTTTAGTCAGAACTTGGAAACCAAAGGTCCTCTTTTGAAATGTTTTGATTATTTTTGATTTGTCATGAAACCTTTTTCTGATCTCTTCTTCATTTTAGTTTTCTATAAAGCTTGGAGTTAAGTGTCTTGGTCCTCGATGTTCTTTTCAAAATTTAGTATTGGAAGTCTTAATCTTGGTAATCACAATTGATCACGTATCTTAAAGGATTTTGCCTCGAAAAAATCAAAGTGACACTAGAGTGCCACCTAAGATCTTTGTGTTGTGTTTCTCCTCTATTAGTGAGCCTGCGCAGAAACCTAGGTGTTTGTAATTTGAACCCTAATTCATAATGATTACACCTTTATTCAAGAAATTAATGCATTGTAACAAGTAATTAATGAAGGTGGCGAACTACTCATGTACTTGGCATCCCATTAAGCATGCAATTTCTTTCATAACACTCCACTTCACATCATGTTGCAAATATGCAAAGGACATTGAATGAACAAAATAATACTGACGCACAAGGAAAGGTAAATTTTGAGAAACCAATAACATAATTGCCAAGAGTTTTGAAGCTTTATTCTAAAGAGATTATTATCATCAACCAGAACCAAAAATGTTTCAAATAACCAAAAAATTTGTTAATCATTTTCACACATGAAAATCTCAAAAATGGTATTTCCCTTTGAAAATTAAAGTATTGATTGTTTTTTATTTGAATTTAACCGAAAGGTTAATTGAAATTTTTATAAATTTGTAAGAAAATTTGGTTAAATTTAACCCTAACTCACACACAAGACACACATTTGAAAATGTAGGACACACCAACAAAAATGACTACTTCTGAAGCAAAGATAGAAGATGAATTTAAATACTGCAGTTCACAAGCCATACCAATTAGCGTGGTAGTTATAGATACTCATCTAGGTTGGTCTTCTGATGTTGAAATTTGTACTCGGGTACGGAAAGAAAATGCTTTTCAATGTGCCAGAAATATTATAGCAAATGGGTTATTTTTAGCACGAGGGTTTTCGCCAGCAATCGAGGCCCTTGAATTGGTCATGGAATGTATAAATCATTATGACCCAAACAAAAGAATTATTGAGGGGAGAATTTATGTAGATCTCTTTGAGAAAGGAATTACATACACATTTGGGCTCCCTATATTTACTCAGATGTACAACATTAATATGAGGGCAAAGGCCAAAACTTATCAGAATGCCAAGGGATGCAACAAAGAAATTATGAGTACCCAATGGTGCCAAGAGTAGATTAAACAATAAACCAAAGTAATTCTAAGATCTATGTTCAACCAAGATGTTCAAGATGTTATAACTCTTCTGAGCAGGATAGTTGGGTTACACAATGCTAGTAAATTTGAACCCTAGATGTTTGTAATAATATCCAGACTGATGGAAAGTCCCATGCAAATGTATTGGGGAAAGTTTATAAGTGTCAGACTACATGAAAAAATAAAGGCATTTCCCAAAAACATATTTTTTTATATATCTTCATATGTGATTTATTCTTGCGCCATCAGGGCTAGCAAACAAGGGTTGAAAAAGATTGGAACTTTGGGCAAAGAAGTAGGAAATGGCTTAATACATGCTCATTTACCTCAAATCACTATCCATGGATACAAAGAGAATTGCAGAATAGTTAATGACGCGTTTTCCATGAAGCTGGTTAGGACAATAGAAGGTGACAAAGCCAAAAGATTGTCTTTGGAAGCACAAAGTGTTATTAGACTGATAGGAGGCTGGAATATTCAGTTCCCCACTTATTCCTATATTAGAATGGAAGGGATGATGGACATCCTTTCATGCCGCCCAAGTATCCTACAGACAAAATTGTGTTACTAGAATTGGCGAGACAGTTAAAGCCATTTCAAGCTCTTTATAGCCATGCTCATAAGAAGGCTTCTTTCAAATTTCCTATTGTGATAGGGAATTATAAATGCAGTGCAATCAGGATAGCTGACTTGTGTGAAGAAGAATTGAGAACATACAATTTTGAATATTTCCCACTTTAGAGGATGTATTATGATCCTGAAGGGAATATTTCCAAGAACATAGCTAGTTATCGTGCTCATGTCCAACATCTAGAGGATTATTGGATAAATTATGAAGACGAGCACATAGTAAGGAAAATAAAATATTAACAATTGCCACTAAAATATGCTCGCATTCTTATGCTTCATGATATCCTGATCAGTTATAAAAACATTATGTTCAAGTGTTGAGTAAAACTTACAACAAAGACAGGGTGTATGATGAACCTATCCCAGACCCAGACTACAATGGTGAATAAATGATATCAATTGATTAATTCTTTGCATCAGTTTTGTTAAATACTCAACATTGGATAAATGATTTTTGTAAAGATTTATAAAAAAAAGGAATTGAACCCACTTACTCACAAGATAAAAGAAGGAAACAAAGAAGAAATGAAATTGCATTTGAGAGTGGGGAACTTGCTAAGAAGAAGAGGAAGACTAGTAAGATAGCTGCTAGCATAAAAATTGAATAGAAAACCCCCTAGGCTTCAAGTCGAGGAGTTTCACCAAAGCCAGCTGATAAGCAGAAAGATGTTGAGTCAGGTAAAGATAAATCAATAGTGAAACCTAAAGGTGCATCTTCCTCTACAATGAAACCAAGGACTAAACCTACTATTGATGAAGAAGCAGGGGCAACAAAAACTATTGGTACACAAATGAGGTCTACATCTCAAAGAGCTGCAACATTATTTACTATATGGCTAGCATGAAACAAGCACTGGGAGGAAATCCTATGGTTTTGGAAGAAATTTCTAAGGCAGATGAAGCCAAAATTAAAGAACAGATGGATAAATGGGGTGCCATGTGGGAAAAAGTAAAAGAAAAGAAGTCAAAGGATAAACCTATGGTACAACCAATGGTAGAAGAAATCCTAGACGTAGGGTCCATTCCTTTAAATGTTGAAAAAGAAGAATTCATACAAGGAACACTTGCTTTAGAAGCTGGGAACCTTGATGTCCTTGTGATGGAAATAGGGGAGACTGCATAACAGATCTTATTGATGAAATAGTTATTGAAGATACCTTTGATTCCCAATCTTTTCTTGGGAACAATCCAAATGATAATGAACAACCGTAGGTCTTTTAAAAATTAGAGGAAGGCTGAGTTGAAGTTGAAAATGAAGAAGCTACATAGGTTTCGGGTGATAAAGTTGAAAATGAAGAAAATACTGATGTAGCAGGATACAAGGAAAGTGACGTCCAAGGAATTGATGTTGAACGTCTGGATAGATAGGAAAATATAAGTCTTCAAACAAAGGAGACCGCACGAAATCCTAGTAATCCAAAATCTATGTCAAAAATTGTTGAAGAGATTCCTATTTCAGAGGATGCAACAAATAAAGTTGAAGAAATAAGAGAAGTTCCCAAATCAAGTGGAAACCAGGAACAAAGAAATGTTACAGAGGTAGAGCATGATGAGGATGCACCTGATTGGTTGATCAGGGAATTGGCTTCTCCAATGGAAGAGGAAGTAGTGCCTCTAGATCTTAACAGTTTTATACAAGAAGTAGATACTCCTAAGCCTAGGCGCAGAGCTAAAGCGAAACATGTCATACAAAAAAATGTAGATGAAGATAGAACCATCCATATAGCTACTCCAATAGCTGACAAAAAAGACATGAGATAATGCTTAAGGAGTAAAAAATAACAAGTATTAATCTTGGACACTCATCCTAGAGACAAAAGCTGGAAGAAATGAAGATGAATCTAGATGCAACAGTTGCCAAGGTGGAGAAGAATAAAAAAAGAAAAATAGAGTTGAAAGAAAAACTTGCTAGCCTATTTTTTTTTATAAAGTCATTAACCCTATCTAGTTGAGCACAAACTGAATTGCCCCAAAATCCAATATTAATGTCACAAGAACAGGTGGATGCAATCGTAGCAGTTCACCATAGAATGAATGTATTTGAAGAATGGATTGAGTATTGGATGAAGCAAGGAGAAGAATCTATTAAAAATGTGATAGAAAAATATAAGGAAGCATACTATTAGTTTGAGAGATCTAGGAGATTTGAAGGTGAATGTAGGTTTCACCAAGAAAAGATTGATGCAGAAAAGTGAAATGTTGAAGCTCTCATGTAGATGGATATCCAAGAATTGATAAGAGAAAGCATAATTTCAGAACAAGAAGTTGCATTGCTTGAAAAATGGAATAAACAGTTGAAATAGGAAGGTGGCATGTTGACACAATGTATTGAAGGATTTGAAAAGGTCACCGAGAAATGTAGTAAGCTATTTGATAAAGATCAAGATTTCATTGAAATATTAGCACATCAAGATTGTGATCCCCAAACACTAGGATAGGAGGGTAAAGAAGAAAAAGCCTTCAAGGAATGGATCAAAAGGATAAATAAAGACTCTATTCAATTGTTAACTAGGGAATTCATTAATGAAATCATATGGTGTAGGAACACTATAGCTAAATATGAAACAAAAAAAGTACAAAGGAATGCTAGTATACTCTAGATATTAGAAGAATACACTAGGCTCAAGCTTACTTGGAAGGTAGTACAAGGGATTTTGAAGGAGCGTATGCATCAAATATTGAATGTTTTCTGAGAATACCAGTAGAAGAAAAGTGAAGAAAAGATCCCGGAGCTCGAGCCTTGAATGATGGAAGGAAGTAATGGATATTAGATACAAAAAGTGTCATAGGAATATTTTTGTTACAATTAATTTTTGTAGGTTGTTCCCAGTCCCGGTGGATGTTTCCTATCCGATATTCTAAAGGATGCTGATAGCCTTGATCTATGTGGAGTATTGCATACTAGAGTTTGAAAGTGAAAAGTGTTGTTGCTGAGGAAGTCAAAGCTTTGACTTCATCTAGAATATTCTGATGACAGTTGGCGTATTCCACATGCTACATTTTGATTTGTTATTTCTGATTCTCTGGATAAACTTTAAGTTTGAAATTTTGAGGCCTTGTTCCTATAAAAGGTTGTTTACTACTTTATTTTCATTTTAAGTTCAAAATTTGTGGATGTCGGAAGAGCAAAAACTTCTCTAAGTTTTGTTATTTTTTCCCATTTTTTGAATCATTCTAGTCTAAAAGCTTGTATGCACGTATAACTTAATCAACATCAGAGCCAATTTGATAGCTACCTATCTTATGAATCTTTGTAGCTGGTTTTGTTAGTTCGGCCGAACAAGACTATGTGTTGTGTTGTTTAAGGGTGTATGCAGAACCTACTTGATGTCCAAACTAAAACCCCTCTCTTTAAAATCTCACACCGTTTTATATGTTGTTGTGAAGTAATCTAGCGAAGTATAAAGTGGTTTGCTTTGATTTGATTAACTCTTTGGGGCATGCATGAAGAATAATCAAGAATTTTTTTTTTTTAGTATTTTTTATGCTTTATTTTAGAATAGATGTTTAAATTATTGAAAATGTTCCAAAAAATAGATGAATGGATGGGAATTTATTGAAAATATTTTGTTTTCTTTGAAATTGTTGAATGCTTAAAGCTAAATCTACTTAAGTGATAGAAAATTTGTGGATGTACATGAAATATTATTGCAAATCTTTCGATTTCATGATGTTATTTTATGATTGAATTAGAAATTTTATGTAGAATGTTTAGGATTCTTAATGAAACTAGAAACAACCATATTCCCTTTGAGATTAACAACAATATCACATCATACCTTAAAGTGAACCTAGTACAGTCAAGACCTGACTACCAGAGACTTGGGATTGAACTAAGCCAACCTTTTCCTATTAGAGCAGAGCCCTCTTTTAGGTTGTCTTTGTTCTAGATCTTTCAAGAAGGATAGGATCTTCACAGTTTTCCTATGAGGAATTTATTTACACTGTTGTTGTGAGTGACATCATCATCAATAGGTAATAAGACCAATAATTTAGCCAATTACACTAATGTCAAATTTGACTATACCACCATAATAAATCACATTCACACTGTCAATGATTATGTCAATACCATTACCATTGAGAAACTTCCAAAATGTGTTGTTAATACCCACCGAACTAAGTTGACTATCTAGGGTGCTCCCCCAAAATAACCACAACCAAAATATCAATACAATCTTCTTGACCATTTGGGGAAGACACCTGTGTAAATCTCTATCCTTGAATTATTGTGTATATTACTTGAACATAGGTCCATTCTTGAAAAAAACCTTACAGGACACTACCATACCCACTGACCTCAATGTGAATCACTTCCAAGAGATGGTGGGTTACTTGGTCAATTCCCATCATGTCACTTTCTCTGATCAAGACTACTCGACCCAAAAGGCTAATCACAATGACCCCTTACATCTTGAAGTCTTTGTCTATAAGCACAAAGTCATATGAGTCTTGGTAGATGGTGGTGTAGGGTAACATTTATACCCTCAAATTGGTTAAGGAATTAGGCTTCTCAGCATGTGTAGACACAACCAAAATCATTGTTATCAAATAATATGACGATGGAGAATGCTCTTCTAATGGTGTTATTGCACTACCAATCAAAGTTGGACCTACGGTAATGAACACCACTTTCCAATTCTTGGATCTCGACCTCCCATACAACCTTCTCCTAGGATGACCATGGATTCATGACATGAAAGTTGTACCATCCATATACCATCAATGCCTAAAATTCCCCCATGAAGGAACTGAAATAACAATAGCTGACGATCCTAACGCCTTCCAATATTGCAACAATTTGTGAGAGATTACTCAGTTCCAAGCGCCTGCTAATAAAGAAGCTTCATCCTCCACCTCGTCACAATACATTGATCCATCTTCATTGAATAAATCGTCCACTTCAATTACCGTGTCATCAAATCCCAAGGTCCAAGTCCATGATATGGGATGTGATGAGTATCATATGGAAGTGACAATGGTAATACCGCTAAGAATGATCTGACTTCCAGTAATGACAACAAAACAACTTTAGAAGGTACATAAATAGGTGGCCATGCTTGGATCAAGACATTTTGGGATCCTAATGACACTTTCATATTTTCCATTTGAAATCATTCATCTCCATCTCATGACTCTTTCTCCATCATTCCATCCTTTGAACCATCCCCCATCCATTCTCGCCATCCTGGGTTACGGTATGTTCTCCCTACTGTCACCTCTACTAAGTCATCTTGCCATATTGTTAAGGATGTGCAAGCTTCCTTTGACATTAACAGTACTAAAAAGGATAGTCCAAAAGATACCATTGATGGCATCACCACTCTCGCTCATCCATTGAACATTCCTATCACACCATCCATCTCATCCATCTCACTTATGTCCATCTACATCATAGACATGGATCAACAACTCATATCTCAAGACAAGGGCAAGGTAAAATATTAAGAATTAAAGATGAAAATGCCCTCTTTACAAGGATGTCAAGACTCAAATGACATCCTAAAAAGAAAATAATATCAAAACAAGTCCTCTATCCAAGGTCAAAAGCTATTGGACCAATCAAAAGTATAAGTCAAAGATAAGCAAAAGTCTATCTCTAATCATGTCTTTCCATCAAAAGTCACTGGGGGCTATATCAAAGTAAAAATACAAAAGAAAAGCTTGTTGATTTGACGTCTCCATCATTTCCAATCATTCCATACATCCCATTTAATCTTTCCATGTTCACGCATCTGTCATATCATTATGCTACCATTAGCAATGTCTTTCAAGGTACCTTTGACAATGACCCCTTCATGTACTCTAGCTCATTAGCCACACAAAATCCTTTTCATTTGAAGCTTGGTGGCCCACGTAGTGTGCACATTAGGGATCATACCGTAGCCCCTTTCATCCACCACATCTATCGTTCTTCATATTTACCACTAGCACTCATCATCTAGATTAGGTCCTTTCATCCAACACAATCACCCAAGAAAGGTCAATGCATCGTTGAGACATTCTATGAATTGAGTGCTTATCAATTCTACACTTAGCTTCAAAGAGATCTTGTCATAACTATAAAAATACAAAAAAAAAAATACAAAAATCAAAAAAATCGTTACCTTGATGAAAACCCGACAAATAGGCATCTTGGTGACAACAAAAAAATAAAAAAAATCAAGAGAAATAATTCATCCAATAGTGAAAACCAATTTAGTGGCGCTTTGGATAAGTACCATGGTGAAAACTTCGCAAATAGGCGCCATGTGTAGTTGACTTTGCTTTGTTGTCTACCATCATTCCAATCTAACTCTTCCCATCATTCGCTTATCCTGTATCACCCATGATAATGTCTGGTTGTCCTTTCCATAACCTGGAATGATTTACATTTTGCAGCTTTTTGCCTTTCATATCCTATCTACTATAACACCTATCTCATTCTGTCCCTAATAAATTGGTCTAGGGGAAAATACTTGACCTATGTCATTACTGGATCCCACACTTACTATTAGTGGTCGCCATTATCAAAAGAAAAAATCAAATATTCCCAAAAATACCAAAAAAAAATCAAATATTCTTAAAAAGACAAAAAAAATCAATTATTCCCAAAAAGACAAAAAAAATAAAATATTCCTAAAAAGACAAAAATCAAATATTCCCAAAAATAAAAGAAAATCAAAACATGTCAAAAATACAAAAACATCCAAATAACTTTCAAAAATCCCAAAAACAAAGTCAACGTTGATCATGTTAGTCCAAGTCTAGTCGAACTATGACGCCTCTGTGTGTATAACGTAGGCAAGGTCATCTATTGATGAGCCCCTGAGGCACTAAGTTAGTCTCATAGGGTTTTTTGAATAAAACTCAACTCAATACTTAGTACTTTTTAAATATATTTAATTCATATCATGTCAAACTACAAGGTCTCTCCACATTGCTACATAAGCAAGGCCATCTATCGATGAGCCCCTAAGGCCACCTAGGTTGGTCCTTTAGGGTTTGTCGCGTCAATCACAATAAATCAGACATTGTCAATCTAGACACAAATAGTCATCAAAATGTCAAACAAGCCATGAATCAACAAGACAAACAAGCCAAAAAATCATCATGTCAACTTAGTCGATTGTTAAAATAGTCAACATCAACTCAACCTCAAACATCAAATCAGTCAACTTATGTCTTATACAAGATGTCTCTTTCCTGAAACCAAACATTGTCATTAATCAACCTTTGTCATTTTCCTTATATAGGTGGTCACATGATCGACACCAAACTTGATGTCTTATACGACATGTTTCTTCTCCTGAAACCAGGCCTTGCCAAACAATCAACCTATCAGTCACTTAGTTAGGTAAACATCGACAAAAAATCTTTGGCAAAACACTTTGAATGGCTATTGACTTTGTTGGGCTATTTTGTCTTATCTTTTTTGCATTTTTCTGTGAGTCAGGTTACTAGCTACCTCGAGGATGTCCCATGAAGGATTTAGAGGATCAATGATGTCTCATGATTCTTTTTCTTTGACTACTATTTGCAGATTGTCTTGGAGAAAAGACTAGGGGAACTTTACCTTTAGTATGAGCCAAAAAATTCCTTGTCTACGACTGTCCATTTTGCAAGTGGATGACCATGCACACCCTAGTCTATCTCATACCATGGTGTTTTTTGTCCATTCATCCATTTCGAGAGCACACTCATGTTCTTTGAACCCACATGTCCTCTTGAGGGGGCATACCACAGCCCTCTTGGTCATCCTTCCTCATCCTCTTTACAATGGGGCATGTTTTGACTGATTTTTTTTGACGCAATGCGATAAATTGCATTGTATGTAAGAAGGGAAAAATGTAGACACTGAAAAATGTCCTAGACCTACTAATACCATTTTTCCTTGTCAATTCCCACGTCTAATGTCATAAGTCTTCTATAAATAATTTTAATTATTTAATTAGTTCATTTCTATTTTTTTCCTCTTTTGATTAATTAAATAAATTTTATTTATTTAATTATGTCACTAATGTCCTTTTCATCTATATTTATTTAATTATTTACCACTTTCAACTATAATTAAATGTGATTATTTTAATTATTTAATTACTCACTAAATTGTCATTTTCTTTCCACTTTTGAATTAAATTGTTATTTAATAAAAAAGTCAACTTGTCACATGTCTTCTATAATTAAATAATGTTTTCATTATTTAATTATTCATTTCCCTCCCAAATTAAATAATTTTATAATTGTTTGAATTCCTCCTACAACCTCTTTTTCTGCGTTGACTTCTTTATCCTTGCCAACCTTGTCTCTTAACATCTCATTCAATTTCAGCCTTTGATTGAATTATCTTATAATTCAATCTTAGCCATTAATCCTTATCTTTGCCCTAATTTTTCCCTAACCGTATTCCATACAAATTTCAATCTTGGTCATTGATTGAAACATCTCTTTAACATTGAATCTTAACCCTTCATTCAAATTTTTCTTTTCTATAAAAGACCTTGTCCTTGTCATTTTGAAACCTACATCTAGTCTACATCTTGAGCTAATGCAAGTACATGCTATTAGTGTGAGACAACAATATTTAATATTTTGCTAGGCATTGTCATAAGCTACTAGTGCATACTCAAATCTGAGGTCATCAAGTACATTTGAAGCAAAATGGAGAAGTTCAATGGAGGTGAAGTAATGATGGCATGAATACTTTATGGTGATATTGTTTTATATTTTATGTTTTTATGCTTATTTATGCTCTATTGTTGGTTTAGGGTTAGTTTTTATGCTATTTTATATTAACCTAGATTTTTACCCTAAATTACAGGTATAATCATTAAACACCTACTAATTTCATGTGGATGTTGGATGATGGACTCTATAATCTCAATATTCTTAAAATTAGTCAATTCATATGACACATCATCTTTAGATTGACTAGAGAAGAGTGCCACTATACCATGTTGGATTTAAGTTCTTTCAACCTTATTTTTATGAAAAGGGTGATGTACACCTTGCAAAATAAATAAATAATTTAATTATGTAAAATAAATATTTATTTGTGGTGCCTCTTTAGGAAATGTATTTAGCTATGTTAAATGTTTATTTGAGTCCACTTGTAAAGTTGTATGTAACATTGGTTAGATATTTTATGTGTGGGTTGCACATAGAAAAAATATTTGATATTGGGAAATTTAATACCAAAAAGTAAATGTGGGATTAATGGTTTTGTGTACTCATGGTTTAAACCTTACCACTTGGTTGTTTTTTGTGATCTTGATTCTATGAAAGCAAACACATTTTTTGTGGTTGAGGTTGGTTGATGGATAGTTGGTTGTTTGACTTGCATATCATGTTATTGAGCTCTCTTTTGAAGAGTGCATATGTGAAGCATGACATGGGATGTGCAAATACATGCTTGGACACGTGGAAGATGCATTGGAGAAGCTTGATTTTTTAAAAATATTCATGGAAAATTTGTAAGGGTATCGTGATAATTTCATTTTTTAATAATACATTTAATTTGGATGCTTTTAAAGGCTAGGTTTTCCCTCTTAAGTGTTTTCCCAAGGAATATCTTATGTAATCTTGTGGTACATGTCTTTGATCTTTGCATTATTATTATTTTGTAAGTTTGTATGCATGTTTTTCTCTCATGGGGCTATATAGAAAATGGTTTAGTCAAATTTTATTATTTTTTAACGAGTGGTATGAGAGCCATGGTTATGGTTTAGGGAGGTGAGAGATCCCTATTTTGGTTTAACCCTTGTATTCAAGTAGATCTAATACAAAGTTGAAGCCATGACGATGTTGGAGATATTTTAGAAATTTCAAGGTATGATATATGTTATGCACGTTGAAATATATAGACTTAGGACTTTGGGGTTTACAACTTTATGGTTATTTTTTATAAATCTAGGGTTTGAAAATGAGTTGGAAAAATAGTTTTTTCTAGGTGTTCACTATGAGGGTTTTGTGTGGGAAGTTTTATAGATGACTCCCTAGGACAAAATGAACCTTTTCATTGGATCCAAGAGGCCCATAAGATGGATATTGATATAAATTTTGACCAATTTTGGCCACCATGACTTGAAACAAAAAAAATTCCCTCCCCCTATATGGTCAAAGGTGTAGAAAAATAAGATAAAAAAGGACCTTGTGCAAAGAAACTTGTTTAATATTGTTTTTAATTATAAGCTTATGAAGATAGAACTTATCATCTAATATTGGCAAGGGTCTTGCACGGGTTTCAACCCTTATTAATTCCTATCGACAGACGAATGGAGGTAGTTAAGCTAGCAGGACTTTTGAAACTTGGTCAAGTGATGCCCACAACTAGCCCTCACATGCTTAAAAGTATAATTTAAAATAAAAATAAAATTGAAACCTTTTCATGGTTATCACCAATCTTTCACCCTTGTACCACCATTTCTCATGCACCACCCAAGCACCATCTATTGGCATCATCTAACATTAGTTTTATAGATGGTACCCTAGACTCCCTTTTAAGCACACTGGGCTGATTTTTTCGGGGGCATAAATTTCACCCATAGTACCAATTTTTTTACTTCCAATCATCATAAAAAATATCTCTCTATGCACTATGAAGTGGTATAGTTTTGGTTTCCAATTTAGATATTTTTTTCAAATTTTAATGCCATGAAGCTAGACATTATTCTATAACAGTTAATTGGTCATAAGTTTCACATACATCTAATCATATTTTTTAATTTAAATAGGAAATAGAGAGAATTTTCAATGTAATACATGATGGATTAAGTAGTTTTTCACTTGGATGAATAGAGAGGTTTTAGTACTTGTTTGATCACTTGTAGGAGCTTCGGATTCAAGGTGTGATTACATGATCATCAAAACAAATTAGAGGATGAAAACTTGAGGTAGTGTATATTTTTATGAGACCTATATGATGGTATAGTATATTATCATGATTTTTGCTTCATGATATAGGTTTATAGGTGTTTTTAGAGTTTGGAATTTAACGGTGATAGGTACTTAGGTTGCCTTTTGGTTTGAGGATATAGTTGATCTACACATGAGAGATTTTGATTCTTGATATAGTGAGAGTTGATTATAAGTATATATATGGTGATGATTATGGTGTCTAGAATGTTCATGTACATTTAAGTATTGGAATGACATGCACATATATGTAGTTGACAGGTGTGGTGTAGTTCAATGCTAGGAAGTTGTTCTTATCTCTTGGATGCTTGTTTGGTTCCCTGACTATGGTGCTTGATATGGGTTTATTTAAAAAATTTAATGGTGATTGAGTATTAAGATCCATAATTTATCCTCTTGGTTATCTCATTTCACAGGTTACTAATGTGATGGTGATTTTGTGTGTTGCATTGGTTGGGGATCTATGAATCATGTAATTGTGTGGTGTTTCCACCCATTTGGTTGCAATGAGATGACTTGAGTGTGGAAAATATATAGCCATAAGTATTTTTAGTGTTGTAAATTAAATTAGTTTACCTTGCTTTGTGTTTATTTATACATTGTTATGTTACATTGGGATGAAAGGATAGCCAATTAGAGTGCCTAGGTAGTCAGTTATGGAGAATTATAGTGTGTTGGTTATCACAATGTCATAGATAACCTGGTTACATGTTTTAGTGGGAATTTTTAATAGTGATGTTTTGGTGGTGGTTGTATCTTATTATCTTGAAGATCTTGGTTCTACTTTATTCTTTGGAGCTATTGGTAGTGTAGTAAAGTGTGCATGGACTGTGGGTGATCATATTTATTTAGAAGATGTTTATGATGATGTCATGGAGAGCTCAATATCATGATTTAGTGGAAGATTTATAAATGATGTGGATTCATCCTTTGGAAATAGATGATATTCTGTAGTGGTTGTTGGTGTCATTGAGGAGCTCTTGGATCTTATCTACTCGATGAAATTTCTTTGATATTCTTAGTTTCATTGTCAAGAGATGGCTATCTTCATGTGATTAGAGATGTTAAAATCTTGGTTAGCCATGGAGAACTATTGGAGGCTCTTGTTGATGTGTCAGGATTATGACATTATTTCTTTGTAGGTGATCCTTGGTTGAGAGGATTGTATGATATGTTCATTAGAGAATATGATCTTCTTTTAAGGAGATATTGGATCATGTTGTCATGATGTATTCCTAATTTTATAGATGTGTAGTTGCAATTTTTATTATATTCTATTTAGTTCTCTTGGTATTGAGTACATTGGTCATTTACTTGGGAGATTCATGAGAGTTTTGTGTTGTATTTGTATCCTAGCATGGATCAAGATCAATTGCAGGTGCATGTGGATACTTTGAGACTTAGGTGAGGTTGGAGTTCTCTCAAGTTTAGAGACATTTGTTGAGATGGTTACTCTTTGAAGGTTTCAACAAGAATTATGAGGAGCCTTCACCTAGATATGGACGTGAATTTATGATGGACCTATAGAGGAGATTTTTCTTGGAGAGAGTCATTGCGGCTTGGTGTATCTTGGAGGAGTAGTCTCAATTCCCATTCTTGGTCTACTTAAATAATCATATGAGAGGTATTTCCCATCCTTATTTTAGATACATTGTGTTTTATGCTTTGTCTTCTCATGGATATGGGTGTTGGTGTGAATAAGGTGTTTTGCCTAGCTAGTTTTCTAGTAGGTCTTATTCACATGTTAAGTTTACTTAGGTCCTAGGAATCTTTCTATAAGTCTTAGTTGGTATTGGATCTTATTGTTATCTACTAAAATTTGCACCCTTATCAAGTTGCAGAACTTGATATTTCAGAGAAACATGGGAACTTTTCTAGGTTGTGGGTCACCTAAAAAATGGAAAAGAACCTCTGGAGAAGGCCAGCTTCCTTTGTATCATGTATAATAGTCTTTGAATAGAAACCATTAATGTTTTCGATGGTTGGATCTTCTTGACTAAGGAGCTGATATCCCTGTCGGATAACTGAAAAAAATCTTCAAACTATTGTTCCTTATGCTCTTTGTCCATGACAAAATATAACTCCTCAACAAAGTGGGGCAGCTCATCAAATAAGTTCATAGGCTGCAAGGCATTATCTTCTACAACTTTTTCAATAGACTCACTGACTTGAATGGGCTGATCACATGCTTCCCTTTCATATGATACTAGCTCATCATCTATGTTAGAACAAAAAGCTTCTATGATATCATCTAACTCATAATTTTGCGTTAAATCTAGATGAGTTCTATCATTTAGTTGCTCCATACCAGGCATAGATGCTATCATGCATGTGAGATCTTCATTTTCACCAACAAATTAAGGAAGCTCATCGAACAAGTCAGCAATATTCTTTATCCATTCCAAATCAACTGGTAAAATAGGTGCCTATATGCTCCCTTCAGCTTGCTCAATAAAACTAGATAGTTGGTCAAATAAATAAATTGAATCCTCCTCCTTAGGTAGTGCCTTTTCCAATGAAACTTGGGCATCCTCTGTCTGCAAGTGAAGCTCCTTAACTGGTAATTCTTGCATTTTGCTTTCATCAATCTTATAAACAACATCAATTTTTTTTTAAATGAATCAAAATCTAGGGGGGTTCAGCAGTAAGTTTGAACCAATATCATTTTCGCATGTAATATGGTAATTTTGAGCTGGGGACACAGTATAAGCAGCCACAACCTCCTTCTCCTTCTATTCATTCTTTTCCTGCTCTAATCGGTAAACTTCCAAAGCTAAATGCAATGGGTTTACGTTTTTGACCTTTTCCATGAGGAGTAAGGTGTCCTTATCAATGGGCTACTCTGTAACCACACTAGGCTGTACTAGATTAGTTTCCTTTACTTGCGAAGGATGCATGGTTGTAAAATTTGGAACTTCATACCTTGGAAGTTCTTCCTCTTGAAACCGATCTAAAATGCAAGAAGTTGTTCAGATATCATGCCTTTGAGGAAGCAAAGACTTCATCTGCTCTTCTTTTGTAGCTAACTCCCTCTCGAGCCTATTCTCAAACTGTCTCCTTCGTGTTTCCAATTCCTGCTCATGAAGGTAGGCCTGATACTCTAATTCCTGCTGCTGTGTATCAAGCTCCTGTTGCCTCCTAAACTCTTCTATCTGCTTTGCGATGTCTAAAAATACATCCTTCATGTTATTCATGTTACTTTTCATATAATCAACCTTGTGGAGCTGATTCTAGACATATGAATATTGATCTGAAGGCTGAGCAGGGGTGGGTGGGAGGTAAGCATGTTGAGCATGCTGATAGGCTATTGTTGCATGGCTATTTGGGATAAAACCAGTAGTATGATTGGCCTGATATGGCTGATAGGGTAGTTGGTTGACAAGATTTTCATGAAACGGAGGTGAAAACATGCTTTTTCATAAAAACCAGACATGTTAAAGCATTTGAATTCTACAAAACTTCTTTAAATCAAAGTGAATGGGACCTCTTTTATAAATGTGAACATACCAACACTTTGTCTACTGAAACCAGTGGATTGTGCTCGGAGTCACTAGGTATAAATTTGTACCTCTGAAAGGTAAAAAATGCACTGCTGTATATACCAAGACAACAGCTTGAATCTCTTGAAATATTTCTTTGAAGTGTGCTTCAGGGTCCCACAGGGCGTGCCAAAATTATTATCTACTGAAATTTGCACCCTTATCAAGTTGTAGAACTTGATATTTTAGAGAAACATGGGAAATTTTCTAGGTTGTGGGTCACCTAAAAAATGGAAAAGAACCTCCGGAGAAGGTCGGCTTCCTTTATGTTATCACCTAACTACTGATCTTTGTAAGGAAAAGGGAGAGGGAGGAAAAGGGAGGATGAAAATTAAATCCTATGGCGATACACCAAATTGATAAGAGAAATGAGACACTCAGGTTACACTTGAATACTGATGATGGATATGGGATTGCACAACAAGTTTCTGTAGATTATGCATAAGTATTTCACAAATAGGTTTGACATGCGCATAGTTTTAAGAAGGAAAATATTTTTTTCACAAATTAAAAGTTCATGTGCCATTCAGTAAAACATAATTTGTAACCTACATAATACTACTTTTGCAAAGAAAGGCATGATAACATGAGACAAAGCTATAAGGAAAAAGAAAGATTTCACGAATTAGCTTGATCAATCACCTGGAAATGCACAATATTTTGCAAGAACCAGAAGGCAAATTGAACCATCAATGTTAACCAAAGTAAATTATATATATCATGCTCCAAATGAGTTACAAAAGTTTGCTAATCTAAGAAAGGACTGCAAAAGTCACAAACTTCTGAAAAGCATAAGAAGAACTCCCTACAAAATGAGGAAAAAATGACATATATACAACAAAACTCAAAAGTGTCGGCCTCTACCCTAGGGTTTACAAAAAATGAGTCGATGACAGAAGGGTCGGCCCTCAGATCTTTTGGAATAAAGTTAATGCATTCAATGTGCATCCCCCGTGTCCATGTTAGTGAAGGATCGCCCTCAGGAGTAGCCTTTAGATTTTTTGAAACCATCGCATTAACTTCTGGCCTCCGTGTCCATGTCGGTGAGCTTCATCAGAGCCACTTTGAATGAGCTGCCACATTATCATAAATGTCGATCCACCTTTTCCAGTAGACATCACAACTTTCATTGTGACTCGCGGCCTCTTCCCCTTCAACTTTATTCTTGTTCCAGATCTTCCTGCAAGTTGACCTTTGAGAAGTAGCATCAGGCATCCTCTAAACTGAATTCACATTCCTTGATCATCCATCAAACCAAAGTAGATCCATTTTGCTTATGCTCTATTGATCTTCCTCACAAGAATAGCCACAACAGTGCAACTGCCACTGGTTGGCCTTCAACTTCCTCTGATTGGTTGAACAGACACCACATAATATTTCTAGGCAGTCAAAAGTCATTCAAATAGAATTGCATGTTGGTGAGACACTAACTGTTTCTCCTTGATGCGATTATACTTTATAGCAGCAATTGACATAGCTTAGAACTATCGACAAGAGGTCATACTGAGTTGCAAAAGTTATATCGATATCCAAAATTATGGGCAAGATTCTTCAATCGACAAGACCTCATATCAAAAACAAACCATTCGACCAGGAGTCTTACCGATATCCATACACCCTTTCGGTGAGACCACCATGAGTTGGCGAGGCATTACCCTGAAACCATTTCATTTCAGCGAGACTCCAGCGAGTCGGCCAGACTTCTCCTAGAGCTCAAAATATTACACCGAAGGCACAATCCTTCGGTGAGACCACGATCATTCAACAAGACATCATGTTGAACCCTTCATCTTTTAGCGAGCTCAGACCATTTCGGGGAGACCACCTTCGGTCGGCAAGACTTCACACCGACGCTAACCTCTCTCGGTGAGACTCCCACTAGTTGGGAAGACATCACATCGAATCCCCTTTTGTCAGTGAGACCATGATCATTCAGCCAGACTTTACACTAAAGGAAATCCCTTTCAGCGAGACCTCACCCCGTCGGTGAGACACTACATCGAAGGCATAACCTTTCGCTGAGACTTCCATCTGCCGACAGGACATCTCTCTGAGCGCAGATTCTTTCCCTTACACAACTTCATTTCGGCGAGACTCCCCTTAGTCGGCAAGACATTATGCCAAACTCATTCCATTCAGCTCAGAGTCTCCTCGATGCTACAATCTTGTGAACCACTGTCGGTGAGACCTCCCAAGTGGGGAGATATATAAAAACTCATGGCGATTGAAATGTCTTGGCGACCTGGGTATCTCAAATGAATATAACACAATAACCAGTCAACAAGACATCCAGCTGGTCTTAGCGACTTTATTCTCTGAGGAGTTTTGTGCCAAATTTGATCGATACATGCTTTCCAACAGACTTCCTTGTGAAATAGCATCAGATGTATGATTTAACCCTGTGAAACAATGCCTCCATTAGTTCTAAAATGCATTAGATGAAGAACTTCCCAATGAAAACCAAACACCTGCACACTGGGCTCAACCCTTATGGGAGCCACATTTAATCCACATGTTGAATTTAAAACATAATTTTCCCCTGCAACTTTCCTGATTGAGCCCATGGGTGAAAATCGGGTAACACTTATCTTATCTTTTGTCATTTAATTATTGTGACCTAGGTCATTTAGTATTAGTTGTCTCATGACATAGGATTAAGACATTGGTCATGATCTTGTCTAATCCTACGTCTTACCTTGGCTATATAGCCAAGGGGTTTTTATTTGTAAATCATTCTATTACATTACAGTGTATTCTATATTAATCATAATTGATCTAATATTATTTTTCATCCATTATTTCAAATTTATGCTTTTGATTTTCTCTCTTGTAGAAGGTTATTTTTTTATTTTTCAAGTGATCCTAGGAGATTGAGTCCTTGAGTGACTCTAACATGGTATCAAATCTTTAGATCTACAAATCCCCTTCTGAAATTTGAGGGTGATTTGGGATTGATATTTTGGTGGGTTCGTATTGGGGAAAAATGGACCTTACTATTGAGTCCAAAAGGCCTAAAAACCTCCATTTTGATAAAAAAGTACTTGATATATTGGTGAGTATAAGTTTTAAACCATTTTTGGAGGGTTTGGAAATTTGGAAAGTTAAAAAATCCCTACACTTCGTACATCATACAAATCTATACAAATATATACAATCAATATTTTGACATAGCCAAGTTGTTCAACTAGGTGTAGTCATAAAGAATATTTGTAGGTTACCTTGAGTGCTTGGTTTCACACCCCTCTTAGCGGTCAATTCCATCAGGGCTTAAAGCTTGACTAGGGCTTAACATTGAGCAATATGAGTATCCTGCCACCTACACTTAGTCATATATTGACACCACAACCCAAGCAGTGCCACCACTTTAGTATCATTTTTATTTTATTTTTAAACTTTGTAATTATTGTCACATGGGAACATGAGGGACAAGTGCCTAGGGGCCCAAATTTCCCCCCAAAGCCCTAATAAGGTATTTTAAAAATCCATAAATTTTTTCCATAGTGTCAAAATTTTGCAAATGATATATTAACGAAAATTTGGTTCCAAGTACTTCACATTGGTACAATCCATTTTTTAGATTTTTCTACAAGTGAATTTTATTACTAATTAAACTTAGATTTATTGCAAGGTGCATGCCCTTGGTCTCCTTGTGTTGTGTATTGTAGCGCTTAGGTTCATGACATGGCTTAACCATCTCTCATGGATTCATTAACTCTGGCCTGGTTGTATTGGGCATTAATAGGTTGATCTTTTGGTGCAACAAAAACTATCTTTACAAAAATTGGTATCAAAGCCCGGGTCACAGGTTCGAACCCCTCACTTGCGCTAGGGGGGATTGTTGCAAGGTGTGCGCCCTTGGTCTCCTTGTGTTGTGTAGCACAATGCTTAGGTTTGTGACATGGATTAACCAACTCCCGTGGATTCATTAACTCCATCAGTTGAATTAGGCATTAACAGGCTGATCTTTTGGTGCAACAACAACCATCTTTGCAACAAGATTTTCCTTTTTGAACCTCCAAGCTCATAATTTTTTTCCAATTTATCCAATTTTTTGTAGATTTTGTGGTGTTGGAAAGGTATTGAGGAACTTTGCAATTATATCCATGCACATTTTTGAAATTTGACCCCAAGTATATTTTATTTAGATTTATGTGTATTTGCATTGTGGTTGATCACTTGGACATACTAACACCTAGAGAAGATTTATCCTTTTGAGAAATTTCAATCTAGATCATATTGGCAAATTATAATCTCAAGTTGAAGATGTCACTCTAAGATATTATTTTAGTTTTTCCATATTTGGTCCATCTTGGTATTGTAAATTTTGGAAAATAATTATGGAATTATAATTGCACTATATATAAAATTCTAAATCATAATCTCAAGGGGAGATTCTTGATTAAGTGATTTAGTGGAGGGGTATCTTGGTGCATTATTTTGATCTATTTGATAGTGCTCTTATTTTCCATGGATCATTATAAGGTTCCTTTGCTAACATCATACAACTTTTCAACTTGGCATCAACATGCATGGAGTGCCCTAATGAATGAAGGTCACTCTTTATGTGTTGAAAATAAGGTACTTGAACCTAAAGATGGTGATAAAAAGTTGAAATGGATGATTGAACATACAAAAGCTCTTGGATATCTTTGTATCTTAATTTCTCAAGATCTATTATTTCAACTTGAATCATATGAGGATTCTCATGAAGCTTGGAAAATTTTAAAATATTGTGTTCCACTACAGATGAATTAAAAGGCTATCAAATTGATAATGAATTGATGAGCCTTGATCCAAAGAGCTTTGAAAACACCAAGATTACATAATTGAGGTTAATGATCTAAGAGAGCAATATAAAGCATGTGGAATTAAGGAAAAGGACATTTTGTTGGTCTATAATGCATTGAACAAACTTTGTCCTAATTACATAACTTTTGTTTCTAGCTTTCATACTCATAGGTTAACTATGGAGTCTGCATATACTACACTTTCATGTGTAGATTTTCCTAAGATATTAATACATGAACAACAAATTATTCTTTATATGGGTCTCAAAATGTTACCTCAATCTGAAGAATTATTGGTTAGTCAGGTGAAAGAGTCAAAATAATTTGATAAGAAATAGAATAAATCCTCTTCCAAAGAGAAATCATCTAAGAAGGATAATCCTACTTGTTCATATTTCAAGAAAACTAGACATGAAGAACATTCTTGTTATAAGAAGGATATTAATGAATTGAACATCTTCTTAAAAATAATCACATTGATCTACCTTCTAGAATGTCTGAGTCAACTTCTTCTTCAAAATATTCTAATAAGGAAAAATTCCATTTTTTTTGTTAATAAATTAAATAAAACTAAAGGACAGGCTCTTTGTGCTTCTACTAGTCTTGGATTAGGGAGATGACTTCTAGATTTAGGAGCATCTCACCATATAGCATCTTCACAATCAATTTTCTCTTCTTTTGATCCTTGTGCTGTGTCATCTATTTGGATGGGAAACAATACATACATGAATGTAATTAGGAAGGGATATATTGATATTGGGGAGGGAACTTTCAATTATATTTTGTGTATACCTCATTTTTTAAACAATATTATTTACATCTATCAGATTACCCATGGTGGAGTGGGGAAGACTGTACTCTTGATTTAATTATCATTAGATACTTGGGGAGTAGACATATTATTACTACTATGGTGGTTGATCATGCATCTCAGTTATACACCTTTGTAATTTTTTCTTATGACAATGGCTTTGATCCTTCAGCTATTGATCATACTTTTACTATGGACCATGATTTTGAGGAGAATTTTGGCTACTTGAACTTGGTTTTTCTCACATGTGATCTCATTCTTGAGCCTTGCATTCCACATCCTCCATCTTTTGTTGTATGTGATGATGCTTTTGTTTCATAGTTTTGGCCTTTTGTGATTTAGTGTAATATGATATACATCATCTTATAGATATGACTACATGAGATGTGATGAGCCAAGACATTAGTTAGTTTTCTTATGTTTTTATACTAGTTCACAAACATTACCAGACATTTCTCCTATACATGTTCATACATTATACTATCTTTTATACTTATTATGCAACTTTGAATCTACTTTAAAGTATATGGAAATATAGTTATATGTGATTATTAATGCATAATTTATGTGTGGATATGTATGAAATGCGATTGAATATGTGCTTAGATGTGGTTTTTAGTGTAGTGTAGGAAAAAGCATCCCTTTTTCACACTTAATTTGAAAATAATTAATAATAAATGAGCTTAATTATGCCTTGATTTAGTTTTGTAATATGTTTTTCATATTCACATTAAGTTTAGGGCCCTTTTAATAAAATGGACTTAATTTTGCCTTATTTTTGGTGTTGTAAGGTTTACCTTTACACTTTCACACTAATCTAGGGATTTATTAATTGATTGAGGTTAATTTTCCTTAATTGGCCCCTTTAATTCAAATCCAATCCCAATTAAATGCGAATTCCAAGGGATAAAACCCGACATTCATAAATGCCATTTCACAACACTTAATTTTGAATGATGTGTGTCCTCACCATAGGGTGAATGGGTCCTCACTTAGATTGAGGAACCTAATCTAACACAATATTCAACCTTGAGCAATGTGTTTCCTAGGTAAGTGGCCTAGGACCCATTCGCCCTATGGCAAATGGGTCCTCACTTAGACCTAGGACTCCCATTTTAAATATGTTTTTGGCGATATTTTAATGATTTCAAATTCACAATTCAATGTCGATTTGTGATATTTGAATTTCAAGAATTAATGTTAAGATATGTATAAATACAAGGTTATTTCAGTATGTTTTATCCTATAACTTTTGTGAGACTTCATTAGATCAAGATAGAGCATTATAGAATCATTCAAGAGAATTTTCAAGGCATTCAATGGTATATTTATTGAAGATAATTGCAGCAATAAATATTCCTTTCATCATGTCAAAGATTTGTTGCATCATGCATGTTGATTTAGCTAATATGGTGATGTAGAGTTCAAGATCTATGCAAGTATTCAAAGGCATTGTTTCACATCAAGTTTCATGATCAAGATCTACATTCATTGAGGCAAATTCATGCTAGTTTTCAGATTTGTTATCCATGGTTTTAAATAATATTTTAGGTTGAAGATTATTTGAAGAGCAAAATTGAAGAAAGTTAAGAAGTTGTAAAAGTTGCAAGAAAAGTTGTCAAATCACAAAAACTCCTCTATAGGTTTTATTGTCAGCTATACAATAGTGAACACCTTGAATTTGGGAGTGCAAACCAAGCAAAAGAGAACCTAGAAACATATTTTCAGGAGGCCTAGTCAGGACCCATTCGCCATAGGGCGAATGAGTCCTTAGTGAACCCTAAAAAAGCACTTTTTGTGAGAGGTACACAAGATTTTCCCCTTCCAAATTCTCCCTAAAGTTTGTAGGTTCCATCAATATTATGCTTAAGCTTCTAAATGCACTTTATAGCTTGTAATTTGGAGTTTATTTGCTATTTTTAATTTTTCTCCCCAAAGTGTTGTTTGACCCAGACCCCTATCCTAACATGAAAGGGAAATTTGAAAATTCACATCTTGAGTTGACTCACCTAAGGGTTGATAGTCAATTTTTGGTGAGGATCTCATTTCCTAAATGAAAATAGAAGAATATGACCCCTTTTCCCTCTTTGGATTCACTTTTTCCATTTTGGGAAATTTCTCCTCTCATCAATCCTATTTTTCTATGTTGCAATTATATTATGTGCATGTTTTGTGAACTAACTCTTGTAGCTAGAGGAGGTAGATTGTAGCCTGCAACAATTGCGAGGTACAACCTATAGCGAAAGGATTTTCTAGATAACAGAATAGGGAAGTTCTAGAATAAATGAAACACAACAACTACAACACAGAGGCACTTAATGAAGATGGTTGTGCATCATTATGATGTCCAATAGAGACACTGGAGGAGAAGAACCCTGCTACAATTGGGATTCTAACATAATTGATTTGAGCATTTAATGTTTTAGTTCTATTACAATAGAGTTATAATCCTATTAGGACTCTTCTTCCTTTTTAGTTGCAATTTAGATTACTAAGTCATTATCACACTTTGATATCTAGGGAGTGGTGATTAATGGTTTCAGTTTAGACTCCTGTTTCAATAAAACTCCCCCATGCCTAAATGTATAGGTAAACGGTTGAGGTTTTAGAAGTTAGTTAGTTGGTTTTTGTTCTAGAGAAAATATAGTTTCCAAACACTTTTCAGTTAGTTGTTATTCTTTATGCAGACAATGTTATTGTTCAATCATGGTTTTCAATGAATAAGATATCTCAGAATCTTATGTGATCTTTTGGATTGTGCAATGAATTATTTGAGTTATCATGACTGTGTTGATCTAAGAAGTTAAATTTGGTTTAGATTAGTCAAGACAACCAATTGAGCAAGGGCCACTCAAGGTAACTATCCTTCACTACATTTCTTGTTATTTTATTTTTGTTTTTAGTAGTTGTTTCATAAATCAAGTTGTGTTAAATATATTCTTCATGTTAAAGTCAATAATGGATTCATGAGTAATTCATGTTTCTCAATTATACCATAATTACTTGAGTGTGTTGTACTCCAAAGCATAGTATAGGTTTGATTATCAATTTAGTTCAATTATTTCTTGTCAATAATTAGCTACAGTCTTATACTATAGGTACCTGTAGTAATAGTGTCAGCTTTACCTTCTTACTGTTTTGCAGTTTTATGATTTTCCAACAAGTATAGCATTTGTAATAGGATGAATTAGGTAACCTTACATCTTTGAAAGCACATACAGTGTCAGTACCATCACATGCTTACTAGCCCTGGTCGATAATTCAATGAAGGTCTTTCCATAGGTTTAAGTGGACTATTTAGTTAGGTTTTCCCTCTGAATTATGTGATTTCCACCAAATTTACTAGACGTGTCATTGTCGGGGATGGTGCTACTTCAAAGAAAATTTTCTATCATTTCCAAGCTTTCCTAGTTTAGAATTTTCTTTCAGTATTAGGACTATTAGGGTTAATCTTCTCAAAATACCAGAGCATTTCACTAACATTGTATATGACCCGTTGCTATACAAAGTCATATTTATTGTATGCGGAGGCAGAGAGACTCTTTGGGAAGATTTCTCCCCTCAATCCAACAAGCTAGAGCATATATTGGTGACTACATTGATTAGAGTGAGGGTACTATTAAAGAATAATCTTCCCTTTCACCAAAATCTACTTAATATACAAAGGGGATCTTCCAAAAAATGGTTGATGCAGCAGTGGATGATCCACCAAAACATGTGACTTTTGAATTTCCAATTACCAACCAAGAGAGGGATACTGTGTTGAAGAATATCCCTCCAACATTACTACTCTTCTATGGTTTGGTGACTGAAGATCCAGACATATTCTTGTTCAAGTTTGATGTCCTATGTAGTAGCTATGATTATGCAATTGATGCTCATAGGTTTAAGCTATTTCTTGGCACTTTAAAGGATGCTACCTTGAGATGGTTTATGGGACTATGAAGAGATGTTGTTCTAGATTGGGACACCATGAAAACAATTTTTTTGGAAAATACCAAGATTATTGTAGAGATCTTGATAGGAGAAGAGATTTTATTTTAATAATGACTTAGAAAGAGGATGAACCATTAGAGGATTATGTAGAAAGGTTCCAATTCTGCTTAAAGAAAAACCCACAAAATAAACTCTTAGAAGAATCCTTGAAGCTTGTATTCTTAAGAGGAGTTAATGATGATTGCATGAATGCCATCAATATTATTGGGAAATGGGTTGTGTCTCAATTACCCTTTGAAGATATTTGCAAGGTTTGTAGAAACTATTGTAGGACCTTTACCAAAAGATCAAGGGGGGCAAGAACATCTACCATTGGCAAGACATCTAATGGGGTTTCAAGAGTGGATTTAAGTAACCTATTGTCTAACATGAAGGAGGTTATCATAAGTCATCTAGCTACTCAGTTGGACACTCTACATATAAAGAAGAAATAGTGCTAGAAATACAAGGGAAAACAACTGAGAGGGGGGGTGAATCAGTTGTCCTAGAATTTCAAAACTTATTAAACTTATTAACCTTATTCTCAAATCTGATCAATAACCATGAAAGAATAAATAAAAAACACATCAAAAACACACATAACACCAATATTTTTTGCATGGAAACCCTGTTAGGGGAAAAACCACAGTGGAGGTCAATCCACAAGATTATACCCTGTTAAAAGTATAAAGAAATGAAATGGGGAATGTATATGCATTCAAGTGCGTTGCCTAAAGCTCACTGCTCAAATATAGAAAGGCTTACTGCCCAAAGGAAGAAACACTGTCTTACAAAAGATTTGGATTACATCCAAAAGAATTTGAATAGAGAAAATAGCATTTGCTAATGCCTGATTACAGTTTTGGTTAAGCATATGAACACTTCTTCACACTCTACTCACTCTTCTTCACACTCTGCTTCTACCTTCGAGAGATATAAACATTATTCACACATAGGACTCACACACTTCACATACTCATGCCTTCAAATGATAAAGCAATGACTTATATATATCCGCAACAAGAAATTACATCGCTACATGTCGGCCTCAATAAAATAATAAAATGAATACAAATTGTTGGCCCAAAACATTAAAGATTATTAATGTGAATCAACCAAGGTTGCCCACAACATAGTGGAGACCCAAAATAAAATTCTCAAACATGAACCACCTTAAAAAATAATTCCTTGAAGATCCATAACATGTTACAACACCCTATTGGCCAAGAACATGAAAAACATGTACACGCAAGAGAAAATCTCCAATCGCAAGCACAATGATCAATGCGAATGTGCAACACAGATAGAGCACAATCTAGAAACATCCAAAAACATCATGAATCGCTAGAGAGGCATCTGTAACAATTGAACTTACTAGAATCACAACATCTTCATACAAGAACACCAATTGAAGCAACAAAATGACTGCCCGAACACAACTACTCATAACTCGATCAAATCTTCACGCAGATCTCAAAAATTAATGTGGATAAACTAGATATACTTGAAAAGAAACCATTTAATCCACAACCTCTAATCATCAACTTACTGAGCTCACCAATAGACTGAACTTCACTTCACCACTTGACAACTTGCAACTTATTTATTACAATTTTCTCAATATCCTCGACATATACAATCTCTAAGACATTAATGCCAATAGTGTTGACATCAATGACAACCACATATCAGAAACACAACCACAACATTCAACAATCTCCCCCTTTGGCATAGATGGAAACACATGATGTGAAAACACCATCAACGCGTCTGTCTTTAGCACTTATTCCCCCTTAGGTTTTGACTCTTTTCTCCTCAATTCTTTCACACAACTCTTCTCCCTAGATAATTCATAGTTTTTCTCATGAATCTTCTCCCCCTTTGAAATCAATGATAAAGATCTCTTTTTTTCCACACACAAGCTCTAAACCACATATCTAAACATCTGACTACTCCCCTTGAGTAGCAGCCACCACAACATCAATCCGGATCAAGATATGACTGGAATGCACGGATTGATGAAAATCAATGCATCTTAGTTCTTATTAGGAGGGGTAATCACCCCTAGCTTCCCTCTGAGATACTCAAAAGTATCCTTAGGCAACAATTTTGTAAAGATATCTACAATATGTTCCTTAGTAGGCACATACTCCAATCTGACTTCCTTTTCACTCACCTTCGCTCTCAAAAAGTGAAAATTGATAGATATATGCCTGGTCTTTAAATGCAACACCAGATTCTTAGAAATTCTAATTTCACTTGAATTATCATAGAATATAACAATAGGTTCATCATACACAACTATGATATCTTTCAACATCTGCTTCAATCCACAATACTTGGGTACAATTATTAGCAACAACAATGTATTCTGGCTCTGTAGTAGATAAAGAAATGACATTCTGCTTCTTACTTAACCATGGAATTAACTTCTTACCCAAGAAATATGCACCACCACTAGTACTCTTTCTATCATTCACATCACTTTCCCAATTAACATCAGTAAAGGAACTCAAAGTAAGATCATCATCTTTAGGATACCACAACCCAAAATAAATTGTCCCCTTCAAGTATTTGAAAATCCTTTTCATAGCAGTTACATGAGATTCCTTTGGATCAACTTGAAATCTTGCAATAATGCATACAACATTCATGATATCTGGTCTAGTTTGAGTCAAATAAAGCAATCCACCAATCATCGATCTGTATCTAGTTTGATTTGCTTTCGGAGAATCATCATCTTGTGTCAACTTTCATTCAGTCACCATAGGTGTACCAACTGGCTTTGAATCTTTCATGCCAAACTTCTTCAACAATTCTTTCACTTACTTGGATTGAGATATGAAGATACCTTTATCTAACTGAGCAATTTGCAATCCCAGAAAGAATTTCATCTCACCAATCATAGACATCTCAAATTCATTCTGCATCTCATTAGCAAACTTCATGCACAAACTATCATCTCCTCCAAAAATGATATCATCAACAAAGACTTCAACAATCAAATCTTTATCATCATCAATCTTGAAATATAAATTATTATCAGTAGTACCTTTATTGAATCCAAGCTTCAACAAATACTTGTCCAATCTGGCATATCATGCTCTTGGGGCTTGCGTAAGTCCATACAATTCTTTCTTCAACTGACAAACCATATCTTCCTGATCAATCAATTGAAATCCATTAGGTTGCTCAACATACACCTCTTCTTCCAATTCACCATTTAAAAATGCTGACTTGACATCCATCTGATAAACCTTGTAGTTTTTGTAAGAAACATAAGCAAGAAATAGTCTCACAACTTCAATCCTAGCAACAAGGGCAAAGGTTTTTTAGAGTTATTTCCTTCCATATGAGAATATCCTTTACACACCAGTCTTGCTTTGTTTCTAACAACTTCACCTTGCTCATTCAGCTTGTTTCTAAAGACCCATTTAGTTCCAATGACATTTTTGTCCTTAGGTCTAGGAACAAGAATCCATGTATTATTCTTCTCAATTTGTTGTAGTTCTTCTTTCATTGCTTCCACCCAATGTTCATCTTTGCATGCTTCATTCACACTATTAGGCTCAATCTTTGAAATCAAATAGTATTCTTCTATAATTTTTCTCCTAGTTTGAACACCTTTGTTCTTATCACCTATAATCTGATCTTCTAAATGATTTAGTCTTACATACTTTGGACTCTTAGGATGTTCTTGAACTTCTGGCTCTTGTGATCTCTCTTCTGCACTTTCACTAGTTCCTTCCTCTTGATTTTCTTGATTCACTGGAATGATTTGAACTTCATTTTGAGTTTGAACTTACTTTCTTGTGACTAAACTATTATTCTGATCATCTAAATCATATCCATAGGTTCTGGATGGTCTAGCTATGTCCTCATCAACATTGAAATTTTCACTTTCAACTACTTTCCTCAATCTCTTGTTGTAGCACCGGTAGGCCTTACTCTTAGTAGAATAACCAAGAAATATTTCTTCATCACTTCTAGCATCAAAATTTCCTATATCTTCATCTCTTCTGATAAAGTATTTACTCCCAAAGTTTTTGAAATATCTAACAGTAGGCTTGTGGCCAAACCATAGCTCAAAATGGGTCTTACTAGTATCACCTTTGACTTGTACCTGGTTGAGAATGTAAAAAATAGTACTCACAACTTCTCTCCAATAGATATAAGGAACATTTCCTTCCACCATCATAGTCCTAGCAGGATCTTGAACTGTCCTATTCTTCTTTTCCACAACTCCATTTTGTTGAGGGGTCCGTGGGGTAGATAATTCTCTTTTTATCCCATGCACTTCACAAAAATAATTAAACTCATGGGAAGTGAATTCGCCACCTCTATTTGATCTCAAACATTTAATCTTTAGACCTGTCTCTGTCTCAACCATATCCTTACAAAAATTGAACTTCTCTAGAGCTTCAAATTTCTCACTTAAGTAAGTAACCCACATAAATCTAGAGTAATCATCAATAAGTAACATGAAGTACCTATCTCCTTGTAAACTTCTAACTCTATAAGGACCACACAAATCAATATGAACAAGCTCCAACACTTCTTTTGAACAATGATGTTTTCTCTGAAATGAAATTCTAGTTTGCTTCCCTAACTAACATTCCTTGCATATAGTATTAGTAGGCTTTACCAACTTAGGAAGATCTCTCACTGCCTAAGTAGAACTTATCTTGATAATATTGTCAAAGTTAACATGACACATTCTCCTATGCCATAGCCAATTTTCATCAACTTGAGAAATCAGACAACTTTTACCAGTAGCATTCAAGTGAAAGATGCTACCTTTTATTTTTGTACCTGAAGCAATCACATTTCTAGAATTCCCCAATATTTTGCATTTTCCATCCTTGAATTGAAGATTGTATCCCCTTTCAACCATCTTTCCAACACTTAAAAAGATTATGTTTCAGACCTTCCACATAAAGAACATCATCAATATTATTCTTACCATCAAGAGAAAAACTTTTTCTGCCACAGATTACACTAGATTTGTCATCACCAAATCCTACAACACCACCATCATACTTTTCCAGGCTCACACATTTGCTTTTATCACCTGTCATGTGATGAGAGCATCCACTGTTAATCACCCATTCATCTTTCTCTTCAACTTTGGCCGCTAGAGTTTTCTCCACATTTGAGCAACTAACAGATTCAATAGGGGTTGGATCATTTTCCTTGATAGTAATAAATACCCATTCATCTTCACTTGCATTCCCTTTATTAGATTCATCATCTGTCACACCTTCATCAGTAGCATAATATCACTTTCTTTGGAATCTAGGTTTTTTAGGTTTTAGCTTAGGAACTCTTTCTGGAAACCTTGATGCAAATTGGCCTATCTTATTGCAAGAAAAACATTTAATAGGCAATTTCCCTTTATACTTACCTTCTCCTCTTGCTTCCCTTTTGACAATAAGTGCTTCAAGCTCCTCTAGCTTTCTCTCCTCTTCTTTAATCTCTCTCATTTCCTCCTCATACTTGAATACCTTTCTAGATGAACTTTCACCCAAATCATATCTCTGTTTATCTCTTCCGAAAGTAGTAGCCTTGAATGCAGATTCTATCTTAGGAAGAGCATCACCAAATTCACCTAACTCAAAAGTAGTAAGCTTACCAATCAACATATCTCTGGTTACATTTGTTGCAGTCCATAGCTCCTCAATAGCAATAGCTTTGAATTTGTATGTAGAAGGAAAGGATTTAAGCACTTTAGCAACAATCTCTGATTCTTCCAATCATCCACCAACACATTTGATAACACACACAAGTTCATTCAATCTTTGCATGAAAGAAGTAATGTTCTCATCATCACCCATTCTCAACATTTCATACTTCCCTTTCAAACTTTGCAACTTAGCAATCTTCACATTAGCATCACCTTCATACAAATTTTCCAACTTTTTCCAGATATCATAAGCAATCATCAGTTTCATAACATTTTTCATCTCAAAATTAGTCAAAGCGCTCAACAATGCTTCCTTAGCCGTATTATTGTACTCGACTTCCTTAATCTCATCTTGAGTAGAAGGACCATTCTATGGAATGATATACGTATTCTTTGTAATTTTATAGTAGGGTTCACCAATGCATCTCAGATGACACTCCATTTGAGCCTTCCACAGAGAATAATTTGTTCCATCGAATCTCAAACTATCCTTCTTGTATGTCTCCATCCCGGATCACCTCAAGTTGTTAAACTTCTTCCAAGGAACCTACTTTGATACCAATTGTTGGCAACACAAGGGTAGACAACTAAGAGGGGGGTGAATTAGTTGTCCCAAAATTTTAAAACTTATCAAACTTATTAACCTTATTCTCAGATATGATCAATAACCATGAAAACATAAATCAATAATACATTAGAAACAAACATAACACCAAGATTTTTTATGTGGAAACCTTGTTAGGGGAAAAACCACGGTGGAGGTCAGTCCACAAGATTATACCATGTTAAAAGTATAAATAAATGAAATGGGGAATGCACATGCATTCAGGCGCACTGCTTAGAGCTCACTACTCAAATATAGAAAGGCTTACTGCCCAAAGGAAGACACACTATCTTACAAAATATTTGGATTACATCCACAAGAATTTGAACTAAGAAAATAGCATTTGCTAATGCCTGATTACAGTTTTGATTAAGAACATGAACACTTCTTCACACTCTACTCACTCTTCTTCACACTCTGCTTCTGCCTTCAAAAGATTTGAACATTATTCACACATAGGAATCACACACTTCACATACTTATGCCTTCAAATGATAAAACAATCGCTTATATATATCTGCAACAATAAATTACATCGCTACATGTCAACCTTAATAAAATAATAAAATGAATACAAACTGTTGGCCCAAAACATTAAATATTATTAATGTGAATTAACCAAGGTCGGCCACAATATAGTGGAGACCCAAAATAAAATTCTCAAACATGAACCACCTTAAAAAATTATTCCTCGAAAATCCACAACATGTTACAACACCCTATCAACTAAGAACATGAACACGCAAGAGAAAATCTCCAATTGCGAGCACAACGATCAATGTGGACATGCAACATAGATAGAGCATGATCTAGAAACATCCAAAAACATTATGAATCACTAGAGAGGCATCCGTAACAATTGAACTTACTAGAATCACAACATCTTCATACAAGAACACCAACTGAAGCAACAAAATGACTGCTCGAACATAGCTGCTCATAACTCGATCAAATCTTCACATAGATCTCTGAAACTTAACATGGATAAACTATATATAATTAAAAAGAAACCCTTTAATCCACAACCTATGATCATCAACGTACTGAGCTCACCAACAGACTAAACTTCACTTCACCACTTGACAACTTGCAACTTATTTATTACAATTTTCTCAATATCCTCGATATATATAGCCTCTAAGACATTGATGCCAATAGTGTTGACATCAATGACAACCACATATCAAAAACACAACCACAACATCCAAAATATAGGAGGCTGAAGCGATGCTTACTGAATACTTCCCTAATTGTAGACAAAGAAAAGCAAACTGCAAGTGCAAAAGAGTGGCTAGTATTACAGAAGATAAATCAAAGAAACCAAATTTTTAACCACTGGAAGGAGAGGATGGATAGATATTTTACATTTCTCAAAGAAGGCCATGGTAGCCAAGACAAGGTATGCCAAAGTACCCTCTAAATTTCAATACATATTTTCCAATTAGTAATCAACATTTTTCTCATTGGAATTCTTAGTCGTAGCCAAATAACTAGAACCAATGGAAAAACCCTCAACAATGGAAAAACCCTTAGCAATGGAAAAACCCTCAACAAAACTGGAGCCAATAGCAACCAAATGTATGGCCACAACAAAATTCCCAAGGTTCCAATTATAACCCTCAACGACTATTGTAGCAAAATAAGTGGCAACCACAATGGAAAAAAGGCCTGCAGTGGCAACACCAAAATGTGAATTACCAACAACCTTTGCTGCCTTCTTAGCCATAACAACAGGTTATTATTCCCAATCCACCAAACCCACAATCTCAACCACCAAGAGCACCAAAATTACCTACCCAAATTGCACCTAACCCCAATAACAAGCTTGTCCAATAGGCATTTACTAATGAGGCTATACAATACCCCACTTATGGGATAGAGGTGAGTGATGTCCACCTCAGATTAGGGAAAACACTAGGTAGACTGTCACCCCCCAAATCAATGAGATGGAGGATGAGGAACCCATGACTAAAACTTTAGACAATTCACCTCTGAAGCCTATGTTAAATTAGGTAAATAAAACCACTTCAAGTTTAGAGCCTCCTTTCTCTGACCGTTTATCCATTCAAAAACATCATACCCAAGCTGAGATAGACCTATTGGGTCAACTTAAGTATGTCCATATCAAAATCCCCCTCATTCAAGATATCAAGGATATCACAATCTATACCAAGATAGTAAGAGACCTTTGTCTTAAGAAACCAGGGGAAAAGAGGAAGGACCCTTAGATAGTTCATGTCCTAAGGAACCTTGCTAACATTATGCTAGAAAATATAACCATCCCTAAATACACTGACCTTGGAAGTCTAGTAGTGGATATTAATATTAACAGGATCCTTATCAAGAACACCTTGATTGACTTAGGGTAACAATTAATGTCATGACTAAAGAAACGATGCAAATACTTCAGCTAGCTAATCTTAGACCTACACCAACTATTTTACAATTGGAAGATAGGTCAATAGTGAAATGTGAGGGGATCATTGAGGACTTAGTCATTGAATTAGACTTATGGGAGTATCCTACAAATTTTATAGTCTTCTAGCCCAAGGTCAACCTTGTAGGCTATCCACTTATTTTAGCCAAACCATGGTTAGCTATAACTGATGCATTCATAGGATGTATGTCTAGGAATATGATAATATATAATGGGATCGTGATGAAGAAACTTGTTCTCTATTCACTAGCCCAACCTCATGAAAATATAGAGAAAACTATATGGACTACCTTGGATGAAGAATACCACTATTCCATGCAAAATCTCATGACAATAGAACACAACTCCCTATTAGCAACTCAAGATGAGGATGACTCAAATGACCATATCATATAGAATAACTATAGTAGGGACCCACAACAGTAAGATTGTATTTCATGTCTGCAAGATCCACTACAGAACATTATACCTGCAAATTGATTAGAAGAGGTATCCCAACTGTTCCATTCTATTTTTCCACAACAATGTGTTCCCAACATTAATGGACTTGATATCTCATTTGTATAATCAGAATCCAAAACATGGGAAATCATGCCAAGTAAAACCTTGAACATCAACAATAGATTAACTGAAGAACAACATAATTTATTGAATATTGTGTTGTAGGAATATTCAATAGCCTCTGCATGGGACTACCATGAGATGAAAGGGATTGATACATAAATTTTCATGCATAGTATCTACATAAATGATGGGTTCAAGCTAATTAGATAGCCCCAAAGGAGAATGAACCCTGCCTTAAGAGAAATAGTTAAGACTGGGTTGCCAAAGCTACTGTATGTAGGCTTCATTTATCCCATTTTTGATAGCCAATGGGTGTCACCATTAGTCATTTTCCCTAAGAAAGGAGGAAAATGGAGGGTATGTGTGGACTATAGGGAGATAAACACAACCACTAGAAAATATCACTTCCTCCTACCTTTCATTGACCAAGTGCTTTATTCCTTGGTAGGGAAAAAGTATTTCTCTTTCCTAGATGGATTTAGTGGCTATAGCTAGATAAAGATAGCTCTAGAGGATTAGGATAAGACTACATTTACATGCCCTTGGGGTACCTATTCCTATTTTGTTCTTCCCTTTGGACTATGTAATGCCCCAACAACTTTCTAAAGGGTGGAACTAAGTATTGTTTTAGACTATGCTAATGATTCCATGGAAATCTACATGGATGACTTCACTACCTATGGAGACACCTATTAAGATGTACTCAACAATCTAGAAAAGGTTTTGAAAAGGTGTAATGAACATAACCTATCATTGAGTCATGAATTTTTTTCATGATGGTGAATCAAAGGATTGTTCTAGGACACTTTATCTCAAGTGAAGGAATTCAGGTGGATCCCAACAAGATTGAGATCATCTCTACACTTCATGTGCCACAAAAACAAAATGATGTCAAGTGCTTTTTGGGACATGCAAGCTACTATAGGAGATTCATCCAATATTTTAGTAAAATTATAGCACCCTTATTTGTCCTGCTCACCAAAGATAGAATTTAAATGGACTGTAGAATGTTAGCGCTCCTTTGAGGCACTTAAGACAACTTTGACACAAACACCTATCTTGAGAGGGCCAAATTGGATAATACTTTTCCACATACAAAATGATGCTTCATATTTTTCTATAGGAGAAGTCTTGGGACAAAAAGAAGGTAACAAAGAATATGCTATCTACTATATCAACAAAAAATTACAAGGAGTTGAACTCAACTACACTGTCATAGAGAAAGAAATGTTGGCAGTCATTTATGCAATCAACAAGTTTAGGAATTATATCACTGGATATCAAGTCTTTATCCACACAAATCATACAAACATAAGATACTTAATGAAAAAACCTATAGTTAGGGGGAGACTAGTCATATGGTTGCTCTTGCTACAAGATTTTGATATAATAATAGTGGATAAGCTAGGGAAAGCTAATGTGGTGGAAAATTTTCTATCTAGATTGCCTACACAAATAGAAGAAGGTGTTGTGAATGACTCTTTTCTAGATGAGAATTTGTTTTCTCTTACTATACAAAAACCATTATTTGTTGATATTGCAAATTACTTAGTGGTGGGACAGATACTATCACATTTCTCTCCTAAAGAAAAGATGCAATTGGTACATAAAAGATTTCCATATTCTTGGTTAGTTGGTTACTTACTCTACATTGGTCTAGATAATATCATGAGAAGATGTATAAGAGAAGATGAGGTATTTGACATTCTAAAAGCTTGCCATGATGAGCCCTGTGGGGGTCACTTTGCAACCAAAAGGACAATGTTTAAGATCTTGACAACATGTTACTATTGGAAAACTCTCCATAAGGATTCAACGAAGTATACCAGTAGCTATGACAAATATTAGAGAATGGGAAAACCAACAAGGACAGATGAAATGCCTTTGCAACCACAGATAACACTAACACCATTTGAAAAATGGGGGCTTGGCTTCATTGTCCCAATTTCACCAACCTCCAATAACAAAGATTATATTTTGGTTTGTACAAACTATCTAACAAAATGGGTTGAAGTCAAGGCATTACAATTTGCAAGAGATGACAATTGTAGCTAAGTTCTTGTATGAAGACATCTTTACTAGGTATGGAGTACCTAGAGAATTTGTCACTAATCAAGGTCCCCAATTTATTTTTGACCTCATTTATCAATTGGTTAAAGCATATTCAATAAGATATAGGAAATAAAAACCTTATCATCCCCAAGCCAATGGGTAGATAGAGGTTAGAAACAAAGAGATTGAGAATATTTTCATCAAAATAGTACAAATTCATAGGAAGGACTAGGTAGAAAGATTACCTGAAGCAGTATGGGCCTATAGGACAACATGGAAAACAACTACAAGGTTCACACCTTATGAACTAGTCTATGGGAAAACAACAATTTTGCTAATAAAGTTTAAGTACAAGACACTTAGGACAACAATGGACTTAGGAATGGATTTTGACAATAGCACAAAAAGAATGGCTACACAGTCTAAATGGATTGGATGAAATTAGAATGGAGGCCATGCATCATACATAGATAATTCAAAAACAAAGGACTAAATGACATGATCAGTTTATCAAGACTAAAGAATTCACTATAGGTGATTGGGCTTTACTATATTATTCCAGGTACAAAGACCACAAGGATAAGCTATAGTCTAGATGGTTGGGACCCTATGAAATTCAAAAGGTATTTCCCAATGGAGCAATAAAGTTACAAACTATAGATGTAGTTATATACATACTCTTGGTGAATGGAAATAGGCTGAAAATATACAAGTAGCCAACTCAGAAAAATAATTTTCTTCTTTCTTTAGTGTATCTACATGATTAGAATAATGGTTCAAATACAAAAAATCTATCACAAGATAACATCTCAGTAGTAGATACCACTACTTCTCATAGTGAATCAACATATGAGCTACATACCTCATGTCCTGAGGTCACTCAAGTATAATTTTTATCTTACTTCACGTGCACACACAACATAGGTGCCACAATCAATAATCTTTGTGAAGATTGTTTCACTATGCAGTAGGGACCTATAGCATCATGAAAACACTTCAGTTTGGGACTTGTTGAAGATGATACCCACAACCACTGTCTGTTAGAGAATTTAAAAACTTGCATCAAATTGATTGCAAACACTCCACATTCACTCCACTTTTTCCACACATGCAACCTTAAGTTGTCATATCAATACATGCAACTTCATCACTCCACTCCATGTCACCCATCATGACTTTTCATGAATTTGAAAAGCCATTTCATCACTTATATACCATACATTCTACAACCTTTTAATTTTCCCATGCCAACCTTTCATTTCAATCCCACATTGTGTAACGCCCCGTCATGCAAACCCCAAAGGACAACTAAAAACGCAACAATTTTTTTTTTTTTTGAACATAAAGTATAAACACTATGTTTACTAATGCAACTAACATAACTATGATTGCAAGTTAAACACCTAAGTCCCTTGGGGTACACAAGGTGACATTACATAATCTACCCAATAGCAAATTTAATAAAAGTAACTTTCATTTCTACTAACATAACTCTTCCATTTAAACATTTATAAAAGATAAGCTTTAAGACAAGAATGAACCATATAGAAACTATACAATTTTTCATAGCTAATTTAACTTGGAAATATTAAGAACTTATTTACTCAAACATAATACAACATCAAGTATATTTGCAATTATGGATAAAGCTTGAATTACAAAATGTGATTATACAATACATCATTCTACCAATAATTCTCATTGAGCAATTATCCAAATTTACAACATAAGTCTACCCAATACATGGGAGAGTAACATATCAATATACAAAGTATGATAGAAGTACAAATATAAATCTGGAAGTACATAACTCTGGATCAAGCCGTCTCTAAGAACTCTGCACTGAAAGGTACATCTACAAAATAGGGAACCCAACGGGGTGCATAGCACGTTCCACTCGACCACCCCCATGCTAGGAGTAGATAAGAAAGGATCCCCGACCAAGAACATCTAAAGAAACACTCAAGAATAAACTCCAAACATGGAAATAAATCACACATAAAGGAAACCATAACATCAAAGACTATTTCCTAAACATGACAACAATAAACACCAAATCATAACAATAGACCACTTCCAGAGGATTTTACTAAAAAAACTTAAGTGAATGCTATAGGAGAGTGTCATCGCATGGCCTTACATGGATTATATAAACAACCTATCACAAGGTTCCACCTCCATCTATGGTTATCCTGCCTACCTATCTCAAGGCGCCGCTCCATAGGGTGACTCATGCAGAATCATTAACCTGTCGCGAAGATGAGGTCACGGTTATGCCAACCACGACCTTCTCAGCCACCTTTAGTCTATGATAGACCTAACAGGTGGACGAGGTATCCATAATTATCTTATTAATGGTTAACTACCCACCCCCTAATTAATTAGTTAATTTATTTTACTTTCTTGAGTTCTTTATTGGGTTTCTTGAGTTGGGTTATCAAATGTGGGAACCCTTAAGTTAGTCAACCTTTTATAGGAGATAAGGTTGTTGTTAAAACTTCTAGAGGCTTGGGAAATTGGTGTTTTAAATTATGTGGCTTTTATAATTGATACTTGTATCCATTTTTCTTATAGTTGTGATCTTGAGTATACTTTGGGTTGTATCGTTTTGTTTAGGGAATTGATTCATATGACTTTAGCGAGATGGTTTTGCCTCCTAATTGTTCTATTCTGTGTTTAGAGTACTTGTGGGTACAACCCCTTTGAATTTGATGTTGTGTTTTGGGTTCTAGGGAGAGTGGCTCTATGTGGGTGCCAATGCACAAAGGGGTTGTCAGGATAACCCACGTTAGAGTTTGAGTAATAAGTGCAGCATGAGTGTGATTTGACATCAATTAATTGCAATGTGGGCTTGAAATGAAAGGTTGGCATGGGAAAAGTAAAAGGCCATATAATGTATGGTATATGAGTGATGAAATGACTTTTCAAATGCATGGAAATTTGTGATGGGTGACATGGAGTGGAGTGATGAAGTTGCATGTATTGTTATGACAACTTAAGGTTGCATGTGTGGAAAAATTGGAGTGAATGTGGAGTGTTTGCAATCAATTTGGTGCAAGTTTTTAAATTCTCTAACAAATAGTGGTTGCGAGTATCATCTTCAACAAGTCCCAAACTGAAGTGTTTTCATGATGCTACAAGTCCCTACTGCATAGTGAAACAGTCTTCAAGAAGATTTTTGATTGTGGCACCTATGTTTTATAATTTTTTATCTTACTTCACGTGCACACACAACATAGGTGCCACAATCAACAATCTTCTTGAAGACTGTTTCACTATGTAGTAGGGACCTGTAGCATCATGAAAACACTTCATTTTGGGACTTGTTGAAGATGATACCTGCAACCACTATCTGTTAGAGAATTTAAAAACTTGCATCAAATTGATTGCAAACACTCCACATTCACTCCACTTTTTCCACACATGCAACCTTAAGTTGTCATATCAATACATGCAACTTCATCACTCCACTCCATGTCACCCATCACAACTTTTCATACATTTGAAAAGTCATTTCATCACTCATATACCGTACATTCTACAACCTTTTACTTTTCCCATGCCAACCTTTCATTTCAATCCCACATTGCAATTAACTGATGTCAAATCACACTCATGCTGCAGATACTCTTCCAACAACTTCATATGAATAGAGTTTATTCATATCATTTGATAGGTAACATATTAACTTCCATAATTAACATGGATCTTCAATGCCTTCACTATGTACTTGCATTTAAATTTAGCATGCTTTACATTTATTGAACTTGTTTCCATATTCTTTAATAATTCCCTTCAACTAGTCACATGTATTGAAGTGAGGTCACTTCAACATTTTAAGTTGGGGGGAGTAGTATATATCCCAAAATTTTATTTTCGCCACTAAAATCCAAACACAAAAAAACCATACAAACCCTTTTTTCATTCATACCTTTCTACACCTACAACCTTTTACCTATAAATTCCCTAGATTTTGAACCAATTTGAAGCCAATTCAAGTTGAGCTAAGCTGATACAAAAGAGAAATGGATGTAACAATTGCAATTACAATGGAAAAGTGCATGTGAATGTAGCAAAATAGAAAGGGTTTGAGGGTGGTTGAATCAATTTTTGAGCTAAATTTCCAAAAGGTTTGAGTAGAGTTAGGATATTTTCACCATGGGAGGTGATATAATCAGAATGGAGCCATCAATGCACACGAAAATATTGGAGGATGGGTTAGTTCTACCCATTTTCACAAGGGTAGGATGGTTGGACTACTTCTTAAAAATGACAGAGTTTAATGAAGATGTGATGGGGCAATTTGTAGCTACATTGCAACATGATGAAGCCATTGTCAAGGGCTTGAAAGTGGATGCCTCATAAGCTACAATTACAAAAATGTCTAGTTTATTGAGGAATGAATCCGAATTCTTTGTTAAAGTGAATGTAGTTGTTGCCAAGGATGAGTTCAGGGAGGTAAGAGAGAATCTTGATTCATCATCACAAGGTACGAAAAGATTGTCACTTCCCTAGATATGGGCCTCTTATGCTTCTTATATTATTAAATGTATCATCTACGATGGGAGACAATCCCTTTTGTACACTATGCATTTTAAGTTACTGAGTCATCTTTGTTGCCATAGATTGGTAAATGTACCTAATTTTCTTTAAAATTTACTCAAAAGAATGGGAGTTGAATGCGAGAGGAAAATAAATGATTCAGCTTTGTCATGCTACTGCTTGGTAACCTTGTTAGTGAAAAAGAGGCTCAGGGCTCAACATCCATAGGTGTCTTAGGAGATTTTTGAAAGTTGTAAAGATGTTAACCATATTCTAAGGAATCAACAGTTCCTGAAAGCCTAGATTCACCTATTGCATCCCTAAGAGAAATGCCCCTGTTTCACCTGTTGCTTCACCTACTCACAACAGAGGTGGACTAGAGGAGAAAAGCGTACAAGGATCACCACATGCAACAACTTACCAACCTTCAGCAAAATAAACCCCAACTTCCTATAGAGCACCTAAGAGTAGGAAAAAGAAAGGTAGTTCATCCTTCACACCTTCCAAGGTGCATAAAAAGAAGGATACCAAGAAAAAGAAATCTACCCCACCAAGGCATTCAAGACACTTGAGGAAGAAAGGTGCCATGAGAGGAAGCATTGAGAAACTATAGGAGGAAACAATAGATCAAGAACACGAAGAAGAATATGTTGAAATATTAAGTATGGATTCAAAATTGAAGGATAATGTGTCTAAGAATGTACATGTACCTACAAAGAGAAAATGGTATATATCTACTACCTATGAGTCAGATTCAAAGGATATTTTTGTTGATAATAAAACAAGAAAGAGAACCCCAATTAGCCCTAATAGTGAGGGTTTTGAATACACAGAGGCTAGAGATGAGATATTCTTAAAGGATAAAGAAATATTTTCAAAAGACGTAAATGTGATGAAAGAATTACAAGAAACCTTCGAAAGGATCAAACAACTAGAGGAACTGGTACAAACTTATGAGAAAAGGGACAAAGAAAGGGAAATGCAGATATAGGAGTTGGAGGAAACATTACAAACATATGGACATGGGACCAAGTTAGACCTATTAACACAACTTGCCTTGGTCAAAGTGGGGAATAAAGAGCTTGTAGCAGAAAATAGGAGGTCCCTTACTATACAAACTCTAGCTTATCATACAACCCTTTCCCTAGGATATCAATTGTGGAAGGTTACTCAGGAGTTTTATAAATAGAGAGGATTGGAAAAAGGAGAAAGAAACAATAATTGCAGAAAATACTAGAATATTGGAGAGTAAGGATATGGAATAAAAAAGGTTAATAGTTAAGGTAGAAGAGGTAGCAAATAAAGCTGCCAAAATTATCAAATGCAAACCCCTACCTAGAACCTATGCTTTGTTTCTACAAGAGAAATTCTTAAGTTTCCAATTCAATAGACTGATAAGTAACCAACTAGTTTCCATGAGTGGGAAATTTGATTTCCTAAATATTTTTGTTGATGCCACACTGGAGAAACAAGATCAGTTATGTGAATATTATTTGCATAATTATGTAGTGTCAAAGGATACAAAATGAAATCCCTTAATATTTGTAGAGGATTTACAATTGAGAGCACTAACATCCTATTTCAAAAATGAAAAATTTAGGGGTGATATTATGGAAGAATATATGGAAAGAGAAAAATCAATTGCTTTTCTAATGAGGAAGGAATCCAAGAAAACTATATGATTGAATAGATGAATGGATAGAACTTTTGGATCATAAAGGTGTGGGTAGAAAGATTACGAGTCTGAGGATGAAGGACTATAGAAGGATGTAGATATTAATGGTTGGACTTATTCATCATTGCTACAAGTTGTATAGGAGAAAATTTTCACCCCTTATGAAAATTCCTCTTTCACATACCCTCACCTTAGAAAATCAAATCCAAAGGAGAAATTCCACATCACCCAATTGCCTTCCTTCCACTTGGCATCTGTCCTTTGTGTCAGTGAGAGAATATTTGTCGGGGACACATGCATGGCGTGCAAATGTATGTGTGGCGCGCTACCACCCTTGATGGATTCCTGCGTCTGAAGTTGGGAGAGGCGTTACACTCTTGATTGGGGATGAATTGTAGTATCCCTCTTTGACCAACCGAATAAAAAATGCCTTATTCTTCCTTCAAATTCATCCAGTCTCACCTCATTTGATCTCTACACACATTCTCAAGCCATCTCTTAGCACTTCCAACATTCACTTACTCTCAAGCAACACTTCAACATTCCATTGCAGTAGCAACACACCATCAACTCAACATAGCAAATGTGAAGCAAGCCATAGAAGCGTGGGATTGGAGTCTTGCGAGACTTCCCTT
>VDFB02271358.1:776255299-776340809 GCA_007258455.2 Sequoia sempervirens | reverse complement strand
TTTGTCTTTGTAAGATCCTATGGTAAAATCCACCCAAACCTGCTCATTCACAAGCACTTGTTGCCCCTTTTTGAGCCATGAGATCTTATAGGGAGTTGGGTGAGGTATTCTTTTCATTTTGAGTTTCTCTACCATATCTAAAGATACTATGTTATCTATTGAACCAAAATCAATTATAACTTTGCATACCTTTCCCTGAGATTTGCATGTTGTCTGAAACAAAGCTTCCCTTTGAGGGGATTCCTTGGTGGTTGGTACCTTGATTAGTGTCCTCCTGATCATTAAAACCTCTCCTACCTCTGGTGTAGCATGAAGGGAAGGTGAATTGTCACTTTCTTCATCCTCCTCTTGAACTAGTTGTGTTCTCCTTTCTCCACTATGAGAACTTGCACTAGGTTTTTTCGAGAACTTCCATGCAGGATGTTCGAATTGGTTATAGTTATAACACCTTCTAGAGAAGGTATTAGACCCCCTTCCTTGTCCATTGAATCTACCTTTACCCCCTAGCCTTTTTCCTTTGAAATTTCCTCTTGTTTCACCACTAGACTCTTGACTTGCACTTTTTTCACCTTGCCCTCTTTGTGATCCTCTTCCACTAGGGTTACCTCTGCCCTTAAAATTCTTCCCTCTACCCCTTGATTGCTTTTCCTATCTCCTCTTAATCTTCTCTTCAACCTTAGTGGCCATTTGAAAGAACTCCTCTACTGTCCTAGGAGTGGCAAGGCTTATTTCATCTTGAATTGTAGACCTCAAACCATTCAAGTATCTAGCTACTTTCTCCTTTTCATTTTCAATATGGCCCAACCTTATGCTAAGTTTGTGGAACTCTTCAGTGTAGGCTGCCACATCCAACTCTTTTTTCTTTAAATTTTGTAATATCCTAAATACTTGTATCTCATAATCAATAGGTAAGAATTGACTCCTTACCTTCACCACCATCTTGTCCCAAGAATTGATCTTGGAATTACCCTTCTTTGTCCTCTCCTCTTGGGTGTAATTCCACCATGTTAATGTTGGTCCCTTCAACTTGGTTTTGGAAAACTTGACCTTCTTATCTTTAGCCATCTCCTTGAACTCAAAATAATTATCTAAGGTATCTATCCATTTAATCACTTCTTCAACATCTATTTTTCCACCATACATAGGTAGCTCCATCTTCACATCTCGTGTCTCCTTCACAACCTTAAGCACTTGTAGAAATTTCCTCTCTTATGGATCCATCTGTCCTTGGGATCCTCCTGGGGTGTTCTCCTCTTCACCCTCTTCCTCATCTTCAAAGTCACTCTCCTCTGCAAGACCTTTATCTCTCTTGTCTCTCTTCTCTAGTGATTCCATCCTAGCTGCCATGGCTTCTTGAGACCCTCTTAGGGCTCTCAACTCCCTAGCAACAACAACTGAATTACCTTTTGGAGGCATCTCCAATACTTTTCCTTAGAAATTTTCTTCTTCCAAATTCCAAAATTCTTCCAAATGATCTCAAAATAAGCTTTGATACCACCTAATGTTGGGTAAGGTTATTTAGGCTTCAACCAATTAGGTTCAACTGGTCTTCAAAATTGCAAACCCTTTCTAGAGTGGTTTCCTTCACAATCTTCCCTACTTGCTTGTAGGTCACCAAACACACTTATCTTCTTATATCTTTTAGAGAAGGTCACCAAGGGAATCAAATAAAACACCTTCAGGGACCCATTTTCTTTCCATTCAAGATATCAACCTGATCCAATAGGTTGTTTTGAAATAGTTTCCTCAAATTTGTCCTACAACGTTGGTTTTAGGCCAAATTAGGCCTCTTTTCCAAAGGAGGTACTCAAAATCCTTCTTAAAAAACTTGAAACTCTTCACCAACAGACCCTACCAGTCACATAGGGTCCAATTTTGCAATTATATTCATCAAAACACTCCAAAAATTTGCTGTCCTAAGCAATATTTATCAATTTCAAGCCTAGCACATGAAATTGCTAAACTAGGGCACGAGCTAAAACACTCCAAACATAGTAACCCTACCCTACAACAATGAAAATTTGAAAGTAAACTCCAAAAATTCCCATTCCACCAAACTACAAAATTTTCCTACAGTGGAATGACCTATTTTGACATGTTTTTGTTACAAAACCCTAGAAACCCTAGCAAACAAAGCAACCTTCAGAAATATGGCTTTATCTCCCTCAAATTTGGATAAAAAACACTCTAACTTGATTCAAAAGAAAGCTATTGATATTACACAACACTTACCACTAGTTTTACATCATTATCTTACTGTACGAAGTCATACAAAGTCTGGAAATGCAGAAAAACACAGAAAATCACACCAAAAATAGAGTAACAATGTTTTATTCTCCAAATTTTCCAACAACCTTTCCTCGATGATGATAGAGGAATTTTAACCATGTTTACATCAAATACCAATGGTATACAACTAAATTTTGAAAAGATGACCATTCATCTTCAACTAACCTTGAAAAAGGACAAAATTGCGTAGTGCAACTTTTACAACTTTGCTACATTATTGACAACTTTTAGACACAACACCACTAGGACCCTAAGTTACTTTAATTAAATCATAAATTGTTCAAATAGACCTTATTGGCATCATGAAATGACACAACCTAATTCTAGACTCCAAAATGCACAATCAAACCAAAATTGCTAGAGGTGCTCTTGCACCAATGAAGGATCCAAGTGTCACATGAAGATTGTTTTTAGGGATGATTCTTGCTCTTCTTATTCTCATTATTTCTCATTTGTAAAAGGTTCTAAAATTCTGAATTAGGAACTAATATAGAATAGTGTTGAGTCCAAGTCATAAATTGAGTATGTAAATTATAATAGCTAGATTTTATGAGCAATTGTTAGCCAATTTGTGCAACAATATATTACTATCATGAAATTGTCTCCAGATTTGTAAGCTTTTAATCATATGAATTCAATATATCAAAGATGTTTGTATTTGAATTTGTAGCTTTCTTGTGATTGTGTTGTTTGGCCATGGTTCTCTTTCAAGTAAAGAGTTAAATTACTTTGATCAGATAACTGTGATTTAGAGTGCACAAGTGGGATTGATAAGTATAATTTTATGACAAATATGAGTGGATTTGTTAATGTAAGCCATTAACATATTTTAGATCCATTGGTTGAGCCTAGTTTGATGATAGGATATTTGTTGCAATTTTATATTTGAATTTGTGGCCCATGATTAGGCACTGATTTATCACAAATCCTAAGACATTTTTCAGAAACAATACAACTCATTTTAAATCTCAATGAATCTTTGCTTTGTTGTTTAAGTTATATCTGTTCCCTTTATCTTCATGGTATTTGAAAGAGTATAGAGGATAAATTTGAGAGAATTTTACCTAGTAACCCTCTATGTGTTAAGATGAAGACACCTAAATTATGTGTTCTCAACAATGTTCAATACAAATGGGATTATGCTTGAACCTAGTAGTATATAAAATACCCATCACTCATATATCTGAGAACTATCGACTCTTATAGGTCTGTAGTTTGTTGCTTGTCATAGTTTGTCACATATTCAGGCCTACAATTAGGATCACCCTCCTGATTTCTGTGCAACTTAAAGTGCTGAAGGATTTTGTTGCCTTGTTCGTTGGATTTTCTTCTCTTCAACCTATTGATAGTGCAAATTCCTTGTCCTAAATATTGAATCACCTAGTTTAGGCATTGTGCTTCTCCTTAGGGTTGAAGGTTGCAAGAAAAATAACCAACAGATTGGGGAATCTGTTGGGGAGAACATTGAATCTCTAGTTACAGAATGCCATATCACAAAGCCAAGAATTTTGTGAATCTGAACATCTGGTTCAGATATTGAGAAGTTTTCAAACCTGGAAGTGGTTGTGTTGTAGTATATTTCAAAGAATTTATGTGTGACTCTGTTGTTGGAGAAGACCTAGAAGGAAATTCATCTTTGAAGGAGCTTCATACTATTTGAAGTTCAATCCTCTGTGAAGAGAGGTGGCGACTCTGTCAAAAGAACCTGATGAAGATGTGAAGAAAGTTTCAAATCTATAAAGATTTCCAATCAGGAAGAAGAATTTGTAGCAGCTGCAACATATCCAGGTATTTTTCATTCTTTTGGTTTTCAAGAAGCATAAATATGTATATGAAAACCATATTTGAAAGTTTTGAAATTTTTTGGTTCCCTATTGAGTGAAACTAAGCACTAAGAAGGGAATAGTAGTGTTAGGCTTGCATACCTTTGTATTACTAGATTGCTTCATCTATTATGTAGTGAAGTATGCAATATTTTGAAGAAACTCATTTAGAAGATCTTAAGAAAGTTGAGATAGGAATTTTCATTGTAAAAGCTTAAGATCATGTTGTAAAAGAAGTTTGAGTTTCCCCGTGTAACTGCAAAATTAATATGAAAACACTTGTAAAAGTGTAAGAGAATGTATCATCAATCTATGCATCCTTGTGTGGAACTAAATGTAATAATGCATAGTGTGCAACCCCTGTCATGTCATCAAATAAATTTCTCTATTGAAAGATATAGAGCCATAAATTTTAGTGGTATTTTGGGGTTTCCAAATGTTATCCTTGATAAATTTAGGGAACATTTTCCAAAGTTCAAAGGGAAAAGCTTAGAATTAGCATCTCAACATCTACAAGATTTTTCATATTTGATGGGAGATTGTGAGATAGGTCATGAAGATGGATTGTTGCAAGATGGCGTGTCCCTTGGTCTTCCTTGTCTAGCACAATGCTTGGGTTTGTGACATGGTTTAACTGCCTCCTGTGGATCTTATCTAAAGTTTGTATCGAACATTGAAAGGTCAAACTTTTGGTGCAATGACAAGGCCAACAATTAGTATCAGATCCAAGGTCACAGGTTCAAACTCCTTGCTTGTGTTGGGGGGATTGTTGCAAAATGGTGTGTCCCTTGGTCTTCCTTGTCCAACACAACACTTGGGTTTGTGACATGGTTTAACCACCTCTTGTGGATCTTATTTGAAGCTTGTATCAGGCATTGATAGGTCAACCTTTTGGTGCAACGACAAGGCCAACAAACAGGGAGGCTCACTATAGGCAATGAGCCTTTGTATTTGGACAATGAATCCTCTTTTGGGTAGTGAGCCCTTGGCAACGAGCCTTTGTATTTGGTTTTGCTATCTCTTTATATTGTGAGTTAATCCTCATCGTGGTTTTTCCCTCATTGGGTTTTCCACGTAAAATATGGTGTTCTTTGTGTTGATTTTGCTTTATGTTATTTGCATTTCATGTTCATACTTAATAACAAAATAGTGTGGTTGTGAAGTCAATAAGTGTTGAAGTTTTTGAGTTTAAATTTGGTCTGAGAACCCCTCAGCAAAATGGGATAGTTGAGAGGAAAAACTGGATGGTACAGGAAGTTGCAAGAACCATGATGAAATAATCAAATGTACTGGATGTGTATTGGAGAGAGGCAATACACATTGCTATCTATGTTCTTAATAGAGTTAAGATTTGAGGCAACAACACAAAGAATCCCTTTTGAGTTATGAACTAGTAAGACTCCTACTGTGAAGTACTTTAACATATTTGGAAGCAGATGTTACATTAAAAGAGATGATGAAAATCTTGGGAAGTTTGATGCTAGATGTGATGAAGGAATTTTTCTTGGGTACTCAACTACCAACAAAGCATATATATGCTTCGATAAAAGATTGAGGAAGATTGTTGAGAGTGCTAATGTGAAAATTGATGAGGACATGCACGAACCTATTAAGATAAGTGAAATTGAACCTGATGATCCTATTTGTTGAAAAGTACCTAAAGAGAATAAGGAGAAGGAAGAAGAAGAAGAAGAAGAAGAAGAAGAGATTGAAGAAGAAGAAGAAATCCTAGAACCTGCTGTTAAGACTCCTAAGTATGTGCAGAAGAATCATCTAGAGGAATAGATAATTTGAGAGAAGAGTGAAGGTGTGAAGACTAGAAGTAAAGTAGCAATTGAGGTAAATCTGTGTTTACTTTCTAAAATAGAACCTAAGTCTGTGTGTGAAGCATGTGAAGATGAGAGTTGGGTTAGAGCTATGAAAGAAGAGTTGCAACAAGTAGAAAAGAATCAGACATGGGAATTAGTTCCTAGACCTTTGAATAAGAATGTAATTGGTTCAAAATGGGTATTCTAGAATAAGCTGAATGAAAATGGTGAAGTTATAAGAAACAAAGAAAGACTTGTATGCAAGGGATACTCACAAGTTGAAGGAATAGACTTTAAAGAAATATTTGCCCTTGTGGCTAGAATGGAAGCTATTAGGATGTTTTTGGCATTTTCTGCCCACAAGGACTTCAAAGTATATCAGATGGATGTCAAGTCAACATTCCTGAATGGTGAATTGGAGGAAGAAGTGTACATGGAACAACCTGAAGGATTTTAGTTATTAGACAAACTGGATATGGTCTGTAAGTTGAAGAAGGCATTGTATGGACTGAAGCAAGCTCCCAGAGCTTGGTATTCAAGATTGGATAGATACCTGACACAACAAGGATTTAACAAAGGATCTACTGACACCAATCTTTACTTCAAAGTGCAAGGTAATAGAATGTTGATAGTGGTAGTATATGTTGATGATATCATCTTTTGTGGAAATGAAGGCATGTGTAAAAGATTTGCAGAAGAAATGCAAAAATAATTTGAAATACCCATGATTGGTGAGTTGAATTTATTTCTTGGTCTTCATGTAAATCAAACTAATAAGGGGATATTCATTTCACAATCAAAATATGTGAAAGAGTTATTAAAGAAGTTAGGAATGGATGAATCCAAACCGGATAGTACTCCTATGGTGACTGGATGTAAGTTGAGTAAAGATGATGAATCTGCTAAAGCTAATCAGAGCAAATATAGATCTATGATTGGTGGGCTGCTATATCTGACTACTACCAGACTGGATATTATGCATGCAGTATGTTTGGTTGCTAGATTTCAAGAAGATCCTAAAGAGGCAAATGTTACAACAATAAAGAGGATATTTAGATATCTTAAAGGTACACTAGATTATGGCTTATGGTATCCTAAGGATGCTGATTTCACCGTGAGTGCTTATACTGATGCAGATTGGGCTGGTTGTGTGGATGGCCAGAAGAGTACCAGTGGAGGTGCTTTCTTTCTTGGTAGAAGATTGGTTTCATGGTTGAGTAAGAAATAAGACTTGGTTTCTTTATCCATTGCAGAGGTAGAATATATTGTTGCAGCATCTAGATGCACACAAGTTTTGTGGGTGAAGCAAACTCTGAAAGATATTGAAGTGATATGTGATGAGCCTATTCCTATTTTCTGTGACAACAAAAGTGCTATAAACATTTCAAAGAATCTGGTAATGCATTCAAGAACAAAACACATATCTATCAGATATCATTTCTAGAGAGAAGGTGTTGGAGAATGAATTCAAGTTGGAGTATGTGTCAACAAAGGAACAAATTGTAGATATATTTACTAAGGCTCTTCCGAAGGATACTTTGGAGTATCTTTGAGAGAGGTTGGGGTTCATTGGCCCTTCGAACTAGGTGCACATGGAGGTGCATCAGTCTAGCGAATTCACAAAATTTTCATTTATTTCTATTGATGAATCGGTCTACTCTATAGGGGGAGTAGAAAAGTTTTTCATTGTTGTAGTATGAGTTAAATGGGTGTACTTGTAAGGCAGAGTAATCAAAGCTTTTGATCTTTTCCATTGATGTCAAAGGGGGAGAGAAAGTCATGTGAAAAATAGTAAAGGAAAGAAGGAGAGAGAGTCATGAAGTAGAAGAGAGTTGTCTTTGATGGTTTTTCACATCATGTGTTGCCATCAATGACAAAGGGGGAGATTGTTGCAAGTATGAGCAAGTTTGGTGGTGTTGTCATTGATGTCAACACAGTTCAGTATGTTGCAGATTGTGCATGTATAGTTAAGATGTTGTTGAAATGTTGTGAGTACATGAAGCTATCCTTATGATGTTGCAAATGTGTTGAAATGATGGGTTACCAAGTGCTTTTGAGAAAATTAATAAAGAGTGAAGTCAGAATTATGTAAGTGTTCAGAATATGTTCCGTAATGTGCTTCGCGTTTCTCCTATGTTGATCCTATGCTTGTGTGGATCTGAAGGGTTGTTATTGATGATTTGATAGTGATATATACTACTTTGTAGCTTCTGGTGTGATGGAGTGTGAAAGTTGTGTTCATCGGTGTGTGAACTGTTCTAGCAGAGTTGGCTTTCTATAGACTGGGAGAAATGTTTTTTCTCCGCAGTCCTCCGCTGTTTTGTTTCAGGTCTTGCAAATCTTGAATATTTCATGAAATGGTGTTCTTTTGGTTCTGGAAAAGATATTTGTGGCTTGGTGATCTAGAAGCTGAGTTTCAAAGTTGTATGTGTTTGCACAATCTAGATGGAGTGATGGAAGGAGTTCTATGTTCGAAGGTTGTTACACTTGCTGTGGATGTATCTAAAGGAACTTAAGAAGTGTTCTCTTGCATGATGAAGTGTGTTATGTCATCCATGTGTTATCTTCTTGTTGGGAAATGTGTACTTCAATGTTCATTTGTGTTTTCATTAGGTTTGGCTGACCTGGTGTTTACACTTCATATGAAGAATTAAAATTTAATTAGGGAAGCGTGTGGTTGATCTAAGACATTATTTTTGGTCTTGGTTAAGTGTTTAATTGGTCCACTCTCATTCCTTTCCACCGCAGGAATGTTGAGCCACCGACCTAATTTGAATTTATGAAATGAAGCATATGTGGCCGACCTTGGAGAAAGTTTCTAAGGTTGAAGATGGTATAAATGCAAGTTGAGATGTGAAGAATTGGATGATGCAAAGTAACAAAATAAGCCACAAGTGAAGAGAAGAATTGTGCGAAAGTAAGTTGAGGCAACAATACTTCATTGTGTTAGATTCCTGAAGGCAGTGAGTTGAAGGTTTTTGCAATCTTCTGATCAAGATTGTGGATGTGTGTAAATTGCTATGGTGGATCTCCTATTTTCTTTTGTATCAATAGGCAGTGAGCTTCCATGTTGGAAAGTGATTCCTTTCTGTAGGCAGTAAGCCTTTGTATCTAGACAGTGAGTCCTCTTCTTGGCAGTGAGCCTTTGTATTCAATTTTTCTATCTCTTTATATTGTGAGTTAATCCTCACCGTGGTTTTTCCCTCATTGGTTTTTCCACATAAAATATGGTGTTCTTTGTGTTGATTTTTCTTTCTATTATCTGCATTTCATGTTCATACTTAATAAAAAAATAGTGTGGTTGTGAAGTTAATAAGTGTTGAAGTTTTGAGTTTAAATTTGGTGACAACTGATTCATCCCCCCTTTCAGTTTTCATGTGCCTTTTAACAATTGGTATCAAAGCTTAAAAGGTTGACCTGTGAATGCCTGATACAATTGTTAATTAAGATCCACATGATGCGGTTAGACCATGTCACAAACCCAAGCGCTGTGCTAGAAAAGGAAGAACAAGGGACACACCATCTTGCAACAATCCTCCCTAGCACAAGTGAGGGGTTTGAACTTGTGACCAACTCTGATACCAATTGTTGGCCTTGTTGTTGCACCAAAAGGTCGACCTGTCAATTCCTGATAAAGTGTCAGTTAAGATCCACAGGAGGTGGTTAGACCATGTCACAAACCCAAGTGTTGTGTTGGACAAGGAAGACCAAGGGACACATCATCTTACAACAATGTTGTCATAAAGTTATTTGTTCAATCTCTGAAGGAAGATGCTAGAGATTGGTTTTCATATTTTCCAGTGTGTTCTATCTCTTCGTGGAATGAGTTAATGGTAGCATTCATAGAATAGTTTGGTGAAAGAATTAACCCAAGTTTAGTGAGACAAACACTTATGAACATCCAGAAAGAAGAAGATGAGTGAGTCCCAACTTTTAATCTCATATTTTCAAAGACATTAAGAGACATTCTTGAAAATATGAGACCAAATGATGTAGTGTGTTTGGTTGTATACTTGGGTGCATTTGACGAAGAAATGAGCTATCTATTAAGAGATAAAGAGCCTGCAACATTACATCAAGTATATAAAATTACAATGGATATTGAAAACAACTTAAAATATTCAATGATGAAAGGATACATGGCTGCAAATACATCATGCAAATAGAATTCATGGATCAGACAATGGAAATGATTGTTAAGATGATAGTGGTTCTGCTTTTCTGATTTGTCAATCATTACAACATACAAGTCATAGTGAGCTCCAAGTTGAACATCAACAGGGTTTGAGCAATGTTGATCAGATGTCTTTTGTTCAAGGATTGTATGAAATGAAAAGACACAAAGGAGAATCACCCTATGATATGTTCTCAAGATTTTTGGATGCATTGTTGGAGGTCCGCAATAATTTCATACCTGAGGATTTAATGTGCATTTATTTGTTTTGTGAAATATATGAGTTAGGGCTGAGTACCTTGCCAAAGGAATTGAAGCCTCATAGTTTTGACCAAGTACTTGATTGGATAAAGATTGTTGAAGGAGCCCAATGTAATTATGCACAAAATGTGATGTCTCAAAATGAAGATAGCAGATGTCCTATTGAGAGAAAGCATAACAAGATGCATATAGTTGAAAAGAGTATATCATAAAATGAAGATCCATCTTGTCTGGATGAGTATATTGATTGTAATCAGCTCACAAGCAACACATATGCTGATCAATACTACTAGAAATATGGAATGTACAAGGGTTATTTGTCTACAAGTGTTTGCATATTGATGAAAGGTGTGAGTCAGAAATTAAAAATGAATGTCAGAGCACTTACTCCCCTATTGTTTCAGCTTATACATCATTCCATAATGCTGATCATACTAGCCCTGCTATGGGCTATGATTCAAACAATGATGTGAGTGAAGAGGACTTGTTCCAAGCTGTGATTATTCCTCATGTTAATAGAGAAAAGGTTAGTGAGCATCCAAATAATGTGGTGTATGCACTTGTGGATTGCATTCATGAAGATTCAAATGCACTACATGATGCAGCTGATAAAGAGATGGAAACAATTTTAGATATTTGGCATATCACACCATGTAATGGAACTACTAGTTGTTCCAGTGATGAGATCACAGAGAGGGTTTGTTGAGATTATGGATGCACAGTCCTTGAAGCTGCAGTCTTTGATGGAGGACCTTTGAGCTAGGAAAGATAATCAACCACCCAGAAAGTGTTGCAACTAGGCATGCATAATAGATATTCTATATTGATGATATGATATTCGTATTGATATTGGATATCTGATTGATATGATTTGATATGATATGATATATTACAAATAAACAAGATGCCCGATTAAATAGGCAAGAAGTAAACCCTAATATGCATGAGATGTTGCCAAGTGTCTTGATCAAACAACATGTGAACCCTATCTAGATGATCATTAAATGATGAGATAAGTTCTAGAAGGACAACTCATCTTCTAGAAGGAATCTTATCTCCTAGAAACAAGGAAGGGGGAATTACCCCATTATTAAATGATGCAACCTAGGACAAAATGATTTATGACCTAAGTTAACTTATGCTAGTGTAATAATTAATTAATTAATTACACCAACAGGGTTCATCTGTTGTCTTATGGTTCAAATGAATCTAGTGACTTGTTTGAAGATAAGAGTGATAATGAGATAATGTATTCATCATTTAGTATGCAAGAACCATGTAGTCCTGATTACAATATTGCTAGGGTTGAAAGATTTATCAATAGTGAGCTTGGTATCACTGGATTTGTTCATACACATTCAACTCATGAGGTTGATCATGCTCATTGTTATTTTGCTGGTCATACTGGCTTGTATGAAGTAGAGTTGGAAAGTTTTACATTAGATGAGGATAACATTAGCATGCAAGATGTTGATGACATGAGTTCAATCTTAGATGATCAAGTTATGCATTATGATGAGAATCTAAGTAATAGGATGCCACCATTTTTGGTTGATAGTGCTATGGAGCTTGAAGAGATTTTTGACAATGCTATCTCATATCATGTGGATATGACAGAAATTTCAGATATGTGTATTGAACAATCAGAGGATGAAATGAAAGATAGTATTGGTTGTTATGAGTTCAGGGCTGATTATGATTGTGCCTATGAAGAGGACACTGACTGTGGTGTCTTAGAATATAGTGATACTAGGGAAGATTTGGAACTCCATGTGGAGGAGGTAGAAATATTTGCATAAAAAATGAATGTAATGGAAAACCCCTTGTTTGATGATCCTCCATCTTTGCTAGAGATGAGAAATGATGATCCTTATTGATGCAAAGATAATCCATTCTTTGTTGAGAACTTTGATGATGCATCTGAAACATGGTTAAAATGTGGCCTTAAGAAAACAAAGAAACACATTGATGAGCTTCTCGAGGGCATTACCTATGAATGTTTTACATTTGAAATAGATGTTGTAGAAAAGGTTGCGTATCATGATGCCAACTACTTGGGAGAGTATGAATACTTTCAATTTCCAGTTCAATTGGGAGGTATTTTGATGGAGCATGACGATGAGATGAATAACAAGAAATGCTATTTTCAATATAAACATGTTTCATGTGATGAAAATAACACATATGTGTCATGTGATGATGAATATTTTTAGTTAGTGTTTGATTGCAAATTGTAGATTGAAAGAAACAATGGTGATAGTGGCAAGTTCAGACATGTGGTAGTGATGGTCAATGGCAATGCTAGTGATAGGGTTAGTTTGTGGGAAGTTCATGGTAGTGTTTTCAGACCTGGCCTACTGCAGACAACATAGAATAGAGTGTTTGATAGAGGTGAATATTGGTACTTCATTTTTGGGATCCTAGGGCCACCAAATGAAGTTTGAAAAATGAGTTCCAATGCAGCATAATGGGGCAGTTTTAAAGTGCCCAATGGATAAGGCACTTGGTCTACTACCCAGAGACCTAGAATCTCTCCATGCCCACAAGGGGCGTGCATCACCAGTCTAAGCCACTGATGGCACCTTCAAAATTTTCAAATTTTGAGTGCCCATAATGTGAAAAATTTATTTGCACACTCAGAAGTGCACCTGAAAAATCTGCCCCAATGACCTACTTTGGAGGGTCATAATTTGGAGCCAGTTGACTTCTATGCCAAATATCTTGGTGAGCGTACTCATTTGTTATATGTGAATAGGTATGTTTGATTTCAGCCTCCTGTGATGAGTTTTGATAAGGTTTTGAAGAGAAAAGCTAGAGGATTCTAGGACTGTTTTGTTGTTTGTAAATTCTTAGGCCTACAAAGTGGCCTCCTGTTTAGACTAATATTTCACAGCTAGATGATTATCATGGAAAATGGATTGATGCTCTGAATTCCCCTCACATTGATATGATCCCTAGTCCAATTCCAGAGCCTCATGATCAAGTTCAATATTTTTACTAGGTCAAAAGAAAATGCAGTTTGTTATGTTTTTACATTTGCATTTTCAAAATGTTTCAAGGAGGTCAACTTTGACCCCTAATATCTCATGAAGAATTTGGATTAAAGGAAATCCCTCTTGCACACATGCTCAATGGACCTAAATGATCTAATTTTTCTAGTGGTAGCTTCCCAGGAGGTGATTTGATATTTTTTTGAGATGGTGACTTGGTGAGCCCTAATTGGTTTTGGATAGGTGTAGTTGCAGAAAAGTCTGAGTGAGCTACTTTTTCAACGAATATCTTGCACCTCAAAATATGTTTTTCCAATTCGTTTGTTGCACTGACTTATTGGGTCAAATTTTTGAATGCTTGTGCATTTTCATGACTTAAGGTGGTTGCTTGACTAGTTTTCTAGGGCAATTCCAGAGGCTACTTGACCTATTTTGATCACTGTGCAAATATGCTAGAAAATAAATTTTAATGACAACCCACTTCAATTTTTCTCACTAGATGCATTCAAGGGCAGTGTTAGGTCAACTGAGGATGAAGCTTGTTTCAAAATGATTTTTTTTTTAGCTGAGCCCACATGGGGACCCAACATGCTTTACATGGTTAGGAACTTGTAAGAGCATTCATATCACTGTTGTGGGAATATTATGAGTCAAGACAGTAAGATTTCATGTTGAAATACAATCTCTCAAGGACAATACTATGAGTTCATTGGTAGCCATGTCATAAAGGGGACAATCAAAATGGAGTAAAAGCTTTAAAAGGAGGGGTCTATTCGAGCAAAGGATAAGGGGAATTTTATTGGATATTATAATAATAAGTGCCCTGGTAAATGTGCATACAAATATGGAAGCATAGACATAGTACGAAATGTTTGACTCAATGCCTCAATGACATGTCATATTCACAAGTTTTCCTTAGAAGGGAAAATTTTGATAGGAGGAGGTTGATGAGAAACTCAAAGGCATTTTGGAGATGTTAAAATTACTATTCCTTCCAATAAGTTAATTGAATCATACAACAAACTCTCTAATACACAACTTTCAAAGGTAATAAAAACTTAAAACCTCAACCTATTGTTGTCCCCAGGATCAGGCATAGTGTGAAAGAATATGGATTTCTTCCATCAACTAGATGAAGGTGGTATTTCACTTGTATTCCCATAGGATAAAGTCACAACACTATTTCATCCTGTTAAGTTGTTTGAACAACTACATGATATTGAAAAGAAAATTGTTTATACATGTTGGTACTGTTCAAGTTTCTTGACAATATGAATTCCTACCTACATCTTGTTGTCATAATTCGGGCTTGGAATTGATTATGGATGCACTTAAGGAAAGATTTGTTGTGATCAAGGAAAACAGTCTTAAAGAAATATCTAAATTACAGACATCAAGAAAAGTCTTTGATTGAGCATGTTGAAGAATCTTTGTTTAAGGGTCATATGTATCCATGTAGGCCACTTCCTCCATCTCAACATTGGAGAAGGAAAATTGTTGACCTTGATTCAACCATGGCTTAGGCTTGGGTTTCAAATGAGATCCATCTCGGTTCACAATGAATTGAATTAGGATACATTTAAGGTGGACAAGGATTCATCGAATGCTTCATGTATGTTTGGCTACAAATGGAAACTATTCAAACTTGGTTGATACTTATTTGCAGGATTCTGTTAAATTAAAGAAGGGAGATGCCTCTGAAGGCCGAGAACTAGGTTTGAATATTCAAATGCATCCATTAGAAATGACAAGTCTTGATATACATGCTGGTACTCCACTGCTATCAATTTCATCAATAGAACCAATAGCATCCAAAGAGCACAACACATTTTGAGGAGATTAGAGCGATGTATTGCAAAGTGTAGACATCATTACCATGAAATGTGTATGATGCGGGTAAGGAAACCATCGTGCTAGAAGAAAGAGGAAAATTTGATGTTGCAAAAGCAATTTCTAACGTAGGAAATTTTATATCTTGCATTGAAACCCAATTCTATTGGCTCAAACGCATAATGATGGGTGGGATCCAAAGATCGTGGCTATCTATTCTTGGGAAGGCTCCAAAACTACATTGAAGGGTTGGTGCAAAGGATGGAGGTGTTTGTTGCTACATGGGCCACCATCATTGTTGGCTAAGAGGGTTTGATTTGATTTCTTACATAGGCACAGGGAGCTACTGCAGAAAATATCTTTGTTTGATGCTTGGGATATCAACAAAGCTAGCGCACTCTACTTTGCACAAGGGTAGCTCGTGGTTGAAGTAAAGAGGAATGGTGCAGAGTTTGTATAGGCTAAAACACTTTTTCAGCCATCAAGCGTGAGAAATTGTATCTGGGATAATAGATTTAGTGCATTGGTATATCCATTGATGAAGCGCAACTTAAATGATAAAGGCACACGTACTGGGATACCTATCTCTCAACCATGACTATTTTCAGAATCAATAATTGTAAATGGATTTCCCAAACAAAATGCATCTCTCCTTCAAGTACATATACCTTCAACTGCAGAGAAATCTATGGAAGCCATTAAAGCTGCACAGAATGGATTAGATTTGGCATCGAAACCCTAATTTTATTGCGTCTAGCTCGAGCATGGTCAACGAGATGCAACAGAACCATATGTGAGCTTTCCCCGCTAGCCCGTGAAAGCCAGGGCTGACATTAGAACGAGGGCACGGGGAAGCGGGGAGCAACGAGGATGAACATCGACAGTTGAAATAAACATTGTTAAGAGAAATATACTTAGCAACCTCAAATTACATGATATATTCACAAAGCCCGATCAATGGTCAAAAGGGGCCGGGCCGGGCTTAACCGGCACACTCTAAGCGCTGACTGCTTAGGTGGCCGGGCCCATTCACCTGACATTTTACGTACCTTCTGACATCTACGTTTCTGCTTTTTACAAATTCCGTTTCCGTTAATTCTTTCCTCCGTTTTCAAGTTTAGAGTTATTCTTTTTACTCCCACATTGCTTGCCAGAATAAATACCGTAGAATCCTTTCCTATAAATACTCAGCCGAATAATATCATAGAACTGTATTTTAAAACAGAAGTGCGCGCCTATGTGTAGGAGATCAATTCGGTGTAAGAGTTTTTTTTAAAATAAAGATGCCCTGATTTTTAAATAATATAAAATTTAAAATAATTAATTAAATTGGTTTAATAATAAATATAATAAAAGATGAAAAAAAATTTACAATTAAAAATATCTAAGAATAAATAAAAAAATATCTAATAATATATATAAAAGATTTTTAATAAATTTTATATAATAAATTATTTTTAAATTATTTTATATTTTTATTATTTTTAAATATATTTTTTATTACAAGGATCTTTAATATATGTACAATGATTTCTTCTATAATATATGTCTTTTACAATAATATATTTATATAATATTATTATCTTACTTTTAAAATCATATAAATATACTAAATAAACTTGTTGATACAATAATATTCATTTTTTTCATTTAGTATTTGATACTTTAATTTTTACTTTTGGAAATTATTTTATTTTATTTAGTCAAGAGTTAATTCTATTTATAGTTATTTTTTAATTTGAAATGACTATTATAAAAAATTCTCAAGAATAAAATAACAATAATCAATATTATAATTTCTAACATATTACAACAAAACTAATTCTAATAACACTTATTACTAAAATGATTTGTGAAAAAATAATTCTTAAATGAAAATGTAACAATAACATAAAAAATATAAACAACATTCAAAGTATTATAATTCATACAATTCCAAAGACAAAGTGAAATAATTCCAAAGGAAGAGTTAGAGAAATTTGTTAAAGAGTTAGAAAAATAAATCATGGAACCAAAAAATTATGTGTATACTAGATTTAAACCTACAAGAAAGGGTCTTAGGGAAAATTATGGAGCATGAACAAAAGAAAGAACAATTTTGGATCTACAAGAAAGGGATAATAAACAAATAATGGAGGAGTATAGAAAAAGAACTATGAGTTTGGAAAAATTAAAGTCATCACTTTCAAAAGGATTATATAAATCCTTATGTGAATGAGAAATACGATAGTTAAGCATGAGGAAGAATAAAATTCAAAGTTGCAAGAATGTGAAAGGGAGTGGATTTTGGAAGAATCCATCAAGAAGATGAAAGGTATGGATCTTTTCTTAGAAAATATATCCTTATTAATTGTAAGGTTGAAAGTAAAAAAAAATCACTTTTTGAAAATATGGTTGAAAAATATGTTCCTATCTAAGAAGCATCCATCATTCTTCAAAATATTGAGTTAGAAACATATAGATTGATGTCCTAAATAATTATGCTAATGAGTGTGCACTTTGAGAGAGAATTCTATTTAATTTTAGTTTAACCAAACAACTAAAAAGGGAAGATATTAAGGAACACATGAAATTGTTGGAATCTTTGTTTAGTTTAATATTATCATCATTAATAAATTCATCTTATCATTTTCTTAGATAATTAGATGAATTAATTTATTCATGGAAAATCACAAGGTAGGTGATCAATTGTATGTTTAGAAAATTGACATTAATTTATGTTTATTTACATAAAATTTTATAAACTTTTTCATTTACTTAGAAGATTTTTATTTTTTTTTAAAATTAGATAATTCTAAGTAATGAAAAAATTATAAAATAATTCTTAAATAAACAAAAAAAATTAATAATTCTTAGATAGTTTTGACTTTTTTAAAACATTTAGTTGTGTTTCAATTTTTATATATGATCATGACATATAAAATAACTCTTAAGTAAATAAAAAATTAAATAATTATTAAATAATTTTAATTTTTTGAATATTTAATTATGTTTCAATTTTTATATATGATCATGGCATGTGTCTCCATATGGTCATATAGCTATAAGAAAAATAAAATAAAACCATTCAGCCATAGAATAGGAGGGGGCAACAATTCTTCATATGGTCACAGACATACATTCTTGAGGGCATTCTATCAATGGTTGATGTGGTATGGCTAAAATTTTCTCAAATCACTTTTTCTCTTAGCAACATTTTGAGATAAAGGAAAGAATGAAATTGCTTCAACTTAGAGATATGACAGGTACAAAAAAATTCTAAAGCTTTCCTTATTTTCATTTGATAATCTTATAAGGTTGTTTCTTGAGTATATCCAATATGTTAAATCAATTTCTCCATCAATCTGGTGGTGCTACTATTGGAATTTAAATTTTACCTTTGGCCAATTATTGGCTTAATATAAGTAATTGAATACAAAGCCTATCAGTTTGCAAATTAGTATCTTTAATATAATTTTATAAATTTACCCTGTTTTCTTGCCTTGTGGGATCATAGCCTTCTCAAACTATTTATGTTTATTATAGTTATTTCTTTCATCCATCGAATCTTTGAGGAGACAAAAGAAGTTCATTTTGTCACCTCTTTTAATCCTCCGCTGCCAAAATGGTTATTCCTCTAATTTTTTTAATAACCTATCTATCTTACCTAGAGGAGGCAAAAATAAATAAATAAATAAATTTGAATCATATTGAATACAGTATAGTAGAAATTATATGGTTGGGAAACACAATGAGTTGGGGCATGGAAGGGAAAAGAAGAAAAATAGCGTTGGCATGACTTGAAGAATTCCTGCACCCACTTCCCTATTGAAAAATGAATGGATGATAGCAATTATCTCTCAATTATCTCTCAATTTAGGAGGATTTAGAAGGTTAATGAATAATAATGGATTTGGATTTGGTGCTTAGAAAGGAGTGAAAAATCTAATTTCTAAGAAAATTATCAATTGTGAGTCATTAAATTAACATCCTTAATTGACTTGACATAACAAAAAATAGTGAGACTCCATCAATTTGGATATTTTTTTCAAGAGAAATGGTTAATAAGGAAAAGTAGAACAATATAACAATGTAGATAAAAGAGAAATTTTGACACAAATTTGCAAAAGGTTTTTTAAATGTAAATTTATATGATTTTTTTATTAAGAAGTCTATTCTCTTGTTCAAAAATGAAATTCAATAGTTTTAAAATATGATTATAAGGTGTATTGTTTCATCACACATTTATATATCTATTGAACATGTATTTCTATGTCCTCTTTTTATAAGTTCACTTTTTGTGTCCTTTTTACATTGCTTCTTTATATAAATCTAGTTTGATGTGATGTCTTTAGTTTTTTTTTATTATATTTTCAATACACTCAAAGTAATCAATATATCTTCCTTAATTAGCATTTTCATCAAGTTCACTATTCTCACGAATAAAATAACAACAACCAATATTCTAATTTCTAACATATTACAACAAAACTAATTCCAATAACACTTATTATTAAAATGATTTTTGAAAAAATAATTCTTAAATGAAAATATAACAATAACATAAAAAATGTAAACAAAATATTATAATTTTTGTATTATATATAGAGAGGACACAAAAAAAAAGTGCCAAAAAAGCACCGAGGTTCGAAAGGAACAGCTCAAGAGAGGCTATGCCTCACATCAGGAGCTACAAGAGAATCCAGAACAGATATATACAAAAAAACACAAGAGACAGAGAGGAAGAGACACTATAATAAGATATCATCCATGTTATCAACCCAAGCCGTCCACCCCTTAGCACCTTCCATCCAGACAATGCGTTTCGATTCCTGAATCTGAGCAAGCATGAGGATCTGCTCCTTGTTGGTGTTCCTGTTGTTCTTCACCTCATGGGTAAGCATTTTGCAAGTCTTCTCAAATAACTGCAGATTGTCCAGAGTCTGCCTCCACGCATATCCACCCTGCATCTCATATATGAAGAACGTGGCAGAACCATTCTTGAGGAACCTTTTAAGTTTTTCTTTTTCAATCAACATAGTAGTGCGGACCTGCAGGAAAATTTTAAGATAAATGAGTTTCCGAAAAGACTTAGTAAGAATTCTGGGATTATTCTGATATCTTTCTTCATTTCTACATTTCCAGATTTGCCACAAAATAATAGAGGAGAGAATTTTCCAAAATAAATTAGAATCTTGTTTCAGCCCAACAATATGCCCAGTTATAATTTCAATGATGTTAAAGATCGAAGGATAGATGATGCCAAACGTATGCCAAATTTCCTTAGCAAAGATACAGTAAAAAAGAATGTGTCTACCGGTCTCGGGTAACCTGCACATAATACAATGTCAGTAACTGAGGAATCTTTTCTGATAGGAAGACTATCAAGAATTAACAGCCAATTAAAACATTTTATCTTAGGTTCAGTAGGACCTTTCCAGAGATTCTCAAAGAAATTCTTCCACGAGTGGGTGTCGAGGGTAGAGTACCAAACATTGTTGATGTGATCAATAATGGCATCAGAATGCCCGATAATATTGTATATATTCTTGGCTTTAATTTTGTTTAAAATGGTCCCATCCAGCCATTTACTGCTTAAGAATCTATGAGAATCAATTTGACAGGAAGCCGAGAGATTCATGGTGGCCTTGCAGATCAAATTATAGGTCCTCTTTGGGAGACGGGTAAGTCAAACTTGTTACTGAGATCCTCCCAGCCAATTAACCTGTCATGCTCAAACAAGTCAGCCAATTGAGAGATGCCTTTGTTATTCCATTGCCTAGCAGAGCAGCCCTGAGAGAGGGCCAGGGGCTTTCCAGAAAATCTAAGGTTCCACCAGATGGACCTTTCACCGTAAAGATGAGTATCATCATGGAAGGTATTGTTAGTGATAAAGCTTCTCACATAGTTCCAAGCTTTCCAAATGGATCTAAAAATAGCAAATCCTTGCACAAAAATAGGAAAGTCACCAAGGACAAGATCATTAAACGGAAGATTCTTCCAGGATTTAGCCTTCTTGGGGTATCCCCTTTCAATGTTATTCCTAACCAGGACCTTCCAAGGATCATCGCCATCAAGAGAGTGAAAGATCCACTTGGCAGCCAAGGCAATCCCTTGGAGCCTAAGATCTTTTCGGCCAAGCCCCCCAAGGAGTTTATTAGTATGGCACCATTCCCATTTAACCGCGTGCATTTTATTTTTACCTTTGCCATCAGACCAAAGAAACTTCCTAACTACCTTTTGAATTTCTAAAACTTGATAGTTACTGAACATCCAGGCCGAAGAATAATAAATATTATAAGAAGAGAGAATTTTTTGGCAAACTTGCACTCTGCCAGCCAAGGACAGGGCCCTGTTGTGCCACTTATTAAGTTTCTTGAAAATCTTGTCTTTGACCCATGACCACATATTTTTAAGGGAGGGATCAATGGAGAAGGGAATGCCAAGATATCTCACAATTTTGTGCGGCCCCCCCCACTGAAAATGATAATTCTTGAACCAGTTAGGCGGCTGCTCATCCCAACCAAGGCAGATAGACTTGAGGTGAGAGAGACGAGCACCCGGGATCTTACAGAAGATGTTGAGCTTGTGAGACAGAGCCTCAAAATTGTCAGTTGTGGCTTTAAGGAAGATCACGGTGTCATCAGCGAATTGGCAGTTAAGAAGCTCTTTGTTGTTAGGAAGAGATATGCCTTTAACCACCGGGGAGATAGAATTGTCTCTCAATATGTAGTACAGGGCTTCAGAAGCAACCACAAAGAGGGTAGGGGCCAAGGGGCAACCCTGTCTGATGGACCTTCCAAGAGGAAAGGAGTCTGAGAGGGAGCCATTCACATCCACCTGGGCGAAGGCATCTTTGAGTAAAATTTTAACAGAGTTGCAGAAGGTACTAGGGAAACCAAACGCCTCAAGCATCATGGAGATGAAATTCCATTCCACCCTGTCATAGGCCTTCTTGAAATCCAGAAGGAACATGATAGAGTCTTGCTGAGAAACGTTGGCCCAATTCATGGCTTCCCAACCGGTGATCAGGTTTTCAAGGATATATCTTCCTTTGATGAATCCAGTTTGGGTAGGGCACACAAACTTGGGCAGGATATTCTCAATTCTTATAGCCAGAATCTTGGCGAAGATTTTATAGGAAACATTGAGGAGAGTAATAGGTCTCCAATTTTTGATGAGCGCTTTGTCCCCGTCCTTGGGAAGCAGTTTAATAATACCCCTTTTAATGAACAGTGAAATATTATAATTCATTAAATTCAATGGAAAAAATATTTTATAGTCCATGTTAATGAACAGTGAAAATTTATATTATTCAAATTTAATATCATTTTTCTTTTCTTTTCTTCATTCATAAAAATATATTTCAATTTTATTAAATTAGAAATATTAAACAATAATAATTCCCCCATTGAATTATAACCATAAGTTTGTACCTCTCAAAATATAAATAAATAATGGATATTTGCAATAGCAAATAAGACGACATGCCATGATCATATATAAAAATTGAAACATAATTAAATATTCAAAAAATTAAAATTATTTAAGAATTATTTAATTTTTTATTTACTTAAGAGTTATTTTATATGTCATGATCATATATAAAAATTGAAACACAACTAAATGTTTAAAAAAAATCAAAACTATCTAAGAATTATTAATTTTTTTTTGTTTATTACGCGGAAGGCGTGTCCTATATGAGCTTTCAAACTTATTTTTCCTATCAACGGTGGAAAACCAAAGATAAGACTTGATTGACAGTAAAATGAATCTCAATCGTCCATCTTTTTTGCCATTTTTCATGGGTTTTAAACAATCGTCTTACCGTTCGGAACTGTGGAAGCTCGCACCGTTTCTCACTGCTATTTATGAATGGTCGTAGTTTGGAAGAGTAATTTGGCGAGTTGCAGCCTAAAAATAAGTTTTTGGCGAGGGTTTTAGAGATAGAAGATATAGATTAGGGTTCTTTTATCGCTTAGGGTTTCCTCAATAGATTAAAAATGCATTGACGGCTATCCTGCTGCATCCGTATCAATGTAAGACGATTAAACGAATCTCAACCAGTCGTTTATTTATTTATTTTATTTTATTCTTTTTTGGTCCTCTTCCCTGCCGCTGTTGGTTCCCCTCCTCCAAACTCTTCATCGCTGGCATTGGCTTATCACTTCTCCTGTTCGCGAGCTACACAAGGTTTCGATGAGGCTTAAGAGTATATTTATTAAAATGAAAATTACAGCCAAGTTACTAATAATGAGCACATTCAGGTAGGCGCCCAGCTGCTTATAACAACGATTAGCCTTTGTCTTAGCTGAATTGCCCTAAACTACAATTTTAAAAAGTGGACAGTTTCATATTGAAACACAGGCTAACATTTAAATATTTATTTTTTAATTATTTCGTCCTTACATTTGAATAGGTCCCTCTCACATTCATTGCATTGGGAAATTTAAAAAAATAAAATTTCAATAAAAATTGTTTATTAAAATGAAAAATTATGGCCATGGGAGTTTAAGGGTATGTTTATTAAAATGAAAATTAATAATGAGCACATTTAGGTTTTAAAATAAAATGGAAATTACAAATTTAGGTTTTAAAATTATAGCATAATTAATAATGTCTATTATAGATTTTAAAATTTCTACATCCTTTACCCTACATAGTTAAGTATAAATTAGTATAATTAATATAGTATGTTTATTAAAATAAAATTACGTCCTAATAATGAGCACATTTAGGTTTTAACATTACGACATCCTTTCCCTTATAAAATATAATAAATAATTAGTTTTAAATATATAATAAATAATTTAGTTTTTAATATATAATGTTATATTATATAACAATATAATAGTTAATACAATAGTTAATAATAGATAATATAATAATATAATAAAAAATACATAAAATAATGACATAAATAATAAATATTTATATAATAATACAATAGTTAATACATAAAATTAAAAAAAAACATAATAATATAATTTTATAATTAAAAAAAATAAAAAAATAATACTAATATTAAAATCATTTTCTAAATGACCTATCAAATGATCTCATTTACTACACAAATGCGTGCCAAAAAAAACAATTTTTTCCTAATTCAACTTCCACACCTCTTCGGCGTACCCATTGCACAAGGCGCCATAGCTAGTTTAAGAATTATTTTATAATTTTTTCATTTACTTAGAATTATCTAATTTTTTAAAAAAATAAAAAATCTTCTAAGTAGATGAAAAAGTTTATAAAATTTTATGCAAATAAACATAAATTAATGTCAATTTTCTAAACATACAATTGATCACCTATCTTATGATTTTTTATGGATAAATTAATTCATCTAATTATCTAAGAAAATGATAAGATGAATTTATTAATGATGATAATATTAAATTAAACAAAGATTCCAACAATTTCATGTGTTAATATCTTCCCTTTTTAGTTGTTTGGTTAAACTAAAATTAAATAGAATTCTCTCTCAAAGTGCACACTAATTAGCATAATTATTTAGGACATCAATCTATATGTTTCTAACTCAATATTTTGAAGAATGATGGATGCTTCTTAGAAAGGAACATATTTTTCAACCATATTTTCAAAAAGTGATTTTTTTTTTACTTTCAACCTTACAATTAATAAGGATATATTTTCTAAGAAAAGATCCATACCTTTCAGCTTTTTGATGGATTCTTCCAAAATCCACTCCCTTTCACATTCTTGAAACTTTGAATTTTATTCTTCCTCATGCTTAACTATCGTACTTCTCATTCACATAAGGATTTATATAATCCTTCTAAAAGTGATGACTTTAATTTTTCGAAACTCATAGATCTTTTTCTATACTCCTCCATTATTTGTTTATTATCCCTTTCTTGTAGATCCAAAATTGTTCTTTCTTTTGTTCATGCTCCATAATTTTCCCTAAGACCCTTTCTTGTAGGTTTAAATCTAGTATACACATAATTTTTTGGTTCCATGATTTATTTTTCTAACTCTTTAACAAATTTCTCTAACTCTTCCTTTGGAATTATTTCACTTTGTCTTTGGAATTGTATGAATTATAATACTTTGAATGTTGTTTATATTTTTTATGTTATTGTTACATTTTCATTTAAGAATTATTTTTTCACAAATCATTTTAGTAATAAGTGTTATTAGAATTAGTTTTGTTGTAATATGTTAGAAATTATAATATTGATTATTGTTATTTTATTCTTGAGAATTTTTTATAATAGTCATTTCAAATTAAAAAATAACTATAAATAGAATTAACTCTTGACTAAATAAAATAAAATAATTTCCAAAAGTAAAAATTAAAGTATCAAATACTAAATGAAAAAAATGAATATTATTGTATCAACAAGTTTATTTAGTATATTTATATGATTTTAAAAGTAAGATAATAATATTATATAAATATATTATTGTAAAAGACATATATTACAGAAGAAATCATTGTACATATATTAAAGATCCTTGTAATAAAAAATATATTTAAAAATAATAAAAATATAAAATAATTTAAAAATAATTTATTATATAAAATAATTTAAAAATAATTTATTATATAAAATTTATTAAAAATATTTTATATATATTATTAGATTTTTTTAATTTATTCTTAGATATTTTTAATTGTAATTTTTTTTTTATCTTTTATTATATTTATTATTAAACCAATTTAATTAATTATTTTAAATTTTATATTATTTAAAAATCAGGGCATCTTTATTTTAAAAATTACTCAACACCGAATTGATCTTCTATACATAGGCACGCACTTCTGTTTTAAAATGCAGGGCTATGATACTATTGGGCTGAGTATTTATAAGAAAGAATTCTACGGTATTTATTCTGGCAAGCAATGTGGGAGTAAAAAGAACAACTCTAAACTTGTAAACGGAGGAGAGATTTAACGGAAAGGGAATTTGTAAAAAGCAGAAACGTTGATGTCAGAAGTTACGTAAAATGTCAGGTGAATGGGCACGGCCACCTAAGCAGTCAGCGCTTAGAGTGTGCCGGTTAAGCCCGGCCGTCAAAAGGAGGAGGCTTGGATAGATTTGTACCATCCCCCGCCGGCCCGTGGGTGACTCACCAACATCAAGTTTCATTCAGCGGGGAAGCGGGGAGGAGTAGGTTTGCCCGCCAACTCGCTAGATTAAAATATTGTTTTATAAAAAGCAGTGGGTGCACGGGGTGGCTCCATGGTGGGCCCAAAGAACTTTTAAATGCAAATATTAAAATAGTGAGTTAAAAAATGTTGCCCGATGAAAAAAATGTGTGGGGTTTTCACTATTTAAAAACAATATTTTTAAATATACAAAGTGAAAAGCATAGGCAGAAAAAAAGGAATAAAGAGAAACAAATATAAGAAGCGGGTAAATTTTTTCCCAAGGAAAACTTTAAATGCCTTTAATGTTAAAGGGGAAATATTTTAAATGAAATATTTCAAATATTGTACAACACAGTGGAATTTAAATAAATCAAAGCCTCCATTATAAAAGTTAGAATATTTTATTTGCTAAGGTGAAAATGCAAAGTGCAACAAAGTCAAAGGTAGAGGAATAAAAGGGATTTCATGAGAGAGAAAAAGATAGAACCATTTTTCACTCCAGGGTAAAATGGAAGAGGAGGTGAAGTCTCTTGTGAGCAAGGTATTTTTCAACTAAAGAATGAAGATGAATGATGACTCTTCACGGTGGAGAATCTTTTTTGTTGCTGGGCAAGTGAATGATGAGGCGGGGATTCAAGTGCAGATGGGCTCTTCTTCATGTTAGAGGCATTTACAGATCAAAGGACAATGAATGATCTAGGTGTCACATGAAGATAGTTTTTGGGGCTGCTTCTTCCTCTTCTTATTCCCATTCTTTCTCATTTGTACAAGGTTTTGAAATTCTGAATTAGGAAGTAAGGTAGAATAGTGTTGAGTCTAAGTCATAAATTGAGTACATGTAAATTATAATAGCTGGATAATTTTATGAGCAATTGTTAGCCAATTTGTGCAACAATATATAACTATCATGAAATTTTCTGGAGATTTGTAAGCTTTTAATCATATGAATTTAATATATCAAGGATTTTTGGATTTGTCTTTGCAGCTTTCCTGTGATTGTGTTGTTTGGCCATGGTTCTCTTTCAAGTAAAGAGCTAAATTACTTTGATTAGATAACTATGATTTAGAGTGCACAAGTGGGATTGATAAGTAGAATTTTTGACAAATATGAGTGGATTTGTTAATGTAAGGCATTAACATATTTTAAATCCATTGGTTGAACCTAGTTTGTTGATAGGATATATGTTGTAGTTTTATATTTTACTCTGTGGCCCATGATTAGGCACTGATTTATCACAAAGCCTAAGAAATTTTCATAAATAATACAAATCATTTTAAATCTCAATGAATATTTTCTTTGTTGTTTAAGTTATATTTGTTCCCTGTATCTTCATGGTATTTGAAAGAGTATAGAGGCTAAATTTGAGAGAATTTTAACTAGTAACCCTCTATCTATTTAAGATGAAGATACCTAAATTATGTGTTCTCAGTAATGTTCAATGCAAATGGGATTATGCTTGAACTTGGTAGGATATAAAATACCCATCACTCATATATCTGAGAACTATCCACTCTCATAGGTCTATAGTTTGTTTCTTGGCATAAGTTTATCACATATTTAGGCCTACAATTAGGAGCACCCTCTTAAGTCCTATGGAGCTCAAAGTGCAGAAGGCTTTCATTGCCTTGTTTGTTGGCTTTTCTTGTCTTTAACCTATTGATAGTGCATATTCCTTGTCCTAAATATTGAATTCCCTAGTTTAAGCATTGTGTTTCTCCTTAGGGTTGAAGGTTGCAAGAAAAATAACCAACAGTACCAAGAGTTCATCTCTAGTAGCATAAAATATAGTTCCAAAAAAATAAATAATTTGGACCAAGTTTGGAAAAAATCAAATGAATCAGCTAGGTGTCATGGTTTTTAATACCAAACTATTTAAAATGTAATTTGAGTGATTTGAGATTAGTGAGAAATTATTGGATGCTATCTAATTTTTTAGGATTCAAACCAATGAATTTATTATTCAATTAAAAACATCACAAATTATCTTGGTTCCTAAATAAATTCTCTAATGTGGTTCGTATTTGATTTGGTATTGTTCAAGACTCAATGCGAAAGAGGATATTAGGGGAAATATACATACATAATGTTCCATAGGCCACATCACACCTTCTAGACCACTTTCTATCTTTACAATAGTGTTTGGTTCAAGTGTTGTACCCAACATACCTTAGTATAACCCTAATGTCTCTAATTGGATCTCCATTTATTTTTTATACTCATAATAATTATATCCAGAGTGAGTGGAGCAATATGGGTTTGATGCATGGTGTAATAAAATATTATAGAAAATGGAAACATAAGTGGTAATATACCCCTCACAATACAAGCAATCAACCAGTGGTAATAATTTTCCAAAAGAGAAACCAACATATAAAATTTGACTTCAAACTGAAATAGCAATTACCTGGTGAAAAATATAAAAAGAATACATGTATGGTTGCATCTATAGATATCTAGACTATCTTTTAAATGCCCATTTTTTGTAAAAATTTACACTATATGCTCAATTTATGCTTCATGAAAAAATATCCTTTTGGAAAGAAAGAAAATCTAAGGGCTAGATTCTCTAGGTATTGGTTACCCATGTGATCGAGTGATGAGTCATTAAGGGCTAAAGGCCAATAGTGGTGGAATAGAACTACTAGTAGTGGAAACATATTTGAGGTGACATACCTAGGATGAGAATTTTAATGTCCTCTAGGATGGCAATGTCTAGGGGCTTCCTTTCCCACATGATCGGTGGTTCTAGCCCCTAGCCATTGATACGACAGGCCAATTTTTTTAAAAAAAACACTCCTAGTGGTGTCACAACCTATGCCTATAGGAAAAAATATGCATCACCAAGATTAAAATAATGACTATCAAATAACCAAAAAACCTATTGTGTTTTTCTTACAATTGATAAAATGGTTATAAGCTCAATTTTCATAGAACAATGGAGGAGGCTATGGTATGATGATAGAAAATTATATCAATATATATGTTCATATGGTTATACATTTTTTTTCAAATGATATTTTCAAGTCCCAAAAAAATCACCTAAAAGTTCTATTCTCTAATTTTAACATTTGGATAAAAAATGTTATGGTTTGTCATCTTTTGGATACAAATATGAGGTCTATTTTGCACCAAGATGCATCATGTGAAATATCTTTTCTAAAAATATCCAAAAAAAGAAAAGGGAATTACATTTATGAAAATAGAATACCATGTAAGAGTTATTTATTCAACCCCACAACAACCCGAAGATCAAATACAACTCCACAAAGGAGAGAAGTAATGTATTTTCTATAAATCTTGAGAATTAATTAGATGCAAATAAATAAATATGAAATATACAATAAAAAATCCTTGTTATAAAGACAAGGATGAAACCCTAGGATATAATAAGATTGTGATGTGTGTCTTAGTCCTAGAACATGATACACAAAAAAAAATGACTTAAATAAGCTTAAGTATGCTAGTGTAAATATGACCTATTAAAAAACTAGTTAGGTAATTTACCATGTCCAAACCAACAAAAACCATGAGATGAATCAAAAACCACACACCATGTTTGAACATGATCTAGAATATTCCTCAAATACCTTGATATCCAACAAACTCCTTCACAAAAAATTCCACCTAAAGAATCTACAAATCGAGTACACTCAGACAACTCTGCTATACATTGTTACTTGAAAAACTATCTTCTGGACCACCAAACCTCAAATACTATTGAATAAGGTAAACTACCAACACCATCAACACACCTTCATAAATACAAGACCTAAAGCATAACTATGGACAAATGTGGAGCAAAAACATTTCTCCTAGACACCTTTACAATGCATAGTCACACACCAGTGAATGAAACTTCTATTGTACGATGATACAACATACCATCTCTTGAATATAACATCTCTAAACACCTCTCAACAACATATCTAACTTGTGTAGGGATATATTCAACCTAGAAGAAATGCGAGCAAAACCAAAACATCTCTCTATAACCCAGAACAACACTACAACACACTGTTTCCTCTTTTTATCAAAATTTCTCAAAATCACTTGGAAACCAAGCACCAGAGACACATACACAACATGTTTATCACTACTAAATACATAGATATAATTTTATCAAAGTAGCAGTAGAGGTTAACGAGTTAGCAGCTTATCTGATGACATCATAATGCAACAAATCAAATCATAGATATAACACCAACTGTTCGTCTTCAACACCAATCTTCCTCAAAACATACAGTTGACACCAATGCCAACACGATCTTGTTGACATCAATGACAACACCAATCTGCACATACTTGCAACACAAGTTGCTTTAATATAACTTTGAATTTCATCTCTTAGGATTGCAAGAGTTTTCTCCTTTTTGGTAGATTATATTTTTTATGAATATGGATATCAATATGATTTTTGGAACTTAATACTAGATGAGGAACTAAGTGAAATATGATCCACTATATGGTTATACAAGTCACTAGTATATTTTAAGTATTGATAAAATAGGAGTGAAAGATCAAATATGAGTTTGATCACGGGTTTCATATTTAACATTGGGTCAAGAGTATGGAGAAAAAATATGAGTGTGATCACTATAATAGAGAGTATGTATAGATCAAAATTCTAATTCCAACTTTTCAAGTCAATAAATTCATCATGGAAAGTTGCATAATGTATAAGAGAAGTTAGAATAAAAGAAATGAGGTAAATATGAATAGTATGTGTGAAGGGTTAACATGTGACAACACATTGATATATATCAAAAAGAGTGCAGGAAATCTCCTACTTATTTTGGTGGATAATATGGGGATTTCATTAATGAGATATGACAATCTATATCAGTATCTTAAATGAACTAAGAAAGAAAGAAGAATGAAAGAGAAAAAATTAAATGAAATAAAAAAAGAAAATAGAGAGGAATGTGAAAAAAATAAAATGGGTCATCGTAGTTTGATCATGTATAGCATTATTCACTAGTGATATGAAGGTTATGCAAGAAGAATTGTATAACAAAGAGTTGGAAGCATCACATTAATCTTTGATGAAGAATGTTGAGATAGGACAAACCTCAACAATGTTTTGAAGTGATGTTTGAAAGTAGGAAGAGTTACTTCTATATTTGTAGTATCATCAATATCAAGTGGATAAAGATCATCAAGTGTATCAATATCAATATCAATATATCAATCATATGATAATGATAGGCTATATGTTATGCCTAAACCATCAAACAAGTTGATACCATCAACAAGAGTCGAAGGGGGAGATGTATCATTAAGATAAAGAAGTATAGAAACATCATTGATTGGATACTATTATTTAAGTATTAATATTGGTTGGTAGAATGACCTAATATTTGATGATAATAACAAGATAGAAGGATCAATTGAATTTTCTTATGGGTTATGGTAGAGGTGGAGTGACTAACTTATTGTCCAAGAGATGAGGAAATATTTTTTTATGAGAAGTAGCTAGTGAAATATAAATTGTTTTCTCTAGCTTGTTTGGCACAATAAGATAAGAATCAACTAGATAAGATTTATCAATCTAGGATCAATAAGAGGAGAGAAGGAAGTGCCCCCAAACTGAGTGAGTATTCAATCAACTTCATTGTGATCCATATCTAAATGAAAAAGATAAGTGTGAAGAGAGATGTAGTTTCTCTTGAATATGAGGTAGAAGGTTTTTGAGAAATATAGCTTGAAGTATGAAATAAAGATGATGAAATTCCAAGTGAACATGTAACAAGAAAAAGTGAACGTCTAGTCTTAAACATTTTTAGTAGGATTTTGTTTACAATATGGTATTTTTGTAAGGAAACCCTTTGGTTATATGTTAAATTATAAGAGAAGAGTAAATGAATCAACAAGATCAACAAAGAAGTGTAGGGAACTAGGGGGTAAATTATAGAACCAATGTAATGTATTGTCTATCAATGTTATAGGAAAGTGTACCTAAAAAAATGATCATCTAAGGTAATAGTCAAGTAAAGGATACATATAAGTGTCACACATGTCATATCGGGTATTGATGACTATTATAGTTATCAAAACATAATGAATCCATGTTAGGAGGAGAAGGATATGTAAGGATGGTAGATGAAAGGGAAATGTCATCCATGAAGGTCTTGGATGTGAAGGAGGAGAGGTGAGGGTCTCCAATTGTATCTCTAGCTCCTTGAGCTTAATATATGCATATTTCTAGTCAATATATTACTATCATGATGGGGAGAATGGATGAGGAGGAAAGATGGGGGTCTCCAATTGAGAAGAAAGTAACATATCATGATGAGGAGAGTATGTAGCACCATTTTAAGGATATGTGATAGTAAGAGGTGTGGAAGACATAAGCGAATCAAGAAAAGTAGGAAGTAAGGGTTCTTTTATAGGAGGAAAAGTGGATAAACATGTTGTACTCTTAGAAGTGGAAGAGATGGATGATAATGTATGAAAAAGAGGAGATAAAGCTTTATGTGTAGGATTTGAATTAGGAAAAGAGTGCATCATAGTGGAATAAAGAAATGGGTAGAGGATGAAAGGTAAACATTCCTAGGATCTCATAAAACTAACTTAAAATATTATCATTTAGAGGATAAGGAATAAAATACATCATAAGGAAATCATTGCAACGTTATTGATTCATAAAAACATTAGAATAATATACATGTACTTTAGAATCTTTTTTATTAAATAATATGATGAATGTAGAAAGGGAAGAATAAGACACATCATCCATAGAGTCATCACTATTAAAAGGAAGAGACACCTTCAAAGCTCTATCCTACCATGCATCTAATATCTTAATCTAACAAATTATTATTTTTATGTTTATCCTCATGCTTAATCAAAATGTATGGTAAAGGCCCGGAGGATGAATGTGATAATTTGGAGGAGGGGGAATAAAGAGTTCAATTGGTTTAAGAGGTGAAGTAGGTACAGTTGTTTCATCTATGGAGTATAGGAAAAAGATAATGGCTCATAGGAAAGTAGATACATAATGAATGTCGAAAGTGAAAAAAAGACAAAGGAAAATTAAAAATGTCATAGAGGGTGGAAAAATAACATAGTGACTCATAATTTGAGAAGCATAGGCATGAGCAAAGGAAGGGGGATAGTAATAGAAGAGGGCACTAATGGATTTGAAAAGGGATAGAGTAGATCCATATCAAATGAGGAACAATGAGTACATGTGTGATTTTCATGACGTGTTTCATCTCGTATAATGTCTAAACATTATGTAGTATGGTGATTAGATAGAATAGGGTCTTCAAATCCAATGACATGTAGAGGGAGAAGAGAAGTATCAAAGGAACATGATTGAGGAGAAACATGAGAAAGCAAAGAATTAAGAGTGGAGCAATCATCATATGGAGCATAGAATATATTATTACTTAGGATATCAAGAAATAAACCACCAAGGAAAGGGTGAGAATCTTGGAGGGACAAGGTTTAGGTGAAGTAACAATAATTGTAGAGAATTTAGGCAAAGCATTAGGTAAAGTACTACTACAAGCATCATCTAGATCAAATAAAGGGAAGGTCAAGAAGAATTAGTAGTGTGAAAGTGATCATACAAGGATGTAAATTGATAAGAGCCACACCACCCGAAACCCAAACAAATCAGGTGCCACGATAGATACCAACACAAAAGATGTGAGATAGAAAAATAACTCAGTTTCAATTATTTTCCAGAAAATGAAATTACAAATTCAAAACTTACATGATACATCCTCATGGGCTTGGTTCATTACACCAAAATCAACTCTGAAAACAAAATGTATTATTTGAAGCCACAATTTGCACTATTGGAGCCACCTTCTACAACCCCCACTTAACCCTTTTATTTTACCCAATGAATGCCCTAGAATGTAATATAAAGTTCAACTTTCCCTTTTGTTTTGGTGCCAAAAGTCTCGCCAGTTGATTTCTGGCCTAGGAAGAAATTTTAATGAAATTCACTTTTTAGAGGGGAAACTTTGCAGGGCCATAACTTTTGATTTGGGTGTTCGATTAGCTATTATAACATGTTGTTAGAAAGCTCTCAAAGAGATCTACAATGCTATACCAATTGAAGGTCACTTTGTCAACTTTTCAAGTTGTCCTAGGGCCTCTAAGGTTTTCATATATGAATTTGAAGCTACATTGGAGAAATTTCCCGAGACGAAAACTTTAATATCTCCCAAATTGTGTAGGGTATTGAGAAGATTCTTTTGTGATAATTTTTTTTTCAATTTTTCTCCTTGGGGTAAATTTTTAGGTCCATATGAGCTCGTTTAGGCCGACTTACTAAAAATAGTAAGTGACTATTTTTTGCCTTTTCTGACTCTTGGTTATCTTACACCCCTTAAGTGCCATCATGAAACTCAAAAAAACTAAAGAAATTAAGGAAAAGCAATTTTTTTGGGTGATGCACGATTGCCCTTTACCGCTGGATGCTCCAACATCAGACACCCGAGGTAATTTGAAAAGTGACCTTGTCACTTCTCAAGAGTTAGAGGAAAACCAAGACGGTTAACCTCAGCCTCAGACAACTACGATGAGTCTTCAACATGCCTTCCTCTCCACTTCACCAAGTACTCTGTATATTGCATGTTTCTTGTGCTTCTACCCACACGACTATTTAGAATTTCTTCTATCTCTTCCTTTTCTGAAGTAGGTATTGGGATATTCCAGTGTGCTTCTATTATTTCTTCATCAATTCCTCCTTCATGATATTCCGTTAAATCTAAAATGTTAAATACAAGTGAAATATGAATTTCATCAAGCATTTCTACCTCATATGCATTTCCTAAATCATGCTTCTTCATGATCTTGCACGGTCCAAACTTCATCATCTTTAACTTGTTTTATATACCAACTAGAAACCTTTCTTTTAACAAATGAACCATGAATTCATCTCCTACTTGGAACTCCTTATACCTCCTTTTTTGATTTTCCTTATCCTTATATTGTGAGCTCATCTTATTGATATGTTTCTTCACCTTTTCATGCAAATTCTTTAGGTGCTCAACAAAATATTTAGCCTTAGCACTACTCTTCTCCCCCTTATCCATCTTTCTTAGTTCTAAAGCAGTCCTTGGACTACTCCCATACACAATCTAGAATGGTGATTTATCAGTGCTTCTATTGACATAATTGTTGTAAGCAAATTTTTTCTGTGGTATAATCAAATCCCATCCCTTGGCATTGATATATTTTGAACCATTTTTCGATGACAGCCCGTCAGAATTTCGATGGCTGTTTGTCGCTGTTTTTGCGTCAAAATTTCGACGACATTTGAAACGTCAAAATTCCAACCCGACATCAGATGCCAGCTCAGAATTTTGACATTTCAAATGCCGTCAAAATTCTGACTCAAAAACAACGACAAACAGCCGTCAAAATTCCAATGGGCTGTCGTCGAAAAATGGTTCAAAATGTATCAGTGTGGGCTTATCTCCTACTAAGCATCTTAGTAGGTTACCCAAACTCCTATTCACCACCTCTATTTTTCCATTAGTCTATGGATAGTGTGTAGAACTGAACTTCAAATCTATCCTCAACAAATTTTTCCTTCTACTCAAGGCATCTGCAAATTTTTTTGACCTTCCACTCCTGTTCTTCAAAACAAAGGTATAACTCTGCAAAAACTCAACCCATTTTAAGTGCCTTTGATTTAACTTTCCTTGACTATTGAGATACTTCAAAGCCTGGTGATCAGTATATAAAACAAATTCTTTTGGAAACAAATAGTGTCTCCATTTCTTTGAAGCCTGAACTATAGCATAAAACTCTTGATCATCGACAAAATATTTCTTCTTAGCATCATTTAACTTCTCACTAAAATAGGCAACATGCTTACCTTCTTGAATCAAAACAACTCCTATGGAAGTGCCACTAGCATCATAATCTACCTGAAAGACCTTATTGAAATCTGGAAGTGCACAAACAAGTTGCTTTGTAACTTTCTTCTTCATCATATCAAAACTTTTGGCTACTCCTATAGTCCACTTAAACTCTTTTCTATCCCCTCTCATCACTTCAGTTAGAGGTTCACAAATACTACTGAAATTCTTAATACTTTTTGTAAGAACTTGCTAGACCATGAAATGATCTTACCTCTATAACATTCCTTGGGGTAGGCCATTCAATGATAGTTCTCACCTTCTCTGGATCCATTTTAAGACCCTCTACTGAGACAACAAATCTCAGATACACCAACTCTCTCTTCACAAAACTACATTTCTTCATATTAATCAATAGCTTCTCCTCCCTTAGCTTCTCAAAAACTCTTTAGATATGCATCAAGTGCTCCTCCAATGTTTTACTGAAAACCAAAATATCATCCAAATAAACAATAAATTTTTTTCCTAAAAATTCTTTCAATACCTCATTCATAAGTCGCATAAATGTGCTTGGTGCATTGGTTAGTCCAAAAGGCATGAATAGCCACTCGTACAAGCCCTCCTTGGTTTTGAAGGTTGTCTTCCATTCATCTCCTTCTCTAATCTGGATCTGGTGATATCCACTCTTCAAATCTATCTTTGTCAAGTACTCAACTCCACTCAAACAATCCATAATGTCATTCATTCTCAGCAAGGGAAATCTATACTTGATGGTGATCTTGTTGATGACTCTAGAATCTATACACATCCACCATTCCCCATCCTTCTTTGGTGCTAATATTGTAGGTACTGCACATGGACTCAAACTCTCTTTGATCAATCCCTTACGCAAAAACTCTTGCAATTGTATGTTGAACTCTTCACTCTCTGTTGGAGTCATACCCAGTGAGCTGCCTTATTCGGCAAACTGGCTCCAGGAATCAGGTCCATTTGATGACTAATCTTTCTTATTGGAGGAAAAACTTTAGGTACATTATCATAAACAATATCTTGAAACTCATTCAACATATTTGAAACCTCTATAGGTATCTCATTAGTATCCTCTTTATCAACTCTAGGGATCAATGAAAAATACATATGCTCATGCCTCATACCTTTTAGGAATTTTCTTCCATCAACCAAACAAATTCTTGCATTACTGCATACCTTTTCCTTTGCCTCTTTCAAGGGATTCAACTTATGACAAACTCCATCCTTTGTCAAAGAATAGGTGTTGGCATGTCCATCATATACTGCTCGCCGATCAAACTACCATGATCTACCTAACAACATATGATAAACATCCATAGACATAATATCACACAATACCTCATCATGGTAATTTCCAATCTTGAACTTTACCAGACATTGTTCATTTACCAAATCCTTATGGTCCTACAACCAAGCAATCCGATATGGATTCAAATGCCTTCTTCTCTCCAACTGCAACTTACTAACCATCTCTTCTAAAATAAGGTTATTAGTACTACCTCCATCAATAATAACATTGCAAACTTTACCTTCGCACTTACATCTGGTGTGAAACAAATTATTCCTTTGAGTTAGTTCCTTCTCCTTATTTAGCAAGGCTCTTCTAGTGACAAGAACCTCTCCTCTTTCTGCATGCTTAGAATGTGAAGACTGGACATCTTCATCTACATGTGCAACTCGTGCATTACCCTCAAGTCTTCTATTTATCCTTCCTTGATGTTGAGGACACTCATAGGCTCTATGTCCTTCGCACTAGAAGCAAGTTCCACGGAAGCCTCCTCTTCCAGTCCTTGTCTAGATCTTCCTCTTCCTCTTTAGTCTCCATTATTCTGATCACGGGGATGGTAGGGGGTGATCCCACATTACTGGTTTACAATTTTTGGCCAAACTGTACATTGAACTATTTTTTCTAACTAAATCTCACTTTCGGGCACCTATAGCAGCTAAACCGTGAGGAATTTGAAGATGATGCAAACTAGTGATTTGTGACATTTTGTTTGTAGATTCTAAATATATATTTTTTCAAAATTTTTGGAATCATATTGCACTTCTTTTTCCATCTCCTTTGAAAACTATTTTTTTTCAATAAACACCATTTTTAAGGAGTGACGCTCACCGTATATCACATAATTTTTTTTCCATCAATGATAAAATTCTATTTTTTCAAATTTAGATTTATAACTACGATATCTAGTGCTTCCAATTGGTTTCATAGTGTTTTATTGAATATTTTTTCCTTAATCAAGTTCAAGTCAAACCAATTACAATTCAGCATAGGGACTGTATAATACATAACGTTTTTTGTATATATTGAAATTCAATTTTTTTTGTTGGATCAAGGACTTCAATATCGTGCACTCATATTTTTTTCAATTTTTTATAATCTCCTATTTTTCCACATGTGCAAAATAGAGAGCTTGATTTTCAGTGAAAATCCTACATTCACAAGAAATAAAAAATAAATATAACAAAAAAATTAAATTTATTTAAAATTATACTTTTTGGGAAGTTTATAGTAAGGACTACATACTTACAAAAAATAAATTTTAAGTGAATTCATTTGATCCCCCAAAAGGTAAACCAAAAGTGGTTTTTTATTAGCATTTTGATAGGTGTAAATGAGACTCCATAATAGGTATGGTTTAAAACTAGTAAGGTTCTATCCAAGAGGGTTTGATCTAAGGTACTTTGATCAAACCCTCTTCAATTTTAATGCTCTAAATGGAACATTTTAATCATTAAATTATTATATTTTCCAAAAATATGTGAGTTAAGAAAAATTAGAATCTCCTAGAAATTGTAAACCAGCTTTGTGGGATCACCCTAGGTGTTATCTCCTTTCTGGTCCTGGCTGCTACTAGATCCTTCACCCTTCTTTTGATCTTCATTTCGACCTCCATATGAGTTTCCACTGGTCTTTCCTCCATGGCCTCCACCTCGTTGTTTGTTCTCAAACCTCTTGTTCAGTCATTCTTCAACCTTTAGAGAAAACTGATAAGCGTCCTTAATGGTGGACATTCTTACCAGTGCCAATTCTTCCTATATGCTTGGCTTCAACCTGTTAATATAATGAGCAACTTTATCTTTATTCGCCTCAAAATGTCTTGTCCAAATAAGGACCTTGTGAAATTCCTCTGTGTATTCTTTCACCATTCTTGTTCCTTGCCTCAAGTTCTACATCTTCTTGAGTAGCTCTAATTCATAATTGATTGGAATAAATTGCTTCTTCAATTTTGACACCATTATGTCCCTTTTGGAAATTTTATATTTCCCTTGTCTTCCTCTTTCTAACTGGACCTCTTTCTACCATATACTGGCATGACCTTTCAATTTTTTCTTTGCAAACCTCACTCTATGAGGATCTTCAATCTCCTCAAACTAGAAAAATTCCTCCATGTCATTGATCCAATCGATCAATTCTTTAGGATTACAACTTCCACTGAAAGTTGAAACCTCCATTTTAGGTCTCTTCCCAATTCTTGAGATTGCTCGTAACAATCTTCTTTTCCCAAGATCCATTGGATCCTGCTCTTCCTCTTCCATTTCAGGACTCTTCCATTTCATCTTCATTGTCATCTCTTTCTTGATGCACATCTCTTCTTTGAACCTCTTGCTGCAAGGTTCCTAATTGCCTTATAAGGGCTTTGATTTCATCTCTAGGTGGATATCTTCCTCCACCACTTCAGCCTCTACCTCTACCATGCTAGGAAAGTATTGGAGGTATCTTGAACTCAACCCACACTCATAGGTCCTACTGCAAGTACCTCACGTTCAACGCTTTGTTATGGACTCACAAACTACTACTCTAATACCACTTGATGAGGGCCAAACCGTCCAAAACCCACACAAATCACCACAATAGGTACCAACACAGAAGATGCGAGACACAAATATAACTTTCAATTATTTTCCATAAAATGAAATTACAGATTCAAAACTTACATGATACAGGGTCATGGGCTTGATTCATTGCACCAAAATCAACTTTGAAAAAAAAATGTATTATTTGGAGCCACAATCTGCACTATTGGAGCCACCTTCTACAACCTCCACTAAACCCTTTCATTTTACCCAATAATCACCCTAGAATGTTCTAGAAAGTTTAACTTTCCCTTTTGTTTTAGTGCCAAAAGTCTCGCTGGTTGATTTCTAGCCTAGGAAGAAATTTTAATGAAATTCACTTTTTAGAGGGGCAACTTCATGGGCTATAACTTTTGATCAGGGTGTCCGATTGGCTATTATAACATATTGTTGGAAATCTATCAAAAATATCTACACTGTTACATCAACAGAAGGCCAGTTCGTCAGCATTTTGAGCTGTTTCGGGGCTTCTAAGGTTTTCATATATGAATTTGAAGTTGCATTGGAGAAATTTCCCAAGACAAAAACTTTAATATCTCTGAAACCATGTAGGGTATTGAGATGATTCTTTTGTAATCGGAAATTTTTTTCAGTTCTACTCCTTGGGGTAAATTTTTAGGTCTATATAAGCCCGTTTAGGCCGACTTACTAAAAATAGTAAGTGACGATTTTTTCCTTTTCTAACTCCTAACTATCTTACACCCCTTAAGTGCCATTATGGAACTCAAAATAACTAAAGAAATTATGGATTTTTTTTTTTTGGGTGATGCAAGATTTCCCTACACTGCTAGATGCTCCTGCATCATAAAATATCTAGGGTATTAGAATAGGTACTAAGTAAGTTAATAAAAATGAAAAAGGGAAAAAATATTCTGTATAACCTTGGTGGAAAGACATGAAGAACTTAAATTAAATAAGTTGGGGAGATTCTCCAAAACAAAGGGATGAGTAGAGATTAACTAATCTAGAAAAAAGTTGGGATCCATAAAGGGGGCATGGAGGGAAGAAAGAGAAATGGAAGAAGCAATGAGGAACCACCAACAAAGCCACATAAATAAATGGATGCAATTCTAAGTTACTCACATATAATAATAATAAAGTGAAAATGTAAGTCAAATGTGTTTGCTAAAATGTAAGATGAAAAAATGCTCGTAAATTATATCAAACAAAGACATCAAAAGATATACAAATGAGCATAAGCTTGATATAATCTAATTATTGGGGAGCCATAGAGGAAACATAGGTTTAAAAGCGCAAATTAGGATGCAACAATAAGCAATTAAAGACTTAAACTATGAGATAAAAAACTAAACTTAAGAGGTACATGAATCAACTTATGGTTAGTAGATCCAATTTGAGAAATACTAAGAATCCCAATGAGAGCCTCCTAGAAAAGTTTAGGGTTAAAAGGAGGGACGACACTTACATCCCTACTAGGGTAGGGTAACAAATATCCTAGGTTAATGGTGTCAATGGTAATGTAGGGGATCTGATATACTATCCTACCTCAAAATTAGTACACTTACAATTTTTTTAGGTATGTTAGGTCTACTTAGGCTAGTTTCTTGCAAGGAAAAAAATAATGTTTTGTTGTGAAAACCTACTGTAAGAAGAAAAAGGAAATGCATGCAAATGGAGAAGAGGAAAAAAAAGATTTGAAACCCTAGAGTTGATAATAATAAAAATAGAAGGAGAAAATAGTGAAAAGGAATGTAGGGATGTAAAAAAATCCTTGATGAATTTGAAGGTTATATGACTAAAATATTTGTAGGGGTAGTGTCAGTTTAAGGTAGGGGCATTGGTTTAGTGTACTAAGGGGTGGTATTGTTCACTCTTATAATATTTGAAAACATTTAGGGATTTTTTTTTCTTGATATTTTTATCACTTCTTAAAACTATTCAAACTACCCAATCTATACAAAATAGTTTGCAAGTCACCTATGTCAAATTTTGCTAATGGAAACCTTGTAAATAAGTTAGGACAAAGAAGTTGCCTCAATCGGCCTCCTTGTGGGTAATTCAAATATAGATCCATGTGATAATGATAATAACAACAATTATATTGAAATTAAATTTAAAATAAATATATTACTTTTAATAAAAATTTAAACCCTAATGTGCTTACTAATAGAAAATAGAGAGAAGGAAAATCAAGGCTTGATAGGAGAAAGAAATGGGAGGCAAGATAACATAAGACAATAAGATTAGTATGGATTTGAAGAGGAATTAAATGAGAAAGACAAATAGAAAATTAGGAATTACAAAAAAAGAATGTAAATTGGTTAGAAAGAAGGGCTATGAAAGAAGAAAAAGAGTGGAATAAGATCATGCAAAGCTTTTTCATGGCTTCAAAATGTTGCATAATTGAGCTCCAAACTTTGGTAATGTTGGTCCAATAGAAGGCCAACACTCAAAGGCTCCAAAGTTCTAGGATGCAAAAGTAAAACTCTAATGTACATGAAGAAACTTGAGTGTATGATGTGAATATGATAGGAGGAATGCTTCTTTTATAGGTTTTTGGGAGCCTTTTGTCATTTTAAATGTGAATAATTTGAATTAGGTTCAATTGGTTTAGGATTAACAAACATTTAATTTTTGGAGATAGGGAGACTAGAGCACCTACAACCCTATAAACTTAGGGCCACAATTGCTCCATATCCTAAGAAAGAAGAGGATAAGAAAACAAGATCATTGTAGGTGGTTTTAGCTCTTTTAGAGTTCAAATGTGTGAGATATGGAAGAAATAAGGTATGGGTGATCTAGTCACAAGAGGTGATAAACAAACATTTAATTTTTTGAGCAACCACCTTATAAATGAAAACATGGATAGCTTAAACGTGAAGGAATCTTGAAAAGAAAAAACTTATAGGGATTATAAATAAGACCTCAAGGAATGGGTTGAGACACTTAGAAAGAGGAAAAGCTAAAGGAAAAGGAGAAAATAAGCTAGAAAGGGGTCAAAAAGGAGAAAACTAAGGCAAATACTAAAATGATTGCTAAACATAAAAAAGAGAGTTGTAGGGTACAATTTCCATTATTGCAAAGATATGCACACTTCTTATCCCTTGTCAATTACACTTTACATTTACATATCATTTTAAATAGTGGCTTATCTCTTCAATTTAGCTTTAACCATGCTTAACTTACTTATTTATTAACACTTGATAAGAATTAATATAAAAAATTATATGTACTAGACATTAACATTTTTCTATTTCCTTTCACTTATATATTTTTAACATAAATTTCACAGGTATATTTTAGTTTAATAATAAAAAAAGTATTTTATGGTTTTTAAATTTATGTATCTTTTGATAGCCTACAAATTTAGTTTAAATGTGCATCTAAGGAGTCTCAATTTAGAAAAATATCACTATAAGTTAATAATGGAATATCAAGAATCATCACTTAAAATTCTATCTTATATGGCATCTTTGGGATAACATGGGTCTCCATGATGAGAATCCAACATTTTAACCTCTTTATCTCAACTCCACATATTTTATAGACAAATCATGATAAACATATAAATAACTATCAAAATTAAATTGTTCTCAATAGAGAATCCTACCACACAACAAAATTTACCCATGGGTATCATCATCACATGTTAAATTTAATGGGCACCCTTGTCCTTTTTTAATTGCCTTTTGTTCTTGCATGAACAATCATACTACTTTGATTACATTTATGTTAAAACAAACTAATAAATAAGAAAGAATAATAAATTTGCTAACATAAATCAGGGTGAATATTTTGACCCAAGATTTAAACATAAATATAGTATATTTATTTATTTTTTATAGGTTTATTATCAAACTATGAATTTCAACAATATTTTCCAACTTAAACTTAACAATTTTTTCTAGATCCTAATGATAAATCACAATGTGTGATATAAATCATCGACACACAAACTATCACACAAATTTTATTAGTAAAATTTTAATTCAAATATTTCATAGCCAAAACTCCTAAAAACCAATAAATATCATTTTTCAACAATGCTACTTGTGATAGCTTTCCATGATTGTATTGAATCGTTAACTATTTCTTCAATCCCATACTTGTATTGGAACCCCCAATCCATTAATTTCTTTGATGAAACTTCCCCTAAACATTCACCATCATGTTCCTGCACATTCCTACATTTTTTTTAATTAAAAATGCAATGTTAGGGACATCTTGAAATGATAATAAGAATTATATTATATCACTTTGCACAAATTCATAATTACCAAAAACCAAGATACTATTTTTTTTTTGGCTTTTTGATATATAAAACCAATTTTTGAGGGAGAATAAGCATCCCAAATATATTTTTTAATTCATGGTATATTTTTAAATGTAGCATGTATATTAAGTGGTCATTAGTCTATTGGTGCTGATGAATGATTCACAAATAGTCTTCCAAGAATCAAGTGTTGTTGATTACTAGGCTTTTGACACTTTAAAGGGGTGAGGTTCAACCCCTCACTTCTTGACTCCTAATCAAAGGAAATTGATTATTTATACAACTTTTCTTTGTGCTTCCAATACCAACAAGTTACAAAATAATCAAAGATTGAAACAAAAAAAAATCATAACTCTTTTTTTTATTCATTTTACTAAGATAAGCATAACCTCTTTTTATCATTTTACATTATGAAATATAAAAGAATTTTGTTTGTGTTTTTGGTGGATGATAAACATAACTTCATATCCTTTTCTTTTTCCTATGGTGTTAAGATATTTGTACTGTAAGAATTAATGTTCAAGGAACTTTTTGTGAGTCAAACATTCTTATGAGAATATGAAATGTCACATAGTCAAAAAAATGTTGGGATGATTAATGTCATGAATCTTTTTATTGGGAGTTTTGGGTGTACAAATAATCACCTCTTCATCTTAGTGCCAAATGATCTTTGAAATATTGATAAAATTGACCCGCAAAGATCTTATGGATCAATTCTTGTGTGAATTAAAAAAAAAATTGAATGATAAAGGATTTGTAAAACAGTAACATATTATGTTTTATCACGTAAAAGTTTTATTGTAAGTCAATATTTATCACTCCATATTTCATGAATAGTGATTCACAAAAACCCATCCCTTACAAGCATGAATAGTCCACTTAGCACTCATTGCATCTAGGGGAAAGGACCTAGTAGTTGAACATGTTCCAAAAGTTGTGATAGCATTTGCTGATTTAATGCCCAATATTTTTAAATAATATAGAACTAATATATGTGAGACTTTAAAGTGTTAGTGTTGATCATGAGTACTCATAATTAAATGAAATGCATTCCTTAGATCTAAAAAGCAACCAATCATGTGATGTCACTTCATCACACCTATAAAACATGACTTAGTGCACAATTACCTGCCTAACTTTTTGGGAGGGCTCTTTTGAACACCCCAACATAAAGTATGTTGATGTGGCATCATATTTGATGATGTGGCCCTAAAAATTTAGTTTATAAGTTGCTGTAAAAAATGGGAGTGATTTGAAATTGTCATGTAAGATTTTGCGAGGCACGAAGTTAGGATGCTCAACTACTAGGCCCTCTCCCCTAGGTGATCTTCACAAAGGTAAAGTGTTAGACCTTCTTAGGAGGTCACCTCTCCCAATATTACTTTGACTCAAGCACACTTAACCATGGAGTTTTCCCTAAGATCAAACCCACTTAGCTTGCTACACCATTTGCAAAACCTTCAACAAGTGTTGCACTTTTAATGCTTAAAAAAAAACTCCATGGTTAAATACATTTGAGTCAAAGTAGTACTCAAATGGATGACCTCCCAAAAAACTCAATGCTTCACCCCTATGAGCATCATCTAGATGTAATGAGTGCTAAGTGATCAATTCATATTCATGAGAGACCGATTTTTGTGACCTACTATTCATAAAATAGAAATCGATAAAATATAGCTAAAGACTAAACAATTGAATTTCGATAAAACACCATATAATAAATTTTGAATTCATTAAAAACTGATTAAAAAAATATAAATTATATTTTTATGAATTAAAATTTGATTATATTTTAAAATCATGTATTTATAATTCTTTTAATTAATATTTGATTTGCTTAAAACATTTTAAATTGATGATGATGATGTGTCACACCATCAATCAAAATACAATTTTTTTGAAAGCATAGTGAAAATCAAATTCAATCCATGTAAAAACAGTAAAATATATACTTAAAAAGTATGCATAACCTACATATTTAAAAAAACCCTTATAAAATTTGCTATGTGTACCTTTAATTGCACTTACTCTTTGCTATTTTTGTTGAGATCTGGATGTCGTTGTAGTAACAAATATCTGAGGTTGGATATGCTACAACTGTGTGCACAACAGATGTAGCGCTCTCCAGCAATCTGTTGCTGATGATCCATTAAAAATATGTGGGCGTTACAGATATCTTCAATGTGGACGAGCGCAAGGCACCCCAGCCTCAACTCCACTGCCTTTGCCAACTCATAAAACTCTGGATCCCCTGCACTTGTCAATTCTTGATAACTTGGCATGTTTATCGATGGAAATAGAGAAAAAAATTGCTGAATATTTTGTTTTGATTACCTGTGATCGGTGACATCAGAACACGCACACTACTTGGAACAGTAGAGGTGAGGAAATGGCCAGCAACGGTTACAGGAATAATGGTAACCATGTCAATATTGTGCTCCTTTGCAAATTTCAAAGCTTCTTTCTCGGCCAGAGTCTTTGCCACAACGTACATCTGAAATTTATCAAGTGTCAGGGTCTTGCTTACAGTTCTTGCTGACAGTTCTTTGTCATCTATCACTTTTAGGTTTTCGAGGTTCGATATATAATTAATAATAAAAAAATATAGAATTAGATTTAGAAATAAAGATAATCATAATAAAAGAGTTTAATAAGGCTGGATTAAATTTTTTTTCAAAAAGTAAAGATTACATTTTATATTAAGGTAATATTTATAGTTTTTGTGATAGTGGATAACATTCTAGTATCTTGTTAATACTGTTAATTTTATTAATTTTATGAGCAATGTCTTTTTCATCTTTGGTAAGAGCTGTTATTTGGGACTGAACATTGATTACTTGGGTTTTCAACTTAACATTGTCTTTCAACACCTCCTTCAATGTCTTAATGAGTGTTAACAATTGCAAAAGAATATTAAAGAAAAGACCATGATGATCACTTATATTGATAGGAATGTGATAGAAAAAATAACTTTACACTTAAACATCCATATATGCATAAAAATGCATTGACAAATGAATCTCATTCTTATTGTTTGAAAAATGCAGTCCTAAAAGTGTAGATCTTCAACTTTATTTATTTTTAAATATAGTAGGGTGTGAAATCATAATAGTATACAAATTTTTTGTACATGATTACAAGTTCATAAGGCATATTTAGCGGTCTTCATTTTGTGATAGAACATACACTTGATAACTTGAATAGTAAGGTAAGTAAGGCGTACTCCCACAATAAATTTGTAGTGCATAGTCTTCCAAGCTAGAAATTGAGCCTTAGCCTCTACTTTTCATTTCCAAATGGTAAAGCACAAGTTAACCCACTTGGACTTGGACCAATTCACTCTTTGTTACATATTAAGCCATGGTTGAAGTTGAATTGGAGGGAGAAGTAAATTAGCTTGAAAGGGAAGTTTTGAATATTGCATTGTTGGAACCACCACCAATCTTTAAAAAAATTGCATGAGATGGGTGCTGAAAGTTATAGTTGTATAGCTAAAGGAAACAAAACTCAAACTTTGTGAATGTTGTTAATATGAGTGCTGGATAGTTTGTAATCATGCTTAAGCTACATGTAAATTTTCTAAGTTAAAATTAAGAAGTCTCCAAATGTCTTTGAATTCCTTGATTCCTCTTCTAAATAAAAAAACTTGCTACACAACTAACTACTAAGAGTCGAAATCACAGGCTTATCGACTGATGAGAAGAAATTCTATAGAGACAAGAATGAGTCTGGTCCGGCTATGGATGCTTTCTTCAAAGACAATGGGCAGAGGAAGCTAGAAAAGGAAAAATACGATGGCTATTTTCGTTCTTCTCTCAAGGAAATTTGGAGAGATGTTGCTGAGGAGATTATGAGGTATTTTACCTTGGATGACCATTTTTGTATTATTTCTGGGCATCATTTTGTCTTGCTGAATCATTTTAGGCATAAGAACCTAGAGTTTCGTTCTCTTTCTATTTATTGGTCTCCCTGGAAACTGGTATAAGGGATCATAGATGCAATCCCAAAAACCCTATCCTCCATGAAGGTCTTATTTTGTTGATATCTAAGTATGTCAAGGATTTTACTCTCCTGAATCAACCTAATATTTCCAATATTGGGAGAAAAAAGAAGAATCTTGAGTATGTGACAGGGTTAGAGGAGGATTTTGAGGATTAAGATTACTCCCCTTAGTCTGATGCATCCTTGGAGGGTGACTTGGAGTCTCTTGCCACTTTTGAAGGTAAGAAGAGATTGTGCGGTTCTGCCAGAAGTCTAAACCTGTGAAGGGGTCGGATGGAAAAAAGTGAAAGGATGAAGGTAAGAAAAGAAAGAAGAATCAAACTCTCAGCTCCTCAAGGGTAGATGAGTGAAATGTGAGATGAGGCTAAGGTGGGTCAGCCTTGCCAGAAATCTAATCCTGTGAAGGGGTTGGGTGGAAAAAATATGAAAGGGATTGTGTTGGATAACTTGTGCAAGGAGGATTTGGTTAACAAGGGTCAGCTAGGAGTCTCCCCTGTTCCTAATGTGTAGAATAAAGAGGGGCAGCAAAGGAAAAATTCTCCTATGAATTTAGGAAGGGAGGAGCAGCAAGATCATGTTGGCAATGTGTCAAATGCTGAGAACCAGTTGGTGGAGCCAAATTTGGATAAAGGTGTTGCGGTCTCTACTCAAAAAGGGAAGGAGTCCATGACGAATGCTTCTAGTAGTGACTCCCAAGAAGATTATGCTGTGGAAAAAGATGGTTTTAATTTCAGGAGGGAGATTATGCCTGATTATCTTGGTTTGGTAAAAGAGAGCTCTCTCTCCTTGTTCAAGCTTTTAAAGTGGGTTTTTCATGAGATGAACTCCACTAATGTTTAGGTTAGAGCTGTGTGTAATAATGTTGATGAGGCCTCCTCTTCTAAGGATCCTAATTTGCAAGCTCAAATCAACAAGGTGTAGTTAGAGGTCAATCAAATTTTTGATACTTTCAAGATGGTAATTGATGAAATGCTCAATATGAAGAATGCCTATGAGAAAAAGTTTGCAGTTATTGATGGTAAGTTGTAGAAGGTTTTGGAGGTCAGTCGACATGCTATGTGCAAAGAGGCTAAGGGATTGTGTTTACTAAATAAGAAGGCTAGGAAGTGGTTGGGGGACAACTTTGGTACGAAACACATAGTGGTTGATGGTGGTGTGCAACAAAAGACTACTAGTGATAAGGGGCCTTCTACTCGTACATGTAACAAGACCAAACTTAATGCAAAGGTTGGTATCCCTGCTGATGAAGTGGTGGAAGTCATGAATTTCCATCAATAATTGATAGTGATCTTGAAGAGCTGTAGATATTCTGAAAAATCTCTAGTTTGTTTTTGTCTTTTGTTCCTTTTTTTGGCTATTTGTGTGTTGTTTTTTGGCTACTTGTTCTGTTTTTTATTATATAATGAAGCATCAACTTATCTTGTAAAGGGTTTCGGGGCCCCTTCAAAACCTATTTTTCCCATAATAAAAAACTACTAAGAGCAAGATGTTGATTATTTAAACATATCAACCTACTCCACCATCTTACTAATAAAAAGAAACTCAATCCATGAGTAAGAGAGCGCCATAAATATTGGCTTCCCTCCATCTATAATTTTTCTTGCTACTATGGTCTTGGACTATTTGCTAGGCTTAGACACTACTCCTAGAGCATGCTCCTACCCCTTCTATTGTAGTGGATCCTAAGGGCTTAGTTCCTTCTTCTTCCATGTCTCCCCTTGGACTCCATGAGATAATTCTTGCATATCAAGCGTCGTTTGTTGTCATGGCTTGAGTAGGGGATCCGTTTAGTTTTGGCCCTATGCATGGTAAGATTCCTTTTCCTTGCTTGAAATCATGCCATGTCCTTGTCTGTGGACAAGATGTGCTCTAGTATGCAAATCATTTTGCTTGTATTGGCTTAGTCGACAAACTCAATCAACTATGGCCTTCTCTTTCTAACTTGAATCAATGGGTGCTAGATTCTTGAGGCCCTCTCACAAAGGACAAAATTAAGCTCTATCCTTGTACTAATGGTTTTCTCACTGTGACCTTTCAATTTATTGAGGATAAGAAAGCAATGTTGGATGGCAAGTTGTGGATGTGGGGTCAACATTCCCTTTCACTCAAGCCTGGTTCTAGTCTTTCAACCATATTTTCTAACCTCTCAATATTATGCTAGTTTGAGTTAGATTGTTTGACCTCCCTCTCTATTTTTGGGTTGTTTCTTGTCTTAAAGATATTGGTATTGTGATTGGTCATTTTATCACATAGATGTTGCTTATTCAAATTTTGGCCACGCCACCTATGCCTGCATTTTAGTTAACATTGACATTTAAAAGGCTTTTAATAGGTAAATTATGTTTATAGTGTTGATTGACCTTCGACATATATGCTTGATTATGAGGATCTTTCCTTTTGTTGTTGAAGATGATTTTTGACTAGACACCTTATTTTTGATAGCTCCCACTCTCCTCGTATGTTGGTGGGAGAATGCCTATCCCAAACACTTGATTGTTGTTGATTTTTCTAATTCTAAGATTGTGGGGCTACTATGGCCCCTTTAGATCATGATGGGCCTACTACAAGAGTGATTCCCTATTTAGCTGGTGTTGAGTTGATACCCTCTTCTTCTCATGATGGAACACCTTTTCTTAGTCCTATCTCAAACACTCCTTCTGCTAAACCCAATTTTGTTGGGGAGTGTTGGAGTTGTTCCTTCAACACCTTTGGATTATATGTAACATGTTTATTCTTCATTTGAACACTCTTCTTCTTATTGGATGGTGGATCAAGTCTAGACGATGATAGAAGATTCTCCTCTCCTTTCCCCCCAATTCAAGGACTTGGAAAATAGTATTGAAAGGAGGAATAAAGGTCTTCTTCAACATAGTTTTGTTATTAATACACATTCAATTCAAGGGTGTGCATATCACTAGGCAAGGGCTAGGTGTTGCTTAGCTCATTGTTCCTTTAGACAGTTGAGGTTTCTATTGATGTGGGGTTGTTTTCATAGGGTAGCTTAGTTGGAGTTTTGCTATTGTCTAGATTTTATGTTGGATGACATTTGTTACAAAGGGTTCCACGACCCTTCAAAACCAATTTTACCTCATTAATAAAAATACTATATTATCCTTTGATTACTCGAAGGACTAAGGGATCCCTTTGTTAACCTTCTTTGTAAAACTCATATTTCCTTGATAAATGACCACATAGTTTTGTAGAATTTAGCAAGTAACCCATCTATACTAGGGATTTTAGAGTAAGTCATATCCTTCAAGGCAACATCAAATGCATCAAAGGCGAATATGTGGTCTAAATAGATATATTGGTCTAGATCAATCTTATTGGATATATAAGTGCCTATAGAGCCCTCAATTATATCTTGAAGTGGATCTCCTTCAACTGGGTCAATAACCGATTGTTTGTAGTGCTAAGAAAAAATGGGTTTTCTATCATTAGGTTGTGATGGGCCTTCCCCTTTTGGTCATCAATAGAGATTTTCCACTTTTGATAATGTTTATGACTGAGATAGTTGAAGATGAATTTGGTTCTTGTATCTCCTTTATTTTAATCCAATGCATATAGGCTCTTAATTGACCACCTCTAATGTGGTAGAGCTTGAATCTTCTAAGTTTTTTTTTTTAGCAAAAATAACTACTTGTTGTGATGAACTATTAGTTGGTGATTAAGATAAAAGAGCATTGATTTTTTTCCAATTGGTCCCTAATATTTTTCTATTATAGATCTCTTTCCAGCCATCTTCTCTCCATAATATCTTAGGAAGGCAAAGAAACAACCAATCTCAAATCATTCCACCATTGTATCCAACTACCATCTTTGTTAGGTCTAGGATCATCATTCCCAAGGGAGATTAGGGAAGCAAGACAGTTATGTTGATTAAGGTGGGAAGTGCTTAGTTTGAAGGGTAGAGTATTGGGGTGTAAGGAATAAATAGAAAGGTGACATGTTAGAGGTATTGAAGTGCTTAGTTATATTTGAATAATGGTGTTTTTGTAGAGAGGAGACAATGGAAATAAAATTAGCTAAGTAAAATGATCAATACAACTTAGTTTGCTTGGTTCACCTTTCATGAGTTAGACTAAGTGAACCGTTGTTGAGTGAGAGAGTCTTTTATGAATAAAATGGGGTTAGAAGCCCCCATGTGGTGTTTCTAGTTAGGATCCAAGCATCAATATTTTTTTTTGAGAGTTTGTGAGAACATTTGACCTAATACTTTTGCATCATATTAAAGTCACCTCCGTAGTTTAACAATGAGCTTTGTGTTTCAAATTGGAGAGTAATTGATTGGTGAATTTATTCATATAAGAATGGTTAAAGGTTAATTTTTTCATCTCTCTTTATCTATTTTTTGAAAACTTTCAAAATCAATTATAATATTAAAATTCTATGACAATAGAATTTAAAAAATTATCAAGTCACGTGAAATATTTTTAGTTCTTAAGTAGTTGAAATATAAATAAGATGAGATAATAAATTTGATGTTCAAGGAACATTAAAATATGCTCATAAGACTCTAAAAGTATAGTAAAAAATAAGAAATACGGAATACATCTAACTTTAGATGAGATAATAAATTTGATGTTCAAGGAACATTAAGATATGTTCATAAGACTGTAAAAGTATAGTAAAAAAATTGTGTACTAAAGAAAAAATATATGAAAACAAATCATATCTTTTGATGCCTCATAGATCTCATCACATTTATCAATTTCTACTTAATATTGAAGAAACAAACAAGATAAATAAACCAAACAATTATCTTTGTAAGAACACTATATTTCATTGTAGCAAAACTCTAAAATATAGATCTTTTTGAGTTGAAATAAGTTCTTTTGATTAAGAATTTTTTTTTTAATAGAGAAATTCATTTTTTTAAAAGGATAAATTCTTTTGTTTTTTACAAAAAAATTATCCAACTTTAATATATTTAAAAGAAAACAAAAATAAAAAGATTAAATGCACTAAATAAAAAGTATACAAAACTAAATAATATCTTTTAATGTTTTGTAAATCTCCTCAATTGTATAGATTCTTCTTAGAAAGAATAAAACTAAAAATACTTTTATTAATATAAAAAAAAATATTTCATTGTAAAAAAACTTTAAAGAATGCCGCTGCTAATCTTATTTTGTCTAACAATTACTGTTGAAATTTTTTAAAAGTAATTTGTGAGACTGATAACCCCATAAATATTTAATTTGCTACTCAGTAATCCTAAAAATATGCAGAGGGAAAAATTGAAGACAAATGGAAAAAGAAAAAACTAAAAAGATTATGCTTTCTCGCTATAATTTTTTTTTGGATTAGAATCCACTCATTTGATTAATTTTTTTTTTTAGAGTAAAGCAAACAGTAAACTCGATTGGACTTTTTCGGGGCAAACAGTCTTCATTGAAACCAATAAAAGCTTAGTGGAGGATGCAATTAAAAAAAGTTTCTGGTTCACTGACCCAGCCGTTGGGTTTTCGAGCTTTGACATGATCGACAGACATCCAAAATGTTTCATCGACAGTCTGTATACGCTTCCCATCCTCTTCCATGGCCGACACCGTGCTTATGGATGATGTGTACACCACTCTCCTCACACTCTTGGCCTTAACGCAGCCCTTCAATACATTGAGTGCGCCTCTGATTGCAGGCTCGAATATCTCCTCCTAAACATTCAACAATATTCAACTCCAAGCTTTAGTGATACTACTATGAACATATACCATTCAAATGAAAGTAACCAGCCAAAGAAAATCTAAATGCTTCTCTTAAAGAGCCATTTTCTTCTAACCCCTTTTCTGTCCTATCCCTAACTGTAAATCTTATGAAAATGTCAGGTGCTTTTGTGGATTTGTTTGAAGAGGTAGAAGTTCTGGAAAAGGAGATACTACTTGATGACAAGACATTATAAGTGGAAGATGATGCTGAAGCTCAATGTTTAGCACCTGTTCCAGAAGATAATAAAATGGCGAAAGATGATGCTCTCTTTGAATCTAATTTCTGCATTCTTTTTTCTTCCCTTAACTTTTTGGTTAATGGCAGGAGAGGCAAAGGGAAAAATTAGGTGCTTCTGTGAGTTTATTGTTTGATGAGGTGAATGTTTTAGAAGAGGAAGCTGAAGCGGATGCTGGAGTTGAATGTTCAGCACCTGCTTTAAAAGATGGTAAAATGGCAGAAGAGGGTGCCCCTTTTGTTCTCCAGTCATTAGCTAAAAAAGTTAAAAGGAAGAAAGAAGAATGCAGAATAAGATTCACAGAAACTTCTTAAAGCATAGCTACAGGTGAACAATCCACCTTCGAATAAAAAAATGGAGTTAAGAAAACCTAATAAATAATAAAGCTCGAATGAAAAGATCGACATACTTGCTGATCTGACATAATCTTTGTACACCTATCCTTTTGTAGTTACTAATTCTTTGGGGTTGTTTCAAATGCGATTTGGCTCTATGTATTTTAAAAAGATTTCTACCAAAAAGGAAACGAAAAGACATACTACTCATTTTGTAAGATCCAAACCAAAAACAACCTCTGGATTTTGTGAATGGAAGAGAAGAGGCATTGCAAGGTGGAAGACCCCTTCACAGCCGCTGATGGCTGCATCGAAGCTGCCATCTTCGCTCAAATCAGCCATGAAAAGCCTGAGCCTTTCCTTGGCGCCAGGGAGTGAAAGCAGATGACCAACCTTTGCCGCATTCTCTGTTTACAAATATGAGTTTAAAAGTCTTCAAAATGAAAAATTAATTGCTAATAGATTTTAGGTAGAATGATCGCTTCCAGAGCCCGAATTCAGATGCATCCATAAAAACACCAAACGGCAGTGGAAATCATTTTTGCGTTTTTCTAATTGAAGAGCAGGGTATATATGAAATACCTGGATCTCTGAGTGTAGCATGCACGGTGTGGCCGCTTTGGAGGAGGCACTTGACCAGCCATGAACCGATGTAACCTGCTGCACCTGTCACACACAATGTCTTGCCCATGCTCTACTGTACTCATCAAAATCCTACCATCTACCCTATTTTAGGGTTACACTTACTCTCTCCCCTCCTCTACCTTCTTCCGCTAAAGAGAGAAGATGGTAGAGAAAGAGAAGTCGATCCGCCAATGTTCCATCACCCTACACAATTACATTACAGGGGCTTACCCCGCCCCTTCAGATTTCAAGCCAGGTACCAGTCCCCAAGCAATTTTATGCGCAGTTAGAGGTTAATTCATCCCCGACAAGAAAAGATTGAAAAATACAAAAAAAAATCTCCACTGAAAAATTAAAAAAAACATATCTCCACCAATGGTATTCACCCGATACGAACAGGTATGAAACACAAAAAAATATATATTAAAAGTTGAAATTATAATCATTGGGCATTCCGAGAAGATATTCTTTAAAAACTTCATATTTTTATTAAGATAGATTCGAAATAGAGGTTGTAGTTTAATTGTTCGAATATTTCTTCATTATATAATTCATTAAAGTTTAAATATCACATTCACTCATATATATACTATATATTATATTATATTTATATGAGTTGAGTGTGAGTTAAGTCTCATTGATTGATTGAAATAAATTAATTGTTTTTTTTTTTTCAAAAGTGGCAAGCCCTATATATATATAGATTATAAAACTTGGTTCAAATGAGCATACTGGCAAGAAAGAAAGAGGAAGAAAACCTCCATTTGAAATTTGATTAGGTACAAAACATTTTTACAAAATCATCCCAATAATAAGAATCCATATCATAGTTTTCCGTTTATAGAAGGCGGGCCCAACTATTATACTGAGCTAATATCTGCTTTCTCTGTTCGAATTACATTATAAATCCAACCACCCAAGAAGCACAAAAGAAGTCAATTGTTATTAATATTATATACACCTAAAAATGGTCTAGAGAATATAATTAATTAAATATGATTTATTTGATTAATTAATTTTAAATTCATCTACTTAGTAAATAAATAGAAATATTTATTTATATTAAGTTCACTATTAATTCTTCTATTTTATCATATTATTTTCCTCTTAATTAAATAAACAAAATTAAATACTTTGTTTTATTTAATTATTATCATTATTATTTCTTCTATACTTTATTCATTAATTCTATCTTAAATGAAATACACAGCTTCAATAGTTTGTGTAATTTAATCTAATTATCTTATTCCTTCTATTTTAATTTAATAAAAAACTTCTATAGTTTGTTTTATTAAATTATTTATTCCCCTTTTGCTAAATTTAAATAAATAAAAAATATTTAAATAAAGACATAAATCAAATTCCTCTATTCACTCACCTACCAAATTTGATTTTCTAAAAATCTAATTTATTTCAATTGGCATTCACTTGAATGACAGCGAGACAAATTGGAGACAAATTTGAATGAATCTCTCAAATCTTTTTCTTTTAATCTTTCCTATCATCTCGCCTAGTGTTTTCATGGGGAGGAACAATCCCCATGATAAGCTCCAGCTTCTCATCTCTTACCCTTCAAATCTCCAGATTGAATCTCAACCTTTGCTTTGTTACCCCTGTGTAAAACTGCTGCCGAAAATCTATATATATAGCCTTCGGAGGCATGAAAATCATCTGAGAAATCTCAATTTATACAAACTTACTCTGCAGGAACATACATTCATAGCAATCAAAGAATCAATCAACCATAGCATTAGCATTAGCATTAGAAATAAGCTTCACAACATCATGGTATCAATAGATTTCATATCACGACAACATCATTAGTTTTTACTGTAGCTTCCTTTTATCAGTTTTCATCAGGATAATTTACAGTAGCTTCATATCACTTATAAAACATTCTTAATCATCACATCATTGTATTTAGCATCCATTCCGTTCTCTAGATTGGCATTTTAAACAATTACGGTGCTTACAAATCTAAGAGCTTCTGTAACTTGATAAATCTTTGGAGATAGGAGATAATGAGATGTCTTCGTCTTCAGACTTTTCAATGTTTTAAATTAGTTTAATTCATGTTAATCTTGATCTAATGTATTATTAAGAAGTGTTTTAGGTGTTCTTTTACTTTTTACTTATTCACACTTACATTTTGGCACCCATCGTGGGGCCGTACCCCATGTTTTTAACAATTTTTTCTCAAAAACTTTCGTACAAGAATTTGGCATGATTCTTTTAGCACGATCAAAAGATTCTATAAAACTTCTGCTAGAAACTATAGTGCTTCTATCTATTTTAGCGCTTCCGACAAAAACTGTAGCGCTTTTGACCTCTGTTTTAGCGCTTTTAATGAAGTAGCACTTTTAATGAAGTAGCGCTTCTGATAAATTTTGTAGTGCTTCTAACCTCTGTTTTAGCGCTTCTAATAAATTTTGTAGCGCTTCTGACTATTTTAGTGCTTCTAATAAATTATGTAGCACTTTTTTAGTCTACTTTAGTGCTTTTGACTATTTTAGCACTTTTGATGAATTTTGTAGTGCTTTTGACCTCTATTTTAGCACTTTGACAATCAATATTAAAGTAGCCATATCTTGATCATACAAAGGTCTTTTTGAAACTTTTTTTTTTGAAATGGGGTAGAATTTCATAAGCTATGCAATGGTGTAGGTATTTCTCACTTTTTGTAGAGTTAAATTTTTTAATTTTACATTTAAAGTCAAATCATATTGTAACTTGGTCTAAATTTTAGGGTTTTTCTACTTAATTATTCATCTAACCCTTATATATTCTTATTTCTTGATCTCATCTAACATTTTTGAGCATTTATTGTAGGTTTTAAGAAGAAAATAGAGCATTGAAGTGAAAGAAAAAGCATTTGATATCCATTGCAATAGTGTTTTCAAAAATTCATGGGAAAATAACCCATCATATGTTATTTTTCATTCATGCTTTAGGACCAACTAGCATTACTTTGGGCTTAAAATTAACCATCTACACAAGCTTTTTCAAAGTTGGTTAAAAAGAACATTAGAAACTCATTGGTTTTTGGATTTGGATTAAAATGAACCAATCCTAGGGTAGTCACTTGAAGTTAAAATATATCAATCTAGGGTAGTCATCAAACAGTTCAATTTGGAATTAAAAATAAACACCATGTCTTTTTGTGAAGCAACATCTTCACATAGATAGAAAATTGTTGTTTTGGCTCTAAAATTGAACCATTGATTGTTGTGCTTGTGTGGTGAATTCATATGCTCTCTCCTTAGTTGGGTGATCAAAACACCAGACTCATCCTTTATTTCATGAAATTTAAAACTTTATTAAATCCTATAGAAGGTCTGTCGTAGTGGGAAAAAGTACTCACCCTACAGGAACAACCTGAGTGGGAACAACCAAAGCCAGGTTTTCCAACCCACTATAAAACAAATGTAAATATAAATAAATCCTTATTTACTAGAAGTGTGTATGATAACCATCCCCAAAACCTTTGTTCTAAAGGTTGGGAGGTCTCCTAAGGGAGTTTATCACTTTCTGCTTCCAATGGAAACCCTTTCTAAGAACCTAGTGTAGTATCTAGCCGAGTCAATAACCAGACATTATAATACTCACAATGCAAGGGGAGGGAATAATCTTCCCCCAAGACACTCACTGTATAATTTCCAAGGACTGTTTGCTCAGGGGATTGAGAAATCTAACCTTGAGTACGCACTTGGGAAATAAAAAAACACGGGTGCCCTCTAGGGGGTGACACGACTATGTGAGTCAGCACAATTTTAAGATGTGGGTTGTTGAGTATAACGATGACCTTTTTGATCTTAAGAGTGAGTCTGTCTAAAGTGTATTTTTGTTAAACAAACTAGTGAAATATAGGACCATGCGTGGTTCTTTTTGAACATACACTATCTATTTAGATTACAACTCTTAAAAATAACTATTCTACAATTGCTGCTTGTGTTTTCAAAACATTAATTAAGATAAGATCATCCTAAAAAACACAAATAAAATAGGAAAATAGAAAGCTATTAGAAACCCTTGTCAGACAGTCAACATCAAATTTTGGATTTTTATTAGAACATAAACTTTCCTAAATCAAAACAGAGTCTTAAACCTACATAAACTGGACTTTGCAATTTAATTTGTTCAAATCAAACCAAGATCTACCATTCAAAAGTGTCTTGATCAAACACATTTGATTAGCAAGTTAAGTTTCAAGATTAGTCATCCTAAATCAAAGAAACGAAACTGTATAATCAAACTTATCAACTCAGTCTAATCAATAGAATCTATCATTCTATTTGACTTGAGTTAATATCCTTGACACTATACGAAACTAAGATCAAAATTTTATGGAAAAAAATAACGTTCATATGTCCATTTTAACAAGGTCATGAAGACTAAAAATCCAAAGAATAGGAAATTGAAATTCAAACCACCATGGCTGAAATAAATAAGGATCAATTGAATGCTTTAACTCAGCAGATGAACAACTTTCAACAACAATTCCAAGACATACAAAGAGAAACCACTGAAAGATATTTGTAGCTAGACATCTACCCATATCCTCTTGACCAAAAAATGAACATGAGACCTTCTTCACCAAAAAGTACATCATCCAAGTTCAATGTCATTGAATTTTCGCAAAATTTCAATAAGTCCAAATCTAAGTCCTCAAACACAAATGATATTGAGCAATCCTATCATGTCATGCATTTATCTCCATCCACCATAAGCCAAAATAAAACTCAATATTATCTCACTCAAGTTAAAAATTCCATCCAATCATCCTCTTCTATCATATCTTCAACATCCAATGATTCATGTAAATCTCTCAATCCAAAGCATGCTAGCATAGACTCCCCTACAAGTCAAGATCAAAATATTCTTTCCACTCCATCCAATGATATCAAAATTCCACCAATTCTTCCAATCTTTGATCAAGATCCCATTTCTCAAGAATCTTATGACGATCCCCTCCTTTCACTTTTCATCCAAAATAATTCCCTTCCATCTCAAGATACAAGTATCCTTCCAAGTTCTTCTTCCACATTATCTAATCAATCCATACCATCTCATGATTCTATTGCATCACAAAAGCATGCTAGTTCTTCCATCCTATCTAATGATTTCTTACCAACTGATGATCAAGATATGCTTTCTACAAAATCTCATGATTCCCTTCCTCATCAAGATCAAGAAATGCTTCCATTCAAGGATACCCTTTCATCCCATGAAGATGATTATACTTCTCATGATCAAGATATTCCTTTCATACCACTTCATAATCCTTTTCCAAGTCAAGATCGAAACACCCCATCATCCCCATGTCAAGAGCCTAACACACCTATTCAAGCTATCCATGAACCCCACACCTATAAATTGGGATCCTCCACCTTTATCCATTCTGGTTTACTTCCAACACCTATCCTCTCATCCATATCATATGTTCCTCAAAATGGACTTGCATCTTGTTTCACAAACAATACATATCCCATTGGTAAGTGAGTGTGTCAAAGTATGAATTACAAAGGAAAAAGGATTAGTCCTTCATGAGCAAGGTATCCTAGAACCGCTTTTGGTTCAAAGAAACCCATATAACTATGGCCTTGGTTATATGCCTAAGTGTTCTAGTTCATCAAACCTTCCATCTATCCTAGGTCCTCATCCTAGTACATCAAACTTTTCCTCTATCCTAGGTCCATATCCTATTTCTCAATAACAACAAAGGCACACATCCTTGATGCCCTTTCAAAATTCTACCCACATTAACTAATCCATAATACCTCCATATCATTCATCTCAATCCACCCCTCCCATTGCTCTAGTGGAAACAATTTGGGTGCCAAATATCAAAAGATTTTATATCAAAATCCACATGTATCAAAGGATCAACATATCTCCTTGAAGAGACATGCAAAAATAAAAGAAAATTTGATCCAAAATCAAAAGAAAAATATAAAAGGCCACAAAGGCCCATCAAAGAAAAAAGGTAATTTTCAAAGACCACAAAGGTCCATAAATCAAAAAGAAAAATGTCAAAGGTCACAAAGGCCCACAAAGAAAAATAAAAGTCAAAAGTCATGTGGATTCCTAAAAGTATCATAGAAGCAATAAAATCTAAATTGGCATCCAAATTTGCTAATCCAAAAGCTTCCTCCAATTTTCCATCTAATAACCTATCACCTTCCAAATCCATTTTTCCTCCATCACTCCACCACCCTTCAAGGTGTGTGCCAATGTTGATCTTGCCATCCTTTCCATCTATCCATCAACAGGCCTTCCAACCTCCTATCTATTATCCAACATTCATCCCCCATCATTCTCCTTTAATCCAAACCTTTGCATAAATCCTTAGATTCTTCCATCATATCATTAATCTGACAACATTTAGGAGTCTAATTCCCATTGCCATGGTTTATTAGAGGGATATTTGGTTGTGAAACTTGATGCTTAAGTCCTTCCTCCATTTCCCTATCATCCATATCCTATCTTCTATATTCCTTTTGCACTCAACACTTAGGGACAAGTTTCATCCATCTTATCATTCATGGTCATTATCCTTTCTATGCTCATTCCTTACATTTCCACCTTTGATTTTGACAAGGTTAAGCATCTTCTTGAACATCATATATCTTATCCTATATGCTTCATCCATATCTTCCATACCATATCTTTCATATTATCCATATTCCATCATTCTTACTAAATACATCCTTTCTTCCTTTCCTTGGTCTTGATGAGGAATCTAGGGGAAAAATACTTGGGCCTTGTGTCTGTATCTTATCTATTTGATCTTGATCATATCATTCATTATTTTTATCCTTGCTTTCTTCCATTCCATATCTCCTAGCTTATCAAAATCCATGTCACCATGTCCCTTTGCAACATTGAATCTTATCATGCAAATCATATTTGAGCCTAGCTACAAAACATTATCCAATCCTCGTATCTTTTGTCAATAAATCATCAACAATCATCAACCTTATCGTACTTAGAGGAAATTAGTGATCCTAAGTACTTATCATCATCATGCCTTATGGAATCAATCATTCCTGGCATCTTAATCAATCAACCATTATCATCTTTTGACAAGAGATATGTTGCTTGTGTGACATGTTTTGCAGTGGACCTTTCATTTTGATCTATCAATTATCCATGGTTGCATTACCCCTATTTTGGGGAATATTGTTCCTTCAACCAGTCATATCATCTCATTTCATCTTAAATATCTTGAAAAATCCAAAAAAAAAAGAAGCTATAAAATCCAAAAAAATCAAAAAAGGAGAAAAATACAAAAAAATGAAGTCAACAAAATACAAAAAAATCATAAAATCTGAAAAAGTGCAATAAAATCTCATGTACATATCCTGGCAACGTGGTCATGTCTCACCCTGGCTTGGGGGAAAAATCCTAAACTCACTAGGGGCAATAAAACATTGAGCTAAAAAAAATAGACAAATAATTAGTATGACAAATGTAACAAAAACAATGATCGAAACACAACCCAACATGGAACATCAATCACCATCAGAAACACATTGGACATCCATATCACAATAGAAAATTTAAAAAATAAGTCAAAAAGTCAGTATCACAAAATTAAAAAAAAAAACATGAGTTTGTGTCAGTCAAACTACATGGTCTCTATGTGTATAACATAGGCAAGGAAAATCTTTGATCAACCCTCGAGGCCCCTAGGATAGGTCTTTAGGTTAGATCTTTGCTTAAAATATCGAAAAACACAAAAACATCATAAAATCAGGATGGATGATCTAATCTAAATAATGATTGAAATATTTTAAGAAAAAGTTAGATATGTTGTACTTTGATCATTGTTATCATTTCTTTGGAGCAACTTGATGATGTATTGAACTAGAGAAGTTAGGAAGAAGAATGGTATTTTTCTTTGTTTGTTGTTTGTGAGTTAATCATCATTATTGTGTGAATTGTCACGAGATGTGCTCTATAAAGTATCACTGATGACATTCCAATTCACATAGGAAAGTGATTAAGTCTTGTTTATTTATGCAAGAAATGCTCAAGTCATCTTGGTTTAATTATACCTCGATGCTTGTGTTCGCTTGCAATATCAAAAATCATGGAAGTAGTACTCAGGTCATCATGGTCTAACTCATACCATTGATGCTTGTACTCACTTTCAAAATTTTAAAAGCTCAATGATGATAAAAAGTATGAAATTATAAATGGACTGTTAAGATGTCAATGCTTGCATATGTAGATTTGCATGGTTAAATTAGATTGCATTCATATTAGTTTTGTATTTGCATTATAGATTTTCCACATCAACTGATGGTATCTATATCAACTTGCACCAGATGCAGAATCATGTCCCACATCTTTGGAAAGAACTCTAAAATCCTCCTATGATCATAACATATTACAAATCAACAATATTATCAATCAATCAAAAATCAATCAGCTTATCAATCTAATAGGCTCTGGTGATACTTTGATCAAATCTCGTGAGCATCTATCATTGAACCTCACCTATCATGAGGTCAATCATCAATCTATCATTGATCCTTGCCTATCATGAGGTTAATCATCAAGTTATTATTGATCCTCGCCTATCATCAATCTATCATTGATCCTTGCCTATCATGAGGACAATCATCAAACTATCAATTGATCCTCGCCTATCATGAGGACAATTATCAAGCTATCATTGAACATTGCCTATTATGAAGTTAATCATCAAACTATCATTGATCCTCACCTATCATGAGGTCAATCATCATCATCTTATCATTGATCCTTGCCTATCACGAGGTCAATCATCATCCTATCATCAAATCAAACAATCGGTTGAAGTGATTATTAATCATCAAACACAAGGAAGAAAAATAGGGCATCAATTTAATCAATTTTGTAAAGTCAATCTTTCTTTTTCAGGAGATAAATTATTTCAATATCAACTCTTCATCAAATTATCAGAAAATCATAAAAATTTGAAAATTTCCAAAAAATCAAAAAAAAAAATCATTAATTTATCTCCCGAGGGGGCATATATCCATCAATCACCTAAAAATCATGTATGGGGCATTCTGAAATTTTTTCGTCAATACTAGTAGTAGCATCAAAAAAATTTCTTTGAAGTAATGTGTAAACACATCACTTCAAAGAGGGGCAAAATGTATACACCTAAAAATGGTCTAGAGAATATAATTAATTAAATATGATTTATTTGATTAATTAATTCTAAATTCATCTACTTAGTAAATAAATAAAAATATTTATTTATATTAAGTTCACTATTAATTCTTATATTTTATCATATTATTTCCCTCTTAATTAAATAAATAAAATTAAATTTACTTTGTTTTATTTAATTATTATCATTATTATTTCTTATATACTTTATCCATTAATTCTATCTTAAATGAAATACACAGCTTCAATAGTTTGTGTAATTTAATTTAATTATCATATTCCTTCTATTTTAATTTAATAAACAACTTCTATAGTTTGTTTTATTAAATTATTTATTCCCCTTTTGCTAAATTTAAATAAATAAAAAATATTTAAATAAAGGCATAAATCAAATTCCTCTATTCACTCACCTACCAAATTTGATTTTCTAAAACTCCAATTTATTTCAACTAGCATTCACGAGAATGACAAGGAGACAAATTTGAGACAAATTTGAATGAATCTCTCAAATCTTCTTCCTTTGATCTTTCCTATCATCTTGCCTGGTGTTTTCATGGGGAGGAACAATCCCCATGATCAGCTCTAGCTTCTCATCTCTTACCCTTGAAATCTCTAGATTGAATCTCAGCCTTTGCTGTGTCACCCTTGTGTAAAACTACTGCCAAAAATCTATATATATAGCTTTTTGAAGCATGAAAATCATTTGAGAAATCCCAATTTATGCAAAATTAATCTGCAAGAACATTCATTCATAGCAATCAAGAAATCAATCAACCATAGCATTAGCATTAACATTAGAAATAAGCATCACAACATCATGGTATCAGTAGATTTCATATCACCGCAACATCATTAGTTTTTACTGTAGCTTCCTTTTATCAGTTTTCATCAAGATAGTTTACAGTAGCTTCATATCACTTAGAAATCATTCTTAATCATCACATCATTGCATTTAGCATCTATTCTGCTATCTAGACATACATTTTAAATAGTTACGATGCTTACAAATTTGAGAGCTTTTGTAACTTGATAAATATTTGGAGATAAAGACAATGAGATGTCTTCAGGCTTTTTAGTGTTTTAAATTAGTTTAATTCATGTTAATCTTCATCTAATGTCTTATTAAAAAGTGTTTTAGTTGTTCTTTTACTTTTTACTTATTCACACTTACAAGTATAAAAATCTAAAAAAAATATTCATCTTAATAAGCCCTAATTATCGTTACATCAACCATTATAATTAATCACATTAACTTACCATTAATTAATTAAACATTTATTAATCATCACATTTATCATTTGTTACCATTAATCATCATTTATCACATGATTAATTAATTATCTTTTATTAACCCATTTTTCCATTTAATTAGATAATTTTACTATTTAATTAAATGAGAGATAATTATCCATTTTCAAATAAAAAAATATATTTTTTGTCTTATCTTTTAACTCCATCCTTCCTTATCAATTAACTCCATTTTATTTTAGAATTTTCTCTTTTTGTCATCAATTAACTTCATCTTGCTTTAGAAACTTCTTCTCTCATCAATTGACTTCATCTTCGAATTAAAACTTCATTCTATTATTTATCCATTTATTGAATTAAATAATTCATTTTATCCTCACATGAGTTTGAAATAACATTGTTTCCAGTTATCACTTGAGTTGACTCTACAAGTTGTTCAATTAACTTAAGTCTCTGATGTTTTTGATTAGGGGAAAAGCGGGTTTTGAAGGGACCCAAGTTTCTTGGTTTTCATTTTCATTCCACACATTATGGTGAAGCTGACATGAACACACTAACCTTTCATCTAATATTTTGTTGTGAGTTTTTGGTGTTTCTTGTCTCATAGGTTGTAGATCTTTTTAAGAGGTTCTAGAAATCAACTTTTTATAGAAGCCTCTTGTGGAGAAATAAATTTTGTAGTTGTTTTTGGAAGGGTCAATAAATAGAAAGGCTATAATGATTGGTTTTTTATTGAAAACTATTTAAAATATAAAATAAAATATCAAAGGTTAAAATTTGAAGCAGAAAACATAGAGAAACTAGAGTGTTGATTGATTATGTGGAAGCATCAAATTATGAAAGAAAGACTCTACACAACAGAAGCACTAAAGCAATATGGGCAACACAACTTGCAATAAAATACTAATTTTCCTACAAAACAGATAGTTACAATTGCAAAAAATCATAGATATTTTGATAAAACTAATCATAAGAACACCAAAGGTTAGTACACTATAAGAAAATAGTTATGGAAAAAATTTCAAAACAAAATAAAATAGAGTTGCTAATGTAATTCACAAGAATGAAAGTAGTAAAGCACTGAAACCATAGTGCTAGCACCAAAGGTGCAAGGGTCATTTAACAAGTAACAAGCATCAATTCTGTAATAATCCATTCAAAATTATTACTTAATTAATATTATTGTAAATGGCACATGAATATATTCCAAATTAAAAAGACATAACTAGTGGCTAAAGTCAATCATAGCTACACATGTCCATTTAAAATGAGTCAAATTCTTATATTCACTTCAAAAGTCAAATTACAATATCAAGTCTTACTTGGCTCTTAAGGCCACAATGTCATTACATAGTACATCTTCCATCAAGTACATGAGTGAATTACATCAATTTACATCATAGACTATAAGAGTCTGGGGAAAAACATGGTTCTTCTTGATGCTCACCTCCAATGGTGGACAAGAACACAGTTGAAGCATTTTACCACCCAACCATGAAGCTTATGCTTCCTCGGTATTCTTCGGACTTGAAGAATGCCTGACCCCGTCACGAAAAGTTTAGCAAGAGAACAATCTACAAGGTGGAATCTGGTGCATGCCCATACATCAACATGCAATTCTATCTACAAGTTAGAAAAGAAAATTCATGATCTATGCTAGGAATGGCATAGAGTGAAATCATAGAGTTCATTCATACGTGCATAATGAACAATATTGCTTGGCCAAGCAGAATAAGTGTGTTACAACAATAGAAAACAATAGGTTATGGTAAAACAAACCTATACTCTCTGAACTCCATTTCAACACCCGTCCTGGAAGGTAACTTTCTACTATAACAACTATCTACCCTCTAGCAGTAACTACCCATAGATGCTCTAGTCAAGTAAGGTATCACTGTTCTGTTCAAGTATTTAAAATATTTTTTCATAAATATCTTTAAAGAAGAGACATAATACATATTTATACTCTAATAAAAAATTAGAATTGATGATTCACAAAGTATTTCAATAATCAATCGTATCATTCTTATGACTAGTTTCTACTTATCATGATAAGCTTTTTTCTTTTTAAAAATGTACTAAAAACAAAAGAAGGTATGTCACAAGTATGCGTATGTACATAGACATACACATATATGTTCTTACTAATGCTAAAGTTTGTGCATACATTCTGAAATAATCATTAATTCATATTGCAATCTTAAAATGATATTCCCATTGATATTTCCTTGTAAAAATAAAGAAAATAGAACGAGTCTATGCTAATAGTTTCACATATACTATTATTTCATTCTCACTACTGTGTTTTCTAACATTATTGTTTGCATAAGAACATTTATTGATTGAACATAATAAAAACTGTTCCTACTAAACAATTGTAAACCTAGCTATTAACATATATACTTTATTGTTTGAACATAATAAGTATTGTTTCCTACTAAAGAGTTATAAAGTAAGTTGTTCACATGTATACATTCATTGTTGAACATAATAAATATCATTTCCTTAAATAGTTATTAAACAAAGTTGTTTTCAACTGAACAGTTCATTGAGAAATGTTATTTCTAGCTATACTAACAATCTTTTTAACAAAATAGAGTTGTTTGCCAAAGTTTAGCCACTGATTATATCAACACAATATTGTTTCAAATCAAACAGTTTCATTGTAAGATAAATAATTTAATTTACTCTATTTGTTGTCCTCAATCTGTTTACATGTTGTATGATCACTTTACAAGTAAAATTTCACTACTTAATACAAAATTGGTTTACATTATGAACTGAAAATAAACAAATCAAATTGTCTAGTTTCAATCATAAGGACAAAATGTCTATTATCTAGATTTTGAACACTTTCATCATTGGAAATAAAATGAGTGGCTTAAATGATATAAAGAAACTAGGTTTGACATGTTTGTAGATGAATTTCTTGAGCAAATATTTTATTGGAAGAAGCATTGAAGCTTTAAGTTCAATAGTTTCCAGTGCCTTTACAGGCTACAACAGAACAACAACTGTTAATCAGGGTCGACCAATCTCTTATGGTCGGGTATCCTCTTCTTAAGCATCAAAATATATATAAAATTTCCCATGAGGGATTACTATTTATACAATGCATGTTGCAATATTATACATGCAGACTATACATTCAAGGGTTAGCCATTGATAATAAGATTGAACCCAACATGACTTGGTGTTTCTTCTAACATAGAAAAGCCTTTCCATCATTCTTACTGAATGGGGTTGACTACCCATTAAAGGAAATATACTTATATGCAAATCTCTAAGGGATTTTTTTATGCCCTATTGCAAGCATCGACTCATCAATAATAAGCTTTAGAAACAATACAAAAGATATAAGAGAAATCTTACCCTTTCCATAGGATTGAAATCGATCCTTCTCAAGGATTATATTTACAAACACATACAAAAAATTAGAATAATTTTTGATAGCCTACATAAGGCTAAGCATTTTGATACAACAAAAAGGTGATGGTCGACCCATTGGAGGCTCTCAAGCCTCAACTTGGCTCTATGCAATAGCCATGAAGGCTCTAACAATGTCAGTTTCCCCACTGTGTAGGTTGTAGGCCATGCGCCTACATGTTGTGGCAAATGTTATATATTTAACTACTCATACATTCGACTTCAAGTCATTCGATGTATAGAACAACGAAATATTTTCTCATGATGCCATAAAAAAACTTGAATAAAATGAAGAGTAAACCTCTTGCAATAGTTGATAGTAGGAATAAAGTTAGTCTATGCAAAAATATGGGATCAAATTACCTCCCAATCGAATTGAGATGTTGTTCTTTCCTTAGATTTTTCCCAATCTTTCAGTTCAACACCTTGCTTTTCCTATCAAATTCCCCAAAGTTCTTTCTTCTTTTTTGCCTGGTTCTCTTTCAAAAAAATGATAATGATAATAGAATCAATACTAATTTTGTATGTTAAGCTAGAGTGATGGTGTTATGGCCATGCAACTAGCTTCTATTTTAAACACTGTCTTTATGATCCCTAACAGGTCACGTCCATTGCAGTCTTTTGCCTTATGATTTTCTATTAATTCCATAGTCTGATTCATAATGTATCGATTATCAATTTTGAATTCAAAAATAAATTTGAATATGCATACGTATACATATATAATATATATGTGTGTGTGTGTGTGTGTTTTCGATTTACATATATGTACATATATGTATATATCTGTACATATGTTTATTTATGCATTCATATGCAACGCGATTGTTTTGGAATGACTCAAAGGTTCCATACACTATCATTTAAAGTAAGGAACTTGAATTTTCAAATTTCAAGCTTCTTTATATATATATATATATTTGCATTAAAGTAAAGGATTTTCTTTACAATGCTCATTTTCATTTCCTTCAAATCACAAAGTTTAAAACAAACAATTCAATCCACAAACCATTCATTTTCAAGCACTAAAACAGTTTAAATCGGGAAAATTTTGTTCTCTTATATATGCAAATCAGTCAAATGCAAGTCATCATGCCATTGTGGTGCGTGCACCCAAATTCCAATAGGATTATCGTTCGATCCAACTAAACAATCCTACTTCAATTGTGTTCTCATCCTTCAACCTATCACCCTTCAACTACTCACTTGCACTTGTAAATTGACCAGTAACGTTCAATTCTTGGTAACACATAATTTTTTTTTTCAAAAGTTCACAAAGTCAACATCAGTCAACGCCTTTCAAATTCAATTTTTGAATATTCCAGAATCTTCATTTTAATATTTAATTGAATTTCTTCAATAATTCAATTTACCATATTATAATAATAATTTGATAAAATTGGGTTATGACATCCTTCCCCTCCTAAAAGAGACATTAGCCCAATGTCTAGTAAATTAAATAAAAGAACATCATCATATCATGTCTATTTCAACATCACACCAAAATATATGTCTATTTCAACATCACATCAAAATATATGTCTATTTCAATATCTCATCAAAATATATGTCTATTTCAACATCACATCAAAATATATGTCTATTTGAACATTAGAATTTTTAAAGCATGAAATATCATAGTATCTCAATTAAAAAAATTTCAAACAAAATTAAAAAGTTTCTCTTTCAAGAAAGAAAATTTGGAAAGAAGCATTCTACTTCTTCCACATCCTCCCAAGTAGCACTATCCTCTGAGTACTGATCCCATTGGACCTTAAACTAAGCAATATCTCTGCTCCGCAACTTAACATTGTGTTTATCCAGGATTCTAATGGGCTCCACTAGCACCACTCCTAGATCCTATAACTGCAAGGATTTCCAATCAAGTACATGTGTCACATTAGAATGATATGGCTTAAGCAAAGAAACATGAAACACATTATGAAGTTGAGCCAGAGCAGTTGGTATAGCTAGTCTATAAGCAGCTAGGTTAATCACTTCCAAGACTTCAAATGGTCCCACATATCTTGGGGCCAACTTGGAAGACTTTCCTAAAGCAATAGAGCTTTTATGAGGTTTAACTCTCAAGAAAACTTTTTCCTTTGTTGCGAACTGTCTAAGAGTTTGGTTCTTGTCAGCATAACTCTTCTGTCAGTCTGCCACCTCTTTCAATCTACTCTTAATGACCCTCATTTTCTCTTCCATTTCCTTAAGCATTTCAGGTTCTACTATGATCTTGTCCTCCAATTTATCCCAATTGATGGGGGTATGACACTTCTGCACATACAAGGTTTCAAATGGTGCCATTGCTAAGGATGTATGATAAGAGTTGTTGTAAGCAAACTCTACCAAAGGAAAATATTCTTCCCACCTATATTGTTGGTCCATACAATACATTCGGAGGAGGTCTTCAACTACCTAATTCACCCTCTTTATCTTCCCACCAGTCTAAGGATGATAAGCCAAGCTGAAATTCAATTTAGTCCCCAATACTACATTCAAGGTTATCCAAAACCTTGAGGTCATCTACATGTCCCTATCAGAAATGACAGTCTTTGGCACTCCATATAAATGGAAGATCTCCTAAAAAAATTTCTTAGCCAGGGTCAATGATCCATCCTTTAGGTTTCCCAGAATGAAGTGTGTAACATTAGTCAACTTATCAATCACGACCAAGATAACATCATGCTTATTCTTTCTCAATGGCAACCCCTATACAAAATCCATACTAATGACTTGCCATTTATACTCAAGTATGTCATGAGGATACAACAACCCGACTAGGTGTGCATGCTTAGCCTTGACTCACTGGCACTGCAAGCATCTAGCTACATACTCCACTACAACCTTCTTGAGTTTAGGCCAAAAATACAGTCTTCAACTTTGTGATCATCTTGGATACTCCAGGGTTCCCTAAATAAGGTGCATTGTGAACTTCCTCTAAAACCAACTTCCTTAGCTCTCTAGAGTCAGGATTATGCATTCTCCTATGGTATCTCAAAATTCTATGTGATTCAATCTTGTACCTATCGAAGCGATGATCCAAAGGATTTTCTGCTAGGGCGCTCTTCACTCTTTCATAGTGCTCATCCCTTGGAAGATTCTAGATTACTTGTTGCCTCAAATTAGACCTTGTTGAGATCATGGCTATCATATTTCTTTGTCTACTAAGAGCATCAACCACTCTATTCTCTTTCCCTTTTATGTATTCAATTCTAAAGTCATACTTGTTAAGGAATTTCAACCACCTTCTCTGTCATGCATTAAGGTTTGGTTGGGTAAATATGTATCTCAACCCCAAGTGGTCTATCTTGAGTTGAAATGGCTTTCCCAAAAGATAATTCCTCCACATCTATAAGGCATGAACTATGACCACCAATTCTAAATCATGAGGTGCGTAGTTCACTTCGTGTTGCTTGAGCTTCCTTGATTCATATGCTACCATTTGTCCGTCTTGCATGAATACTACTCCCAATCCCTTTCCAAAAGCATCTATGATTATTGTGAACCTCCCATTAGGATCAGGGATAGTTAGTACTGGTGTTGTCGTGAGTCTCTCTTTCAGGAGTTGGAATGCTTGCTTAGATTTCTTAGTCCATTCAAACAACGTTCCCTCCCTTTGAAGTGAGGTAATAGGAGATACAATCTGGGAGAACCCTTGCATAAACTTCCTATAGCATCTTGCGAGGCCCATGAAGCTACAAAATTTTGATAGACTTTAAGGCACTGACCATACCACGATCGCCTTGATCTTTTCAGGGTCTACAGAGACTCCTTCCACTGAAATAATATGGCCCAAATAGTGCACTTTTTCCTAATAGAATGAACACTTGGACAACTTCCCCAAGAGTTTCCTTTCTCTCAATCACTAAAAAACTATCCTCAAATGTCTATCATGCTCTTCAGTAGTCTTTGAGTAGACTAGAATGTCACAATGAAGATAAGGACAAAATCATCCAATTAGTCTCTAAAAACACTATTCATAAGGTTCATAAAGGCTACTGGTGCATTAGTCAAACTGAAAGGTACCACTGTGAACTTGTAATGTCCATACCGAGTTCTAATTGCAATTTTCAGAATATCTTCTTCCTTAATCCTTAATTGATGGTACCCCGACCTGAGATTTATCTTGGAGAACACTATCACTCCCTTCATTTGATCAAACAATTCATCAATCCTCGAGAGTGGATAGCGGTTCTTGATGGTAACCTTGTTCAATATCAGATAATCTATACATAGACACAAAGCTCCATCCTTCTTTTTCACAAAAATAATTGGTGCTCCCTAGGGTGACACACTGAATCTTATGAGTCCCTTATCCAACAATTCCATTAGCTGGGCCTTCAACTCATAGAGTTTTGTGGTAGTCATCCAATAAGGTGCCTTGGATTGAGGCTCAGCTCCTGGAACTAGGTCGATAGAAAAATTGAATTTATGCTTCAGAGGCAACTCCATAAGTTCTTCAGGAAACATGTCTTGGAAATCCTTGAGAATAGGATAGTCATCTAAATATGGCTCCTTGCTATCAATATTACTAATGTTCACTACATAAATTGCACATCCCTTTCGACAAACCTTCTTGAGCTACATCACAGAAATATGCCTAAGCTCTAAGGGTCTCTACATTCCACAAACCTCAACTGGGTTTCCATAATAATCCCAACAATTGACTACCTTATCCTCATAGTTCAATAAAGCCTTATGCTCAATTAACCAATTTATTCCCAAAATTACATCACATGAGCCTAAGGGTTCCACATACAAGTTGTCCTGATTTTGAAAGGTTAGAAGTTCTAACTCACTGCAAAAGAGACAAGTATCTACCCTCCGCTCTACTCGATTACCATACTGGACTGTCCATGAAGGTCTAATGGGTATCTTAGATATTATTCTAGGATCTATAAAACATTCAGTAGCTCCAGTATCAATTAAGATAGAGATAGATTGGCCATAGATCTTACTCGTTAGTTGAATTGGGAAAGCTTGATACTTTGTCTATTTGTTAACCACTATAGCGTGGATCTAGTGATTTTGTTGATAGCTTCCTTCCTTCCATGACTTTGACCACTGAGGACAATTCAAGGAATAATGGTCACCTCCACAAGTATAACATCCATCTTGAGGCCCTTTGCAACCTCCTGGCTTGTCCATCTCTAAAGCCCTTCTGCTTATGGTCGTCTTTTCCCTTGCCTTTGTTTGCTTTCTTGTTCTTTCCACTATTACCATCTTCACCCTTCTCCTTTGATTCACTTCCCCTCTTGAGATTATGGATTTGATGGCTCTTATCTCCCTTGTGAAATTTCTTCTTTCCATAACGAGACTTAGAACTTGAATCGTTGTGAATATTGGATAACTGTTGTAGCTTTTGTTCCTGTTTAGTGGAATTTTTGGAAGAATTCATTCATGGTTTGAGGTTCATGCATATCCACTTTAGCTCCTATCTGGGGTTTGATTTCCATTATAAATTTCTAGATATAAAAATATTTTTCTCCCTAATACTGAGGCACATACTTTAACAGGTTAGTGAACTTTTCCCAATAACTAATCACAGTCATTTCCCTGGGTTAAGTTCTAAAATTTTGTTACTTTCTTGTCAAAGAAAAGATGCGATAACCATCTCTTCTTGAAAGCTTGGAGGAAGAGTTCCCAAGTGATCTCAGTAGTCTATAGGTTTCATTCCAACTTCTCATTATCCCACCAAGTCACTACTTCACATAAGAGATGATATGCAACCCATGTCATCTTGGTTTGTTCAAAAAGGTTATGAAGCCCAAAGTATTTTTCCATTTCTATAATCCAAGCCTCAACTCTTGTTTTGATAGCCTTACCATCGAACTTGGGTGGTGCTACTCTTTTGAGGTCTTTCCCTAGCTCTTCCTTAATTCACCCTCGTGGACCTACCCTTGGACCACTGTCTCCTTGATTTCCTTCTACATTCCTGCGGTCCATGTCCTCGCGTGCCACTCAAACTTCTTGCTCTATAATATCCGTGTGAGACTCTTGTCAATTCAGAAGCCGTAGAATTTTATCCAGTCTCTTGTTTGGTCTGTTATCGAAACCACTACCACCCCCGTCTTTCCTAGTGGTCACCATGTTGTCCTACACTTATCTTGCAACATAATCATGTTTATTGCATCTCAACACAAGGTTCTACGAATAAATGTTTTTATGCTATATCTTATAATTTCATATGCATACATCCCTCAACATAGAAGACACACATTCATGCAAGATACACACACATTTTAGAGTCTCTTATTGAACACACCAAAAAATATTATCTGATTTTTATTTATATTTAAGGTGAGTCAATAGACCCTTATTTACAATAGGCTTCATGTTACATCATTTTGATTTCTTAGTATCCGAAAGAGGACATTCCTCTGGGTCATCATTTGAGTTTACTTCAAACTTAATAGAAGAGGATGGTTGAGTGTGCAAGCTATCCTTTTCCTCTTTAGTCAACAAGGGTGCATTGGGTCCACACCCTAGAGGCTAGTCCCAAATTACATAAGGCTTTTTGATCTTAGGTGTTCGCTTCTCCTCAATTGTAATGCCTTAAATTTAACACTGAAAATACAATTAAGTACAAAACACAAATTTCAAATTTTGACAACACATAGCTAACTTACAAAAACTTGATTCCAAAGTACACAATTCCTAAAGAGCATAACAACATATAACCAAATATAGATTATAATACAATCATAGTTGGGTTTCAGAGGGAGACATGGAAATCACATCAACGCGGAAGACCTAGTTAATCCTACTAACACATGCATACACTGAAGATGCAATCAAGTTACATGCTATAAATTATCAATAATAACCCAAAGTGCCAAAAAAAGAACAATCCTAGGGGTCAAACCCAATTCCTTGGGGGCTCGTCTTTGACGGCCTTGCCTACGTATATACTTCGCAGACGAACCGTAGTTAGATAATTGGACTTCAACCATCTCACACATGGTTGGGTAGCAAGGGATATAAACCACTGGGTTAAAAAGATGTCCTAACATCAATCATGTTCATAACATCAATTCACACAACAATGATAGTGTTAACAACTCAAAGGGAGACTCTTAAACAAATAGACCTTGATTTAATATTGGGCTAACGCCAATGGATGACTTACCAATTAACCATACCTTAAGTAATATTTAATAAATGATACATTAAAGGTAGTTTTAAATAGACAAATCAAAATATTTCCCTATAGCAGAGTTATCATTCACACATAAGACCCTATTACATTTGAGGAACATATTTTCTATTTGGTTTTCACATCTAACAATCACTATTTAATAATACATATCAAATCAATAAGCACGAACAATAATGATTAGTTAATCCATAGATATAGTATAAACACTAATGAGAAACCCATTTTGATAACTAAGGAAACTATAACAACACATTGATTTAATTTTATTCAAAATAACTTTAATATTGTTAACTAAGGAAAAAAAATGGAATAAAATCAAGGTAATGTAATTGTTGAAATGCTTATGCTCACAATGAGTTGTGGAAAGTTGACATGATGCTAAATATGTGTTATAGTTCTACCACCACCAATGTATTGTTAAAGGTTAAAATACTAGTCTCCAATGTAACTACATATGTAGGTTTCATTTGCATAATGATCTTTATCAACAAAGTTAAATGATACATAAAGATCAAATTAATTACCTGTTAATAATCTCATCATTTATCTAAAAACAAATCTTAAAAAAATAAGGATTCGAGATTTAATAAAGAGAGTTAGATTAAGGAACACTCCCCTCCCCCACCTTTTTTTTTTACCATTCCTTACTCAATACAATGTCACAAATTATCTTCTAACTTCACTATTTCATAATACAATACTAATTTATTAAATAATTTGAAGTGGAAACCACTATACTATATGTACTAACCAAGCTACCTACTTTAATGACATGAAAAGATATAGATCAAAGGAATGAAATATTTTATATATATATTTATTTATTTATTAAGACTTCCAATATGCTGATTTCCAGCCAAACAAGGTGTTGTTAAAATAGACATAACTTTCACATAACTTATCCAAATTTTAAAATTCGTAATGTTTTGAAAAGGTGAAAGTGAATAAAATAAAACCCAGAAAGCATTCAACAAGATTCTAAGAAATGTGAGAGCAGTTTTCTTTGCAATCAGCCACTATTTTTTTTTCTATCTAAATATCATATCAATACTCAAGTCAAATCAATAAGTAGGGAATAATGGCGATTTGAAAATCCATATATATATAAACATACTATACCCAGAAGAATGATAATATCATATCAAATCAATGACTCAAATCATCAACTTAATTTCTATATGAAATGATAATAATTTAATAATATGATCGCTAAGAAAATTGATAGCAACAAGATCATTTTAATAAAAATCAAGATAATAACTCTATTGTTGACCGACTCAACCCTCCAATTTCACAAATTAATGATATTTGTATTTATTTACTACAAGTGAAATAATAGATTGTAATGTAGGGAGAGATGATAAAAAGATATGATGAAATATAATAATAGATTTTATACTGCAAGGTAAATAACTAAGAAATAAATAAATAAAATTCACTCTTTTCCTTCTTCATTTAATGTACATAACTAATTTTATTAGATAGAACCTCAACATAAAAAGGAAAATAGAGAGTTATTGATGTGACTGTGAATAGGAGACAATGAATTCCAGATTAGTTTGTTGCTGCTCAAAGTCAATGTATTCTTACTTAATAAATTATTTATCTTGGTTTTATGGTGGCATTTCTTTACATTTAGACATCATAATTTAAATCTAATGTTTCATTATCTCCCATTCACAAGAACAATCCATGAACACACAGATGTTGCTGTAGCAACATATATTTAAGGCAATTCATGGAGTGAAATAGCCATTTTATCATAATATTAGTTCTAAATTTGAAAGCAATGCAAAGGAATGTAAGAGATTGCAGAGTTTTGACAGGTCAACAAGACTCCTAAACAAGTTTATATTTTATGAACTGTTTGCATTCATGTTATTACATCACTGTTTGCATAAACTTTTCCAATTATTTCCAATGGATAGAAAATTGGCATTAAGTATTTTGTTCTCTCTCTCTTTCTTTTTTAACGGATCTTCACTAATATTTCATTCTTCTAACTACTTAGTACAAAAGAAACGATCGCATACATCTTAAGTTTGTTGCTTTCTACTCATTATTTTCTTAGCAATATCATGGACAACACAACACATTTTGAGAAGAATCTTGACTTCCTATTTTGGAATGGCAGGGAGGATTCTACCAAGTATGAGGGATATGGCTTTAGGCCTAATTTTTTGTTTTTGTTTTGGGGCATCGTTGGAGCCATTGGTAAGAGGCTACATAGATTAAACATGTGAGATAATTTGACAATCGTTGCAGAGCTTAGCTTTTTTGTTTTTTGTTTTTGTTTAGACATCCTTCCCAGGTATGTGTTCTGAGTTCGATTGTTTGCTAAATACATATCTATTTGACAATTTTACGTTTTATTTTGTGGCTTGAATTTGCTAATGACATGCTTGAGAAGTGTATAAACAACATCCTTCAACTGTGCATGCTTAAGACTCTTTAAATGGGCAATAAGCTGAATTTATATGCGGCTGCATAGTTGAATGGAGATTCTTGTTATCATAACAAATCAATGTTTAACTCTTAAAAATTAGACACAAAACATAAAAGATAAACACAACCAAATAAGCCAATTGGTTGTTTTATCTCAATATGGTGCCAGATAAAATTATGCAGAGCATTCCAAAGCATTAACATATTGAGTTATACAAAATCTCTAGAAATAGGTGCATCATACGAAAATGAGCATAATTGTTGGAGTCTCTTACAGATTGGGGTGAAATTGGCCTGGAAAAAGCTCTTGTAGCTGCGTTCAACTCTCCATTCGCCCCCTGCAACTCGTCACACCCCATTCGTCCTTCTTCCCACACATTTTTTTTTCCTGCAACTCTTTTCTCTCTCTCACCTACAAAATTCCACTCCCCTCTTTTCTCTCTCTCACCTACAAAATTCCACTCCCCTTCCTATCAAAAATCCCAATACATAATTACTAATTTCCCCTCTTCAAACTGTCTTTTGGACTTTAAAATCTTGTCCCCCCCAATCTCAATGGAAAGAATTTTGGTGAATAAGATAGAAAAACATTTCCTCCATTACCCACCTCCAAGACAAAAAAGACATCCCCCCATTATGACTGCCACCAAGACGTAAGAACACCCTCTGGTTCTGCGTAAACCATTCCCCCCTTTTTCTTTTCCACTCGTTGTGGTCAACAGTGTTTCTCTCTTTTCAATTTTTTTTTTGGGCGCCAGTCTGTAAATTAAAAATCTCCACACCTAACAACGGATCCACTGTCCTTTTCCATTATTATACATTGCGACACCATTACAAATACCCTTTCAACACCACCATGCAGAGTTAAAAGATGAGCACCAAAAAGGTGCCTAAACTAGCCAGTACAACAACATGATTACTAGGCAGATATAAAACTAATCAGGAAACAAGATGTGAAGAGATGCTCCCAGGATATTTTGGGTGAAAAAGCAAGGTACAGTTAATAAATACACAATACTGCTATGATGGAAACATATTAAGAAGTTGAGATCGTTTCTGGGTCTAGGCAACACTTTACTCGAGGAAATCTAGCTTTACTTGCTATGTTGTTCGTGCCTTAAATGACCCTTCAACACCATCATCAAAATGTGGTTGCAATTAGTTGTGCCAGAGCATACATAAGTTGTGTACTGAATAATAAGTTTAATTTAAAATTCTAACCAACTAAGATCTCTAATCTTTCTTGAACTCAAATAAAATATATGATCATTCTCATTAAGTTATTGCTTATTACAGACGCTGTTATAATTAAAGTTTATATGATATTTAAGAAAGCTATCTATGTTAACGTGTAGGTTAATTAATAATATTATTATCTTCACTGATTATTCTATGATTTATTAGTAATAATATTATTAAGGATAAGCTGTTAAATAAACAATAGTATTAATATTTTTTAGGCATTGAATAAATAATAACTTTATAAGTATAATTTAAAAAGTTCATATATGATTGTCACCAAATGTATATGTATAACATTATATATAAGGACATCAATAATCTATTCAAAATGATATCTAAAATTATAACTTGAGAAACTTCCCAATGATAGGTAAGATTTATCAAAATGATAAAATCTTGAAACTATTCAATACTTTTGAAACACATACAAATAAATACCAAATCATTAACATAATAAATATCGCATAATTATAACTATATGTAATTAATATTTAATCGCATAGTAGGATGAAATATACATAGTAACAAATGTTGAGTGAATAATTTCTTTGAATCCAATAAATGCCAAATCCATATAATACATATTAAAGAATGATAACTTGTTAGTTCAATCTATTTATTCTTTTACATGTAACACTAATTAGTTTAACCAGAATGGCAAGTTTGTTCACCTTTATAGGACTTGCTTGAAACTATGTAGATCAAATTGTTAACCAACAAAAAAAAAATTGTTTCCATGTAAGACCATGGATTATACTTCAACACCAGCACCATGATTTTCAGTTAAACCTATTGTATACTTGAATACAATACCTACAACTAGTGCATACAAATTTGTACTACGTTTATTGTAATTTTGACAAAGTTTAAGTTAATGCCTTAATTCAACCTATTATCCTTTAAGCACTACACCCACGATACCAACAAGATATTTGCAACTATTGAATAGAAAGGGAAAGGGCCTTACATAAATCTTCAAGCCTCTCTCTAGCTCGAGTCATGTAAGAGCCTAAGCTAGAGTTTTGTCATCGATAATTTTTAATGGAACATCTGCCTTGGCGTTTCCTTTACGTCATTCTTACATGAGGTTCTAACAATTTTCCATTTTCTTCATCCTCCCTTTGACCTTCCCATTCTTGCATTCAAATCAGGTTCGTTTAGTTCTCAGGACTTCCAATTTTGGGTCAAGGGTCAACTACCCCTAGTCAACTATAGTAGACTCAAAAGACCTAGAATTAAACCCTAAGCTTTGATACCAAATGTAATAACCCATTCAAAATTATTACTTAATATTATTATAAATGACACATGAATATACTCCAAATTAAAAAGACATAACTAGTGGCTAAAGTCAATCCTAGATACACATGTCCAGTTAAAATGAGTCAAAGAGTCTTATATTCACTTCAAAATTCAAATTACAATATCAAGTTTTACATGGCTCCTAAGGCCACAATGTTATTACATAGTACATCTTCCATCAAGTACATGAATGAATTACATCAAGTTACATAATGGACTATAACAGTCTAGGGAACAACTATAGTTCTTCTTGACACTTGCCTCCACTGGTGGACAAGACCATGGTTGAAGCGCTTTACAGCCCAACTATGAAGTTTATGATTCCTCGGTATTATTTCAACTTGAAGAATGCTCGACCCTACACGAAAATTTTAGGAAGAGAACAATCTGCAAGGTGGAATCTGGTGCATACCCATACATCAACATGCAATTCTATCTACAAGTTAGAAAAGAAAATGCATGATCTATGCTAGGAATGGTAGAGAGTGAAATCACAAAGTTCATTCATACATACAGAATGAACAATATTGCTTGGCCAAGCATAATAAGTGTGTTGCAACAACATCAAACAATAGGTTTTGGTAAAACAAACCTATACTCTTTGAACTCCATTTTGGCACCCATCCTGGAAGATAACTTTCTACTAGCACAACTATCTAACCTCTAGTAGAAACTACCCATAGATGCTCTAGTCAACTAAGGTATCACTATTTTGTTCAAGTATTTAAAATATTATTTCATAAATGTCTTCAAAGAAGAGATAAAATAAAAATTTATGCTCTAACAAAAAATCATAATTTATGATTCACAAAGGATTTCAATAATTAGTCATATCATTCTTATGACTAGTTTCTACTTATCATCATAAGCTTTTTCCTTTTTAAAAATATACTAAAAATAAAAGAAGGTATGTCACAAGTATGTGTATGTACATAGATGAGTCTATGTGCATACACATATATGTGCCTAATAATGTTAAGTTTGTGCATAAATTCTAAAATAATCATTAATTCATATTGCAATCTTAAAACAATATTCACATTAGCATTTCCTTGTCAAAATAAAGAAAATAGAATAAACCTATGCTAATAGTTTCACAGATACTGTTATTGCATTCTCACTATTGTGTTTTCTAACATAGTTGTTTACATAAGCACATTCATTGATTGAATAGAATAAAAATTGTTCCTACTAAATAGTTGCAAACCTAGTTGTTTACATATGTACTTTCATTGTTTGAACATAATAAGTATTGTTTCCTATTAAACAGTTATAAAGTAAGTTGTTCACACATATGCATTCATTGTTGAAAAAAATAAATACTGTTTCATACTAAACATTTATTAAATAAAGTTATTTTCAATTGAACAACTCATTAAGCAATGTTGTTTACAGCTATACTAACAACCTTTTTAACAAAACAAAGTTGTTTGCCAAAGTTTAGCCATTTATTATATTAACACAATACTGTTTCAAACCAAATAGTTTCATTTTAAGATAAATAATGTCATTTAATTTATTTGTTGTCCTCAATCTATTTACATGTTGTATGATCACTTTACAAGTAAAATTCCATTGCTTAATACAGGAATGGTTTACATTATGAACTGAAAATAAACAAATCAAATTGTCCAGTTTTAATCAAAAGGAAAGAATGTCTATTCTCCAGATTTTTAACACTTTCATCACTGGAAATACAATGAGTGACTTAAATGATATAAAGAAACTAGGTTTGAAATGTTTGTTGATGAATTTCTTGAGCAAATATTTTAGTGGAAGAAGCATAAAAGCTTTAAGTTCAACAGTTTCTAATGCCTTTTCAGGCTGCAACAAAACAATGACAATTACTCAGGGTCTACCATTCTCTTATGGTTGGGTATCCTCTTCCTAAGCATCAATATATATATATATATATATATATATATATATATAATCACCCATGAGGGCTTACTGTTTATACCATGCATGTTGCAATATTATACATGCAGACTATACATTCAAGGGTTAGCCATCGATAATAAGATTGAACCCAACATGGATTGGTGTTTCTTTTAACATAGAAAAGCATTTCCACCATTCTTACTGAATGGGGTTGGTTACCCATTAAAGGAAATATACTTAAATATGCAAAGATCTAAGAGCTTTTTCCATGCCCTATTACAAGTATCAACTCAACAATAATAAGCTTTAGAAATTATACAAAAGATATATAGAGAAATCTTACCCTTTCCATAGGATCAAAACCGATCCTTCTCAAGGATTATATTTACAAACACATACAACAAATCAGAATAATTTTCAATAGCCTACATAAGGCGAAGCATTTTGATACAATAAAAAGGTGATGGCTGAGCCATTGGAGGCTCTCAAGCCTTGGCTTGGCTCTATGAAATAGCCATGAAGGCTCTAACAATGTCAGTTTCCCGACTACACAGGTCATAGGCCATGCGCCTGCATGTGGTGGCAAATGTTATATATTTAACTACTCATACATTCAGCTTCAAGCCATTCGACATACATAACAACGACCTCTTTTCTCATGATGCCATAAAATGTTCACTTGAATAAAATGAAGATAAAACCTCTTGCAACATTCAATATTAGCAATAAAGTTAGTCTATGTAAAAATATGGGGTCGAATTACCCCCCAATTGAACTGAGATGTCGTTCTTTCCTCAAATTTTTTCCCAATCTTTCAGTTTGACCCCCCTACTTTTCCTATCGAATTCCACAAAGTTCTTTCTTCTTCTTTTTTTTTTTCTTTTTTGCTTGGTTCTCTTTCAAAAAAATGATAATGATAATAGAAACAATGTTGCTTTTGCATGTTAAGCTAGGGTAATGGCATTATGGCCATGCTACCGACTTCTATGTTAAACACTATCTTTATGACCCTCAGCAGGACACATTCATTGTGGTATTTTGCCTTATGATTTTCCATTAATTCCACAATATGATTAATAATGTATTGGTTATCAATTTCAAATTCAAAAATAAATTTGAATATACATATGTATGTATATTTATATAAATAATATATATATATATATATATATATATATACATATGTGTATATATATACTTAGATAATTGTATATCTATATGCATTTAAATGATTTCATTCACAATTATCATGTTTTCAAATAATTTATATATGTATATATACATCTGTGTGTGTGTGTGTATGTATATATGTGTATATGTGTGTGTGTGTGTGTGTTTGATTTACATACATGTACACATATGTATATATGTTTATTTATGCATTCATATACAAGGTGCTTGTTTTGGAATGACTCAAAGGTTCCATACACTATCATTTAAAGTAATGAACTTGAATTTTCATTTTGAGATTCTTTATATATATATATATATATTTCTACATTAAATTGAAGGATTTTCTTTACAATGCTTGTTTTCATTTCTTTCAAATCACAAAGTTTTAAATAGAAAATTTAATCCACAAACCATTCATTTTCAAGCATTGAAACAGTTCAAATCGGGAAAAAATTGTTCTCTTATATATGCAAATTAGTGAAATGCAAGTCATCATGCCATTATGGTGTGTGCACCGATTCCAATTGGCTTCATTGATCTAGCTAAACAATCATACTTCAATTGTGTTCTCATCCTTCAACCTACCACCTTGCAACTACACACACTTGCACTTACAAATTGATCAGTAGCGTTCAATTCTTGTTAACATAAAAATAATTTGTCAAAAGTTTACAAAGTCAACATCAGTCAACTCCTTTCATTCAATTTTCAAATATTCTAGAATCTCCATTTTAATATTTAATTGAATTATGCCAAATTCACAAATGGAGGTGTCATTTTGAGACCTATAACTTTTAACCACAAAAACTCAAAATTTTGTTAGTAAATAGGGACATAAGTCCCACCAAGTGTGTCAAAATGAGGATGATGCAATAGTAAAAGGTTAAAAATAACAAGATAATACAATCAACACAAATCATATACCTTTTAGTATCTTAATCCCTTGGATTGAGCTTGAAGTGGAGGCACCCTTTTGTTAGGGTTAGAGATGGCAGATCTAACAATTAAATGCAGATTTTAATTAATAAACAGAGAAACTAAAACATACACAGAATAAATCATAACACAAAGAATTTAACGTGGTTCACCCAATCTGGGCTACATCCACCAAACCGCAGCCATCCAATACTTTTATTATTAGTGAAAACCTATTACAATCTCGGAATAATTACGCTTTTCATCATAATCGAATACCCAATCAACCCCTTTTACCAAGCTTAGAAGCTTCCAGATTTTAGGGTTCTACCAAATCAGATTTTTCTTTTTTCATTGATTTTTCTCTTTTTCGGTGATCACGCGAAAAAGTAGGAAGAAAATTTTTCTCGGGGGCTACCGCCCCCT